>JAOPTO010001854.1:0-72392 GCA_033822845.1 Tetrapedia diversipes
GGGGGGGGGGGGGGAGTGGCCTTGAGTAACCTACTGATTCTAGGCGAGCTATAGTATCGCAACGCCACAAGTCCTTTAAACTACTTACCCTCAAATAATCCATATGTAAATTCACATTTCTAAGTATACAGTTTTATTCATTCTACTTCGAAGCTTACATCGAACAAAATCAACGACTGCAACATTATTAACCCTTTGCACTCGAGAGGTGACCGTTAGTCGTTTAACGATACTAACTTCAAAAATTTTCAAATTCGAAACATTTACTATGATTCACGTATATTAAACTTCATTTAGTTCAGTTAAGTCGTATATTAAAATTTACATATATGACTATTTGAGTATAATTAATAAACGAACTAACTAGAGTCTGAAAATTTACGAAACTATCATTTGGTGACTGTTAGGCATCTAATGATACTAACTTCAACAATTTTCAAATTCGAAACATTTACTATGATTCACGTATATTAAACTTCATTTAGTTTAGTCAAGTGGTATATTAAAATTTACATATATGACTATTTAACGTCCGGGTCTGAACTAACTTCTGAAAATTTGCGAAACTATCATACGCTAGGATTACGATGTCCCATGAGAGGGGACAGCCGAATGCAAAGGGTTAAAAACGAAAAAAGTGAAACTCACAATATCATTCAAATATAATACTTAATACACCCTTTTATAAGTTCTACCGAACAACGTTTATAGTCCCTTTCAAATAACGAACGATAAATTCATTTCTCCATCCAAGTGGGGAGGGGGTAGCGACCTTGAGCGGCTACTGATTCGGAACGAGCAATAGCGCGCGAGCTACGCGCTCCTCTAGCAGTTAACGCTAATTTAAATTAACCGCTACTTACCGTTAAGCAATCTACACCCGCGTGTCGTCTAAACGCAGCGCAACTCTAGCGACGATTCGTCTATCGAAGAAACACGTTCAACCCGTGACACTTGCGTCTCACCGTTACCGGCTGACCGTCGAACTGAGCAACGCTTACGTTAATGCGACGGAACGAAAAATCGTCATGCTGAAAACGAACACGAACGAACGTCCTCGTGCACAGATCGATCCTTCTACTGACCTTATTAGGCGGCGCTTGGATCCCGTGGAACGGCAGGTTCTCGTAGAACGTCTTCGCCCCGGACTCCGGAAGTCCTTCCGACACGCTGTTCACGTGATTGTTATTCGCAGCTTGATTGGGATCTGTAAGCGCAAACGAAACATGACTTCGCGTAATTAAACGGGGGACGCACCGTGATGTGTGTTGGTGGTGGGTAACAGAGGGACACTGTGTACATATATATATACGTGTACGTGTGCGTGTGCGCGCGCGCGCGTGTGTCCCTTCCCGAAGAAGGGATTCTGTAATGGCGGACTGTTTTCAGAGTGGAACGGAGGTCCCGAGTGCACAGAGAGAGTAAAGACAGAGCCAACAGACAGGCAGTGACGAAGAGAGACAGAGAGGATCGAGTTGATAAATATTCAAGTGTAATTGCAAACGCTAGAACAAGTGAGCGGCTATGCCTAGAGCTAAGGAAATTGTCACGGATACACGGGGAATGTTTGGTGTCCCTTGATCAGTGCCGCCATCTTGTTAGGCGCCGCCAGTGTCGGGCTTCGTCTCGATGGAACTGGAGGATTAAAGTGTGGTCGAAGAGGCCTCTGTATTTTCAAACATTGTGGATCGTTAGCCGCCTTTACACCATCGCGAGCCCTTGGTGCTGATTCAATTGAGCAAAGAATTTGCTGTGCAATATAATTAGCTGCTTGGGAAAGCAGCTACCGTCGACTCTTCGAAGCGCTTCTACACCATTCCTGCGTTCTATCGTTTCAACGTTTTTGAATCAGTACACAGTAGAATGTGGATTGTTTGGACGTTGTTTAACGTAAATTTAATTGAAAAAGAGGAAACAATATTTTCAGAATTTTATCAAAATTTTTGATCATTACTTGGAAATGTTTCTTTCTTAGATTAATTGTGTTTGGGTTAGTTGGAACAATCAACGTTCTACTGCGATTAAATTCTAACAGAGATATTTCTTCGTAAAAGGTGTCCGTTAGAAAGTATGCAAATTTAATGTTGACGTGTATTTTATAAAAATTGCAATGTTTCAATAACGTTATCCCTGGTTTTTTGTTTCCTTTAATTAAATTAGAACGTTTCACGCAAAGAGTATACCAATTGCGTGGCACGAAGTTTTCAATAATTATGCTAGTAACAATCATCTCGAAGTTATGTATTACACCGGACGTGTTATTTGCGTATAAATGTTTATACGTACAGGATTTATCACGAATCAGCACGAATTTCGTCGATTTCCACGTAAATATTCCGTTTCCCGATCGGATTTTCTCGGAAAGATATTTCGCGTTGCTGTTTGTTAACCAAAACACACTGTTTTTGGGGCAATTCTGAAAAATGCTTGGTCCACCAAGCGTTGTAATATGATTTTGCCACGTTGGAAAAGAATAGGTATTGAAACAATATTTTTTCGTTGGACCATTCTATATCGATTTACTCCATTACAATGATTTCATCATCGAAATGAATCGTTTTATCAAACGGTATGCATACAGCGAATAGAGTGGTTCCAGGAACGGACCATAATGTTTTTGAGCGAAAATTGGTGATAGTACAACCTCGTTTAAAAGTATGGGGCACTTACGGAAAATGAATTAATTTGAAATATTAATAGAAACATGTAAAACCTTTTTATAATTATTGTTACTTAGCGTAGAGTTTTGGATTATGAAGAATTCAATGTTGTGATAAAATTCGCATAAATTTTAGATGTTAGAGATAAGTAAAATAAAGATGATTGATAGTAAAAGTATTCGAATAATATAAAATTTGCACGTATAAAATGGATACCTCGATTTTTAATTCTATCATACAGTTTTAATATAATTTTAATCATCGCTGTATATTTATTTTGTAATAAAAGACGGGAAAATTAGAATTCGAAAAATGTTTTTTAATCATTATTTTGATTCACTTTTTGAAATATTTTTCGGATAAATGCATATTTAATTGTGTAAAAAAAAAAAAAAAAATACTTTTGGTGTAAAATATGTTGTAAGTTTCTAGTTTTAACGAAATTTTACGTTACGTATTTTCATTCAACAATATTTATACTATAATTGTATAAGAATTGCTTTCTAAGAAAATTACTCACCGTCAATGTTCAATTTATACCCTTCTTTAATCAGAATCGGCTACATGCTTAAAAATTATTAGCACGATGCACGCAACAATATATTCCAAGTGAAAAGAAATTGTTCCCCTATTTTCTGCACGCTTTTCTTCCTCGTTACACAATTTGTTAACCACAAAAGTGTTGCGAAAGAAATTCGATATTTAACTGACGTCATAATTGAATTATCCGTAGATTAAAAACCCGAACTGCGATTATTACCTTTCAAAATCGATATACGATATAAAATTTACTGTATTCAAAATTTGAAATCATTTGCGAATAATAAGAAGGATACAATTTATAATTAATACTAAATTCTTTTTATAATCATTAACCGTGATAATATCTCATTAAACTTTTAACAGTTATAAAACATTATTTATCATTTATCGATTACCATAGGTGCTTCAAACATTTTTCCGTAATAATCCAAAATAATATTTTACTATAAATGCATTTTCACTGCAATTCGTTCCATATTCCTGGAATTTCCTGTACGTACAAACGTTTCACGCTGAAGAAAGATATTGGTTTGCCGAAAGAGCTAGAAATCGATGGCGAAGAGAAGGAAATCGGTCTGAGATCGTCATTAAATTCTGAATCATGCAAATTCTGCGATTTCTTGGTACGTACCTGCTCCTGGTTTTTTTCGCTTACGGGAGACGTTGCCTCGGTTCAATTCGCACGATGATTCTGCATGCAATATCCGCTGCCGTGGCGCTATTCTTTTGTAAGTCACAGCTAAGGGGACACACAAAATACACACAGAACAAAAAAAAGAGAGGAACAAGCAACGACACGAGCGGGCGAAGCACTTTTTCTCATGCGGTTCGCTGGCAAGTGCAACATTTACATAAAAATTTTACTACCTTATAATCGTATCAATTAACCTCTTGAGAATTGAAATACAGGAAACAAAAATAATCTTTCTATTTCTTAGCTGCAGTTATACAAAATATACACATATATATTTATTAATATTAATTATAATTAATATTATAAATTATAAAAATTAAAAAATATATTTATTTCTAAATATTGAACAAAACAAATAATATATGATTGAAAATATTTAATAATAATATTAAATAATATGAATAAAATATATATTTGATTTAATATTCAAAATATAAATATTCAAATGAAATTTCGCCGATACTTATTTTTAAAAATTTATATACATATATTAAGTTAAATACAATATGCTATTACGTATATATTAAATATTCATAAATATTTCTAGTACTATATTAATAATAATATGAAGCAAATTTTACCAATTTCGAGTAATCAAGCTTCTAATCAAGGAAAAACTGAAAGCATTGCATTCCTCAAGAGATTAAGAATTATCATTTATCATCTAATTATTTTAGTTCGTGGGTGGCGAACATAAATTCTATTCAATTCTTATATTATAATTACACACAGACAGTTTTGCATTACGTTTGTCATTCGCTTCAAGTTCGAACGTTTGGGGAATTAAAAAAGCAAACTGTTAGTCAACGAGGTGGCGAGCATGCGTAACGATAATCTTTCGCACGATACTCTAATAGGTGATATGTAACAGCGAACAAAAGAGGAGGATGTAGTATAAATTAAAAATGTAATTCCATTAACGTCAGCATCTTTCAAAGGCAAAACAACGGCATTATTTTAATTAAAACGCGATTCTTTCGCATCGGTTTAATTAAACAAGCCTCCGGACTTGCAACTTTTAATTTTTCCTCTGCCACGCGGGCGTACGCGTGTTGCGTTCAATTCCCGCGGCATCTGCGTTTGATAAGCATGCTGATAAAGGACGGTAAACACATTAATTACAGGTAGCACACGTTATTACGTTTCTTTTTGCGAACCTTTAATTCAGAATTACGTTGCATTGCGTTTTGCTTTTTCAATGTCACGCGAGCTCGCAAATATGTATCGCGACGAACGGTCGTTGCGATTGGCAAACGTATTGTTAAAAGGGAATACATTAGCGAGCAAATTGCGTTCGAACATCGATTGGCTTCCTAGATTGCTGTGCGAAGTGAATCTTTTTTTTTTTAATCGGACGCACACGGATCTTTTAAATTTATTTTCGGAAATTTAAATGCGGAACAAATATGGATAATCATTAAAGATAAAATAAATTAAACATTTTTATTTGTCGTCAAACTATGTTAGACCAGATTGAAATAATTTTTTGGGGTTTAAGTAAAATTATTTAAGGAACGTAGACGTATCTTTTTAAAAAAAAAGGTTCACCAATTTATTGTTTTTTGTTTGCGGCTCTCAATTATTAGACCACAGATTTTGTGCATATCTTTGAAAATATAACATATTTTTTTTTAATATAATACAATGAATTTTTGTGACATCTTTGGAAATATAAAAATCTAGTAAGAATACATAAAGGTTGGGCAAGAAAGAAAATTGCTAAAAACGAACTTAGCTGGGTAAAACATTAGTTCACATAAAAAAGCAGAAAATACTTTACTTTCTTTAATCAGTTAATTCAGAACCATATTCAAAAGTAAAATTTAATTTGACACCGCGAAATATCGTGGATTATTCCACCGACTACTTAAAATTCTCATTTTATTTAAACGTTGAAGCGTTCAAACGGTGCAACGTTTTCTCTCCAATCTCTTCGGCTCCTATTTTCCCGAAAAAGTATTATTTGCGCAAAATCCGCGGTCCATTAATTAGCCCGGGAACGCGCGGAAGAATTCGTCGAGCTGTTTAACGCGATAATATCGTGGGAATAAATTTACGTCGGGGTATCAATGAAATATTCAATCGCAAGTAACTCTCGTCCGGGGATTTTACACGAAAGTCCGGTCGCTCGAATTTTTCCAACCGGTTCGACCGGTTCAACGTAAATGACACAGGGGGGAAACCGAACGGAAAACTGCACCGCGGTGTTTATTCAATGGGAATTTATTAGCGGCGGATCGGTCGAACAGTTTTTAAATGTTGGCAAACCGGCGCGCAAACATTATACGATTTTTCGTTCGAACGAGTATCGGTTTCTGTTTAACGCGAGCCCGCGTTATCAAATATTCGTCGCACTTCAACGAGCACCGCGAAATTGCAGCCGGCCCTGTATTTTTAATTGAGCGCGACCGGCTAATTTGTGCCATAAATCGCGTTCTGTTTGCAAGTTTATTTCCGGCTACGGAAACCTTTTCCACGCGACCAGCGATGGGGTCAAATCTTGAGAATGCACGTTGGTGGATCAAAGGGAATTTCAACGCTAAATTTACGAACATTTCTTGTAAAAGATACCTCAAAATTCACGCAAGAAGAAATTTTAATTGCAGTGTACTTATTATTTGCATGGAAGAGATGAAACTGAAAATTACATGATAAAATATCGAATGCACAGAAAACAAATCTTTATTTATACCTTCTGCAGAAAATCATAATAAATTTTGGAAGCCTGGTAAAGTGGATTCGTAAGGTTGCTATGAATAATCATCAATCCGTTATTTTGATGATAGAAACCACAGGTTTATAATTCACACTTAACAAAAACAACTGAGCTTGTGTTTTGGGAGCTGGAACGGATTAATGACATTTCAATTAATTTCAATGGGGAAAATTGTTTTGAGACACGAGCAAGGTTACGGAACTAATTAAACTCGTACCGTCAAGGTACCACTGTACACATACCAAGGAATAAGGTATTGGTCATTCAAGATTTTTAACCCTTTCGCTACGGCAGTGTCTTCCGTAGAAGCGTCACCGCTGTACGGGCCCGCGTGCCGCCGAAGTAGCGCCACTGAACGGACCACTGCGCCGCAAAGTATGCATATTGTATTTAGGTAAAGTGGTGTTCGGACGCATATCTTTCTGTGCAGACTTACCATTCTCCGGATCGTACGATACTTTAAGTGTTACACAACAACATATTTTAAGGTTTTTCAATTATTATATCAATAAAAATATATTTAAGAATTCTCAATTACACTTTACAATATCAAATTAAAATTTTCAATAATTTAATTCAGTGTGATAAATCTCAAATGATCTGAGATATCTCGCTGCTATTCTTAGCTTACGTCACTATCGAATGTTTGAAGATATCTCGCTGATATCTCCAGCTTATAATACCACCATTGTTTCTATTATTATTAACTAAGGACCGAACAAAATTACATGCTAATATTTCACTTGTTTTAAACAAATACGAATCAACCAGAGAATGAGACAAATGCCATCGATGTGCATTATGCCTAAAGATAAAAACATCGCAGCGCTCATGGTCAAGTGGTATCGAACTGACGTCGCCTATAGGCGACGCTCGTACACACAGGACGTCGCGCGGATGTCGCCTATAGGCGACACTCGTAGCGAAAGGGTTAACATTCACGAATCGTCGCGTGAACAAGGTCTAAGGCAACGAAGCGAGTTCCTCGCGTTTCGACTCACCTGTCTTGTCTCTGGAGATCCCTGGAAGGGTGGCCTGCTCTTTGAGCTGCACTCCGAACATCGCCTTAATTTTATTAGCCCTGGCAAGCATACCCTCGTCATGCATACCGGATATGGTCGCGCTCCTCTGCGCGGGCGCCTCCTTCCGCCTGCGGAACGCTTTCCCGCCTGTCACCTTCGTTATGCTGGTCTCGACGAGGTACCGATCGGCGATCGCCGATTCCCCGTCGTTTGGCCTGCTCATCATCAGCTCGCCACGCAGCGCCTCGCTCGCGCGAACGCTCAGACCCGATCGCAGGCTGTGGCTCCGATTGATGTGCACCAACACGCCTGGTTTGAGCGGCCATCTTGGCGCTGGGGTCTGAGTCGAGTGGGAGGACACCGTAGGACTCGGTGGCCCACCGTCTGGACTGTTCGCAACGATCATGTTTTTGTTTTTTTGTTTTTATCTTTTTAATTGCGTTTCACGTTTGCTCGAGAAGCCTTTTCGCTATTTTCCCTTGGTGCTGTGTCCTGGTTGTTCGCGCTACCTCGTGATTTAGAGTACTTTTTCTTTTCGGGGAATTTTTAATGGTTTTTGTAATCTGGTTTTTAGAGATAGTTGCGATCTTTTGTTTTTTTAACGCTTTCGCGAATTGTATATTAACCCTTTGACTGTTCTTTAGGTTTCTTAGGTTTCTTAGGCTCTTAGATTTCTTAGGTTTCTTAGGCTCTTAGGTTCTTTATACAGTGATCCTCAAATTTATTCACTTGCTCTCAATGTACTTGTGCTTTGAAGTTTTCGGGAATATTTCAGGAATACATATAAATTATGAATATTGGAAATATAAATATGTGAGGTTGTGAATTAACGAGTGTCTTGTTTTTTGAGGAAAGTTATATCTTTTGTGAGAAAAAGGAATGTGCAGCTTGTAGGTAAACACAAATAGTTGTGTGAGTTATTTAGGTATAATACTTACTAATTTTCTACAAGAATCCTTCACAATTTATCTATGTTCATTTCATATAAATATTTATCTACGATTCGACAATATTCATACTGTCAATAATATAATTTAATAGTTACTTTATCGTTACGTTTCATGGGTGTTCAATAGGGTTAACATCAAAGGATTGTGGTGACATAACTCATCAATTAAGTTCAAGTAAGCTTCAAAATACAAAGAACGATATAATACTTCTAAAAATTTAGAAACATTTGAGCAAACATGTGACTCGCTATTCGGTATTCGTGTTCCATAATATAATTATTCTGGAAGGCCAGTTGAGGCTGATCAAGACACAATAAAGCCATTAATTGATGCAAATCGGCGAATAACAACTCGTAAGATCGCTAAGAGATTAAATTTATCGAATTCGATCGTTCATAATCATTTGAAACGACTAGGTTTAATCTCAAAGCTCGACATATCATAAAAAAAAAACGAAATTACTTTCCGAACAACCTAATAGTTTGTAAAAATTCATTTGGAAACGAACATGATAATTTAATTCGAATAATATACTATTAATCTTGTAATATAAGATTTACCCGTGTGTGCATCGTTTCGTCTACAAATAAAAATGATTGATTTAACTTCATCTAATTTATGACCGACAACCTAATGCGTGAAAATCGTATCGCACACGATAATTACTATCCTAGCTGAATTGTACACAGAGAACGCTTTGCTTCAGAGTGGCCAGCAGTCAAAGGGGTAATACAGCGTATGCATCCTGCACCGTTCCTTTGTGAGCATTGATACGTCTTTCACTCAATCTTGTTACCCCTATTGCCTTATTCATCAATGGAAAAGTCACCTTTTGAACATTGCTCAGACCATACAATAACAAAACTATAATACAGAACTTCTTATGCGATGCATACCGACTATTTGGTCGAAATGTAAGTGTTAATCGTCCGATCAGCGAATATTATTTAACACTATAACTGTTGGTACGCGTGTTTCTAACGTAATCTAGTCAGAGGGAGTTGGGTCACCTGTTTGATCATTCTGTATTCTTTTGTCTTTCATGTATCCGTTATAATAATTTTTCCTGTTCCCGACGTATCGTTTTCTCTGCGTTTCTTTTTCATCTAATGTATGTGCTAACAATTTTTTTTTCCAATTAAAATATTATACAATAAGAATTATTCATTTTCTCACGTATTCCTTAAACTAACAATAACTACCGACGATTAGGATACACTTATTGGAGACAAAGAAGTTAAATTGAAAGGTGTACCAAAAAGATACCTGATAAAAGGGAAATAAATTTTAACAATCATAGTAAATATCATAGTAAATTTTGAAATGTGTAGGGACCACAGTAAGTTTACTACGTTTCTGTGAAAAATTACAGACTGGGTTATTTTGATCCCCTTAGTAGTTCTAGTGTTAATTTCATAGTGAGATTGATTGACGATTTAAAGTGGTTTCGAAGAACAAGTCTTTCGTTCGTTTGGCTTTAACCCCTTGACGTACAACGACAAGTTGTCATTCATTTTATGTGTCATTGTAGACTTTGACGAGATTGACTCGTCAAGAGCTGTTTTCAACGAACAATCGTGCAGTATATAATTAAATTACTAATTTTCTTCACTCGTATGTCGATTCTATTTTGTTTAGAATATTTAAAATGCCCCACCTAGCATGATAAAAAGGAATTTCCTACGAAGAGACGCCGCGTGTGCGAAAAAAATATAATATAAGAAGTGAAACAACTTAGCAGTGCAAAAAAATGTCTAGTTCCTTTACAGAATAATTAAATTATTATTTTTTAATGCTATTTAGTTGTTCTTCGTTAACATTACGTATCAGTCTGATTAAATGTTACATAAAAATTCAAATTTCAAAATAAAATGTATGCCAAGTATCCAAAAGACTTATTAAAAACCATAATATCTCCAATATCCAAGTTAATTGTAGTACCTTTAACACTATTCCTACAACGACCGGTCAAATGACCGTTTTTAAAATTTCGATTAGAATTTTACATATACAACGTAATCGAACCGCCTTTAAATCTTAGACTTTTCCTCAAATAAATCTATAACACATTTTTCAATATTCACTTCTTCTTTCATTGTTTAGTTTCTGAAAAAAAATTGTAGTCTGTCTTACGTGGGAATGTCGCGATAGAAATAGGTATACGTGAAGTGTCGGTAGGAATAGTGTTAAACTAAAAGTTGTAACATAAACTATGATTCTTGAGATTTTTTCGAGTAAACATAAAAGCGAAAAAGAAAATGATGACTATAACTACCTTCATCTATAATTTAGTAATATAACTATATCTTAAATTAACCAATTACAAATATAAACTACGATTCTTGAGAAATTTTTGAATAAACATAAAAGCGGAAACATTGGGTTGGAAAAGAAAAGTATCAATAATCTAAGGTGGAAAATAACCTTTGGTATATAATTTCGAAATCAAATCGGATCTACCTAGATCAAATAAAGGACATCCAGCGCAATTTGCTACTCATAAGTTTATAAACTCTCCACACTATTACGATAAATTGCGAGTAAGTAGTAATAAAAGACCGAAAAAAGAAGAATAAAATTATGCAAATGAGATGAAAAATTAAAAATCGAGGTGATAGAACACATAAACGATTTTATTTACGAAATAAATAAACGTTTAAATAAATGTGAAGTGAAGTGAAGTGTCGGTAGGAATAGTGTTAAAGTAACGGAAGTCAGACGCTACTAACTATTGTATAAATATCTGTAAATATTTTTTAAACAGACGCAAATGATAAAGGGAATATATATGGAAAAAAAAAATTTGTATGCCAAGGGGTTAATCGAGAATTGTCAGGTCGGAATTGTACGAATTACGGAAGGTTCGGTCATCGAGTTATGGCGATTGATGATTCAAGTGTCATCGCGTTGCCGACGATCGATTTAGCTAATTGTTCCGGGTACGATGGTTTATTTCGTGCAGTTAAACATGATGGGCGAAATGGATTGTTAGAGTCATTATATGGTGCACGCAGTCGGTTAATGATAGTTATCGTTCATCACCAAATTACGGCTTTATGAATTTCACAACTCTCTGATAATTAACACTTCGCGTAACCCGAACCTGGGATTCGAAACGAAAGCCGGGATCTCGTAACAGGCAATCGTTCATGTCAGCTATTTTGTATAAAAAACGTAAAAATATATTCGAATTTAAATTTCACTAAGCGCAAAGGGTTTTTTTTTTAACCCATTGACTGCCAACTACGAGATATCTCGTAGTAAGAGTATGTACCAAAACAGCCAGCTACGAGATATCTTGTCAAATGACCATTTGAGTTAGGAATTATTAATAAAGGATGAATGAAAAATATATATAGTGTAGAGAATATATTGATTATTAATTTTTATTAAAAACTATTAAAATTATAGTTAAAATTACTATTAAAATTAAAAACTATTAAATTTATTAAACGATTAAAATGTCTTTTTTAAAATAACAAGACGTGTTAAATTTGCATGGCAGTCAATGGGTTAATCGCATTTCGCATGATCTGTGGTCACAAGATAAAGGGTTAAAATTCGAATAAATTTGGAAAGAGACGCGTTACGCGAATAACTCGCTAGACTGAAAGTAGCAGCAGGTTTCATCGTACTTTATTGTTTGCCATCGTTAACCGTTTCGTTACGATTCTTCGACAGGCTACTCCCATTGAACAAGTCACTGCGCCAAAAGTGTGCACTTGCAGAACAACTGCAATTATCAGTCGTAAGTTCAATACTGTGGCATCAAACGCAGAGTGACTATAATAATTGGCTCTAGGAAGGAAAGGGTTAAAAATGCAATAATACTCTGTTCGTGAAACTTCGCGAGTGACTATAGTCATCGTTTGTGTGTAGCGAGCGACAATTATTGGGTGACTATAGTTACCGCTCGTAGCGAAAGCATCTGTCCCTGCCTATCTCTGTGTCTAAGGCATGGACCTGCCCTATGATCAGTTTTTCCAACTTTCTCATCAATAGAATGTGAAAGTGCAATCTCTATCATAAGAATTTCTACAGTTGAATACTAGATATATAACATTACATAACATTAATAGAAAAATAAAATATTGTATATGTGCTTAGAATATCGCCACTTGCGACCATTATACCTAGATTAAGGATTACCGTCTAGCTGTATCACATGTTCAGCGTTTATTATGAACTTTATGTAATTGTTGAAAATGTATGTGTTGTTGGATTATAATAAACACTATTAAACCCAAACCCTGAACCTGCCCAATGATCAGTTTTTCCAACTTTCTCATCAATAGAATGTGAAAGTGCAATCTCTATCATAAGAATTTCTACAGTTGAATACTAGATGTATAACATTACATAACATTAATAGAAAAATAAAATATTGTATATGTGCTTAGAATATCGTCACTTGCGGCCATTATGCCTAGATTAAGGATTACCGTCTAGCTGTATCACATGTTCAGCATTTATTATGAACTTTATGTAACTGTTGAAAATGTATGCGTTGTTGGATTATAATAAACACTATTAAACCCAAACCCTGAACCTGCCCTATGATCAGTTTTTCCAACTTTCTCATCAATAGAATGTGAAAGTGCAATCTCTATCATAAGAATTTCTACAGTTGAATACTAGATATATAACATTACATAACATTAATAGAAAAATAAAATATTGTATATGTGCTTAGAATATCGCCACTTGCGACCATTATACCTAGATTAAGGATTACCGTCTAGCTGTATCACATGTTCAGCGTTTATTATGAACTTTATGTAATTGTTGAAAATGTATGTGTTGTTGGATTATAATAAACATTATTAATAAAAAAAAGGTATGGGCCTGCTAGTTAGCCTTATTGATGAGTCCACAAACAGAAATTCCTTTTCCTTTTCTTATCAACAGCCACAGGGTTAAATATTCTATAATTGGAATATTAATAAATATGTATAAATTTCTATGAAACGTTAGAATTTCGTCATTTCGCTGATCAGAATTTTGCTCGAAACAATTTAAAAATACTCGAATTACGCGAATAGCAGGAACAATATGGACACAACACTTAAAAGGGTTACCTTTCGAGGTAACAATGAAACGAACGAAGAATCCTTTTGATTGCCTTTCTCCCCCCTCCTGCGCTTTGCACGAAGTCATCTATCGGAAGTTACACGCTGACTGCACGCCCTTTCTTTCTGATTTTTAATTAAACTTTCGCCCGATCGCTCGGTCCAATTTTCAAGCATTTCCCAAATATTTTTTGCGTCCCCATTGTGCCCGATTTTATGGAGCAAAATGGTCGATGCTGAAATATTCTGTACTGAAAAATCGTTTTCGATTTTGCATCAGTTGTTATTTTCTTCTTAATTAACCTTGCTAGAATGCTGGTAAAAGTTTCGAGATAATTATGTAACGATTATAATCGTGTTTCTTTTGACAGGTTTAGCGAATACATCATTCGTGTGTTCTAAAATATGTACGATACCAGAATTTAGATTTTAAAGAAGCTTAAAACGAAGTATTTATGCTTGTTTGAAAATATGTTTCAACCCCTTCTTAACCCTCATATTTCAATTTCTTTATTTTATTCGTTTGATATTGATCTACCAATTATTGTATTTATTAGTAATATTTGACTGATGTAAATGAAACTTCAAACACATGCATGTAGTTTGTTTTGCAACTCTATCTCTAACACATTACCAAAAGAAATACAAAAATACTCCTCAAATAATTTACTAATACATTGTATTGTACTTCGACAGTTGAAAATAGAACAATTGAAGCTTCGTAATATATTTTATGCCACTCCTTAACACTTAGCTAATCGATTGAGAAGATCTCTCTTAATATCAAACTTAAATGCGTATACAACAATAAATAATTTTAAGAGAATTTTTTACAAAAGGGAAATGATTCTAATTTAAGGTTTTTCAATTTGTGGGTTCGAGGAACCCCC
The DNA here is from genome assembly GCA_033822845.1 of Tetrapedia diversipes. Taxonomy (NCBI): domain Eukaryota; kingdom Metazoa; phylum Arthropoda; class Insecta; order Hymenoptera; family Apidae; genus Tetrapedia; species Tetrapedia diversipes. The sequence continues at coordinate 14,545 of JAOPTO010001854.1, forward strand.
CCTTTAGGAGTTCTAGGGTTAATGATTTCAACGGTTTGCTAACAATTTTAATTTTTACCTTCGTCTGCCATTTAACACAGTCTACCAGCTTTAATCACGCGTCATTCATTAGGTTCGATGGCCGGCCGTTGTAGAGATAAGTCCACGAAGTGCCTGTATGGGCGGTTGTTAGCAGCGAAAGGGTTACACTCACGCGATTCGATTTGCGAACGCAACGCACGGTATCATGATCGTTCGATAATAAAATTCGGCCTTTTTTTGCCTCCCGTCGTGCATGACGAACCGCATATATGCATAGGATATGCGTGAACGTTGGCAATTCATCAAAAAGTGTCGCGCTATGAAATGCCGGGCCATCTTTTTTAATTTGTCGCTGTTTCTGTTAGAGAGAGAGAGGCGCGGCTTGAATATCAAATTCGACGCGTAATGAAAATAAAAGGCAACGCCGACAGCTCTATTTTCAGAATTCAATGTAAAACGTCACGGTTCTGTTCATTTTTTTATTAGGTTCAGTCATAAGTAACTTCCGATGCAGTTAAGTAGAATCTATTGTTCGTATCTGCCCGCTATAAGTTACCATGACAAAAAGTATTTGTTTTCACTATAAAGACGAGGCTTTAGTTAGTCTTTCATGAACTATTTTGTGTGATACAAGTTACGTTAAACTGCTATTTTTAATCTCTGAAACGGAGAGTTAAAAAGTACATATTCGTCATGTAACGCATTGGGAATTTAAACAAGGCAATAGTGCTAAGGCGACAGCTGAAAAAATATGCAGTGTATATGGTGAAGACTAATAACTGATCGGGCAAGTTAGAAATTGGTTTATAAAATTCCCTTCTGGGGATACGACCTTAAAAGACGAACCGAGGGCGGGACGTCCTTCCGACATTGACGACAACCTTTTAAAAGCAATATTGGAGCAAAATTCACGTCAATCAATAAGAGGTATAGCAGAAAGGTTGAGTACATCACAATCAACTGTTAACCGTCACCTGGAGAAATTAGGGAAAGTCAGCAAGTTAGGAGCATGGGTAACTCACAATCTCAGTGAACAGAATAAAGAAGATCGCATGTCAATCGCCACAAGACTGCTCTCACGGGTAAAAATTAAGCCTTTTTTAAACAGAATTGTAACAGGCGATGAAAAATGGGTTACCTATGAGGATGTAGTTCACAAAAGACAGTGGCTTGATAAGGATCAACCACCCCTATCAGATCCGAAAGCAAATATCCGTGGCAAAAGATTTTATTGTTTGTATGGTGGGATTGTCAAAGAATAATTCACTACGAGTTGTTGAAGTCAAATTTAACGATTACTGCAGATGTATACGTTCAGCAGTTGCAAAGAGTGCAAGAGAAAATCCATGAAAAACGTCCTGCACTCGTAAATCGCAAAAACGTCATTCTTTTACACGCCAATGCGTGACCACATAGAGCAAGGGTGACTCAAGAAAAAATTCTTCAACTTGGATGGTCTGTTTTACCACATCCAGCTTACTCCCCGGATCTTGCCCCAACAGACTACCACATTTTCTGTTATTTATAGAACTTTTTGAATGGAAAAACCTTCAATTCTGAAGAGCAAGACAGGCAGGCTGTCAAAAATTTTTTCCAGTCCAAACCAATCATATTTTACAAGGAATGAATTGATAAACTGGCAGAAAGATGGGAGAAGGTTATATATAATAGTGATGAATACATAATAAATTAATATAATTTTGTTATTTAATGAGTGCAAAATAAATGTCTCATAAAAAAGCGGAAGTTACTTATGACTCAATCTAATATAATTGTTTCGACGAATACTGATTACAGATATACGGGTCATGCATATTTTTACAGCGAAATTTATCCGAGACTGTACAACGAACTCTGGTTTAAACATTTGTGCGGCAAGCTTTCTGAACTTCTAGCATTGTTCATTAATTCTTCGGTATTTGTGTTCGCCTGTGATCGGCAATTTTGGAACAATAACTTGTATAAGTTCAAAGCTGTGTATCTTGTATAAGGTTCTCTTCGACAAACTCTGGGTTTCCTAAATAAACAGAATCGGTGACTCGCTTTGAAACAAAATCGAAACGTTCTATCTGTGAAATATTGAACGTCTTCGTTTCATCTCGGAATAACCTTCTTGAAAATCAATATTTTCGAATTTTTATACCTAAACGTGTATAATCGTGAAACTTTTACGAACGCTATAGGAGGATTAATTAATGTTTGCAATATGCATTTATTTTAAATGGATCACCAAAGGGCACTTTATGCTCAACAGAAATTGCTGTTTTACGAGCAAACTTTAATTTACGAACAATTTATGTTTGGTAATAAAAGATCTAAAATGAAATATTTCATTAAAATGTAACAATTTGTCGTTCCTATTTAATTTGCTGAAAATAATTGGTTCATTAGGTTTATTCATGGCAAAGGTTGCCATTGTTTTTTGCGGAGACTTTCTGTTTACTTTTTATGGCGTTTATAATAAACAATTACTAAAATATTTTCCTCTGGCTTTGGCTATATTTCAGTATGTATTAAATAAGCGATTGGTAAAAATTTTTAAATATTAAATAAAAAATTAAAATTACAAAATTAATTGAAAAATGGGAGACTTAAAAGGATTTTAATGAAATTAATTTGCGATCGATGAAAGTTGTTTCCTATGCAAATTTAATAGAAGGAATTTGTATTCTCTCCTCTAGGGAATTGAAAATTTAAAATACATCAAGTATATCTATTAATGTAACTGAATATTAAGTAAAAATTATATTCCGAAATAATTTATTTCTAACAATATTTACTTCATTCTGTTAAAACTGCTTCTTTTTTTATGCAAGCTAGGTGACTCAGAAAAATGTTGACCGAAACTGTGATAGACATAAAATACTCGTCCCTTGGTATCGCCAGTATCAAGAGGAACACATCACGGGGGTCGTGTTCATACCGAGATACCGGGCCAACAGGCGAAAAATTTCAGCTAAATATTCAGCGAACGTTGAGGAAGATCGCGCGTGCCGAAAAATTCGCCGCCGTCAAAAGGATTCTTCGTTTCAGGTCACGATTTGAACGACAGCCAACTCAATAAGAGGGCTTTCTACTCATCGAGCATGCAACCCTTCACCTACCTTTCACCTCCGAAAGTGGCTCCGCGACCGAATAGAATAGAACTCTATCGCAACAAAGCGACAGAACTAGACCAAAAGAGAGAGAAAGAGAGAGAGAGTGAGCGCGATAGCGGAAGGAAAGCAAGAAGAAAGACACAGAATACCGCGGAAAGTAAGGAGGGGGGGGGGGAGTGGAGCAAGTATAACTAATCGTCCTTAAATTATGCAACAACAGCACAGTGCTATACATTCGAATAACAAAGAACTTCGCCGCCCTATTCATTTGCACGTGCGACCCTTACCTCTTGCCGCTCACCTCTATGCAGAGTTCGACAGTAAACTATTATAAGCCGGAAGTGGCCACTAAATTATGCAACAGGACATGCATTCAGGCGTGGTGGAAGACACGGGAGGGAGAGGCGAGACGCAGACGCAAGGGCACGTAGGGGGGGCCGGGGAAGGTGTGTAGGGACGGCGAGGGTTTCCTGTGAGATCGGAGATCAGAGGCAATCTCGTGCACACTACACATATCACAGGCCCCGGTTACGTTTACGCACACCAATAAAGTCGATAAGTCATGGGGTTGATAATACGTGCACTCACTGCTATGACACGATTAATATACAGGGTGTTCGGACAGCCCTGGGCTTAAACTGAAAGAGTAACTCCCTGAGACATTCTAAGACGAAAATCAAGAATAACGATTTTGCGTTTGAGGCTTTGTTTACGAGTTATAACTAGTTAAAGATATCGTTTAATCCGGACCGTTCGACTCTTGAGAGCGGGTAACCGAGGAAACTCGGTCGGTAACGTCGCTGAGTCCACAGTGATGCTCAAGCGTCGAACGGTCCGGATTAAACGATATCTTTAACTAGTTATAACTCGTAAAAAAAGCCTCAAACGCAAAATCGTTACTCTTGATTTTCGTCTTAGAATGTCTCAGGGAGTTACTCTTTCAATTTAAGCCCAGGGCTGTCCGACACCCTGTATATTACGTGTGCGCGCGTGCGCTGTGAACGAGAAATCTGTGTTCGTGTGGCGAACAGAGGTTCAAACAGGTGGAGGGAAACACACGACCATCCCGTGGTTGAAGCTTCCGGAAGTGCTTTTGGTGTAAGTGTGTGTAACTGCGTGGAAAGGGCTCGAAGAGGTGCTCGAAGAAAGTAATTTCTCTGCTTGTTTCGTTGTGTTCTGGGATTCAAAAGTTTTACTGGATACTCGTGATACTTCTTGCAACGCGTTTTAGAGCAGACACTTTCAGAGATTCATTAGATATGCGTAGAAATTAATTTTTTTCTTAACACATTGCGTACGACGATCTGCTCGCCAAAAAATTGAATACACTGCATACAAGCACCTTTCTTAATTTACACTTGTAAATTCTTAAATGTTAGTATATGTTTTTTGTATATCAGTTTATCGTGTAACAATAAACGTGGTAAATATAACAAACATAACAAATAGATCAAACTATTTGTAGTCGTGGATACGTGCGTGTAAGAAAGTATTAAAACGAGTTACCTCGTCACCCGTACGCAATATGTTAATTAGGTAGCATAAGTTTAACATTATTCCAACCGAAACTTCACATTTCACAATGAAAAAAGAAGTGAATATTGAAAAATGTTTGATACGTATATCTGAGGAAAAGTCTGAAGTTTAAAGCCGATTCAATTACATTGTACATATGAAATTCTAATCGAAATTTTAAAAACGGTCATTTGACCGGTCGTGGTAGGAATAGTGTTAATTCACAGGGCTTTACTTTTGTCGAAGATCTATTGTTAATCGTTTGATTTTGTCACTTGTTTTATGGATACTCGTAGAGTTTACAGCTTTTACACGCAATTTTGATCAATTTGAAAATAAACTCGAAGAAATGATTAAGAACGTTAATCTGAACTTCAATTAGAGGACGAGGTGTACCGAAAGGCAATTTTCACAAAAGCAAAGCTTTGTGACGAAAGTTCTTGTTCCCCGTTTCACACAGCATCTCCTTCGTCTATAATTAACAAAGTGACACCACAGTTTCTCGATTACGCCACAGAAAGGGAGGCGATCCATTTCTCCAACCGCGCGCTGCTGCAATCTTGAAAAAGGATTCTTTCGCCCTTCAAACGCGGTAGTTCGCAAGATCCGCTCGGTAACAGCACGAATCGGCCGCTAAACCGGGGATACGCGAAACCGATAATTTCATCGATCAATCGCATAACGAGATTTACCTACGGCGATTTAGTATCCCCGGTAACTGCTGAGTCCTGGCCACGGCATAATGTGCACGTACGCATAGCTCTACACAATATAACAGCGTGTGTGTGTACGTGTATGTGTATATTTGCTCTCCGAAAATTCAGCTGAACTATTAGCGTGGCGTTGAGCATGCAACCGATCCATAAAGCGAAAGATACACGTTTTCTTGCCGGCGAAAAGCGGAAGCGCTCGTCCCTTGCATCGAACGGCCGGAAATTAGGGTAACCCCGAGAAATAAAAAGGATCTCGCCGGTGTTTGCAACGAAAATAGGCGAAAAGAAACCAACCAGGCGAGCAACCACGATCGCTACAAAGGAAAAGGGGGCAGCAGATAACGCGTGAAGAATGTAAAGAGAGGCAAAGAGTGAAGAGAAAGAGAGAAATGGAAGCTGAAAGAGGGAAGGCGCGTGTTCACCTGTATCGTCTCACCGGTTGCGTATCGACGTGGATAAACGCTGCATCGTCATCCATGAAATATTTAACACCGATAACGCGATATTATACAGTTCGCGGCTTGAAAATCGACCGGGATTTCGCCGTGGAAATTTGACGGCCGTTATCCACACCAGTGTAAATTCTGACTAGCTTCAGGTTTATGTTGACCGTATAAATATTGACGTTTCAAAATTATTTAATCGATATAAATTCCTCGAGGTGAAGGAACTTCAAATTTTTATTCTACAATACTTTTGCCATTATTGTTGTCTCGATTACGTTTATAATTATAGGGCAAGCACACGATTATGCATTCGATTCTTTGTCGTAGCAACTATTTAACGCGATTGTCGATCGATAGCTTGAAATGCATGCTTGCTGGCGAGATTTTTAAATGTGATAATGGCATTTAAAATTGTGAATAGCAATTTTCAACGCATTGGGAGACAATCTTTATTCATTTCAAGTAATATAGTAATATAATTTCGATAATAATATTTAATAGACCAGTTATAATTGTGTAGAATGCTCAAGCGATAAAGAAATATTCTTTGTAATTAAAAGAGAACTTTCAAATGAAATCATCTTCAAAAAATACCGAATGCAAAATACCAAAATCAAATGACTCCAGAATTTACATTTTAAACCAACTCAATTCAGTGTTAACCCTTTGACTGCTACGGGCGCACATTTGCGCCCAGTACAAGCCGTCGATATAGACTATGGGCGCACATTTGCGCTCGGCGACAGCTTTCATCATTTACTGCTGTCTTACTGAATTTCTCAAGAAATTATTTTATCATATCCGTGTAACACTCAGAAACAACATACCTTGTTGCTTATCAACAAGAAAAATCTCGTTTATTTCGTCAGTTTTCCCTATATCTTAAATTCGTTTCATCTGTTCATCTGCCATTTGACAAAAGTTATGTATGGTTTGGAGTTCGTTTTGTACATTTCATTTTATATATTTTATAATACGTTATAATTATCAAATTATGGCGTTTCAAAACTTTACCCTTGACGAATAAATAATATATATTGAAGATAAAAAATATTTAAAAAATTGAAAAATATTAATTTTCGAGTGGATAAAGTAACGGTAATTTGATTCTGTACAATATTACAATTGAATACACCGCCGAACAGATTCAGATTGGGTGAAAAAGTATTCAGTCCCCAGCGATAGTTAGTGCCGGCTGCACGCCGTCGACGCGAAGCGTTTCGGCTCATAGTCTTCAGCAGTCAAAGGGTTAATTCGATTACTGTAAATCACATAATGTATACAAAGGGAAACGAACCCCGTTAAATAAACGATAAACGATAATAGTGAAATTGATAAATATGTATATATATAATCCTTTACGCTAACCCTTTCGTTTCATGAATTTCGAGCGTAAAGGGTTGAACCCACCGAAACGTCAATATTCCTGCACGTACCCCCATCTCGCTCACGCTCGGCGAAGGGAAACGATGTTAGGGACTTCCTATAAGATTTAACTCCCTTCAAAATTGGTCGAATTCGATCCTGCACCTCGATCGATTTCCAACAGGCGCCGATTGTAACACAAAACGACTGGACACGAAACGATGAAACGATACAAGCGGAATTACGCGGCCTCGGATGCGCTGCGGTTCGTACTTACTGTTCGCGTTCCTCCAGCTCGACCACCCGATTACTGTCTGTGTTTTGTTTAGCAAGTCCAAATTAAAAAAAGTAGAGCAGAAAACGAATCAGTTTTTCTGTGTTAGTGAAACGCTACCGGAAACGAGACCCGTGCTGCGCCGCGTCAACCAACGAACGAACGACCGCGCCCGCACGTTTAATCACAGATGTTCTTTCCGGTTCAAACTTCACGACGCCACGAATTCAATTAACGGTGACCAACTTCCCGGAGGGGATCGCGTTCTGAGAGTTGGCCGGATGATTTACCGGAACTGGCTACTGGTTCGCCAGCGACTTCCTTCCGAGATCGAGAGCGGAGGCTTCTTGGACATTTTCTGTTTAACCATTCGTGATTGGTTTTTCTCGGTCACTGCTCGTGGGATTTTGTTTAGCGAGGCGATATACTTGGTGGTGATAATTATGTTGCTATGGGAACCTTTGAGGAAACGTTGTTCAGCAGTAATATTAACCCATTAAGTACCAAACTTTTTTCTATATTTGTTAGACGGATTTTTTTTTACAGAATATACACAATAAGAAACGCATAAAAAATAATTAACCAAATGAAACTGCAAATAATTCGAATTCATATTTGTTTTCAAATGGGAACATTGGGACTTAGAACGTAAAAATCTAATGTATTAAGTACATTGGTATTTAATGAGTTAAGGTGTGTTGAGTTAATTAACCCTTAAATGCATGCTGAGCCCCACAGGGTACTAACTACATAATTAATCGTAAAAGAAGAAGTAGAAACATCTTGATGGTTTTTAATATAACTATATTGAATGGTTAATGCCTCAGCATTTATTCCACTAATACTGAGTTTTTACATCATTTTACTTGACTACCTCATTTTGGATTACACCCAACTTGAAGCCATAAAAATGGTACGTATATTTAAAAATAATTTGCTGATTATTATATAATCGTTTCTTAGCATATTTATATATAGAAAAAAATATAATTTATTTTTCTAAATCATTACTTTTTATATAGCAGGGTACAAACCCTCTTTGTTCTTTAGTATATGTATAATAAATAAATAATTATTTTCATTATTTTTGCCTGTTTATTTACAAAGTTACTGACATAAAAACATTTTTTTTTTAATAAACTGGTTAAATCATGCATTTAAGGGTTGACCCAACAATATTCATTAAATAATATTAATAATATTCATCCAATAATACTAGTTCCAAAGATTTTCAAGTGTAAAATATTTAATAAGATACACTCATATTGAATTTCATTTGGTTTAGTTTAGCAATATACTAAAATTTACCCCTTTGAGGTTGAAAATTTATAAAATTACCATTTGGTAACTGATAGTGCAAAGGGTTAACGTTTGACTGTACTGAACGAATTCTACGTGAGGATAATAATAAGGGAACAAGAGGATAGTATTAAATGGTAATAATAACTAAGTAGTAATAAGAGGATAGTAGTAATAATAAGAGATGAGGATAGTACAAAGAACTGGACATTTTCTGTCTAATTAATTATTCATGGTTTCTTTTTCTTGAATACTGCTTGAGAAATCTTGTTTAACGAAGAAATACTTAATAGTGTGTTAGTAAGGAAAGTTTTGAGTAAATGTTATTTAATAAAGTGTTGAGATATACTAAAGTAACTAAAATTTGATCATAATGAATGAACTGTGCACAAGGATAATAATATAAGAGAATAATGATGATAGTATTCAAGGATGGTACAAAATTTTATAATTATGGAATATAGTACTATATTTGATATACTGTGCACAAGGATAATAATATAAGAGAATAATGAGGATAGTATTCAACAAAATTTTATAACTATGGAATATAGTACTATATTGGATATACTGTGCACAAGGATAATAATATAAGAGAATAATGAGGATAGTATTCAAGGATAGTACAAAATTTTATAATTATGGAATATAGCATATTGAATAGTTGAAATCCTTGTATAAAAAGAAGATTTTCCTATATTTTTTAATATAGTGCACTATACCGTCCTTCTGAAATAAAATACCCTGTCTCGAAATATCCAAGGAAACTGAAGTTTAACTACTTCAAATTAGCAGCACCACCTTTGAAAGTAAAGACAAATGAATTGGACTGCTTTCACAACTTCAAAAAGTTTTCAAGACTACTTAGCTTTATTTAGAACTCGTGAAACATTGAATATTTCAGTGTATCATGAAAAATGTAGGAAATGTGAGATATTTTAACTTCGAAGGGCTTTATATAAGAAGAAGTGATTTTTCGTCAATGTAAATTCCTTTTTTTTCGGCATAAAAAATGTTGAGCTCTTTTCACGTATAATGCTGTGTTGTATAGTTAACGTTAACAGTTATTCATGCAAGTTATTACTGTATTTTAATGGAAAACGAATTATACCGTACCATTGTATAAAGAGGAAATAATTACCGTTAAGCAATTTGATATGCATACTTCAGCGTGCATCGAAATTAAACGCGCGTAAAGATGATTTAAAGCGTTTCCCTCGCTGAGGCATAAAAATCCATTCCGTTGAAATTTTAAATAATTTTAAACGCTCATGCATTTTCATTGTCCGGCAAACTGAACGTACTTTTCGTAAATACAACGCCAGAATTTTTGTAAACGTAACGTTTCACAACCAACTATTCGTCGCAGAATGTGCCCAACACATTGTACCGAAACACGTGTATTTAATCCTTAAAACTTCTGAAAAGTCACGCGTTTAAGGGGAAAAGTTTCGTTAATTTTTCCACCGTGAAAAATCACTTCTTCTCGGTCCTGTTTTCACAACGATTTTCAATCGGTGACAAAATTACTTCGCACGCGTTCAGGGGTAAAGGTAGCCGTGAAATTTTCATTTCAACTTTGAATACGCGCGACGTTTGGAAAATATCGCGATGTAACGGAATTACGGGACAAATAAAATCGGTGGACGTGAAAATAATTATGTGCGAGGTCGACGTCACCGGTTGAAGGTTAATTAAATCTTCAGTTTCCCTGCTTTCGTCGCCACCGCGAATAAGCAACGTTGGTCGAAATTAAAGTTGCTCGAAATTAGGTTCTGTTAGAACGAGTCCCGCCAATGGAATTGTTCCCCGTGACAAAGCCGAGTAAAAAATGTCCGCAAAGCAACCGTTCTCGTGGTCCCCCTCGTTACAGCGGCGCAGCACGGGCTCGTGTATACTTAATAATTTGTATACATGTATGTACTTGTCTTTGCATCCAAAACGGGAAATTCGCATTGTCCATTCTACCTTATACGATTACAGTAACATAATTAGACATGCGTTCGTTTGTTTCTCTTTCTTTCCCTTTTTTAACTAGCATGAACTACGCACGCGATAATAACAACGCAAAATAATGTATGCAGTGCATGATTCAGGTATGCGAATCTGGCTGCGGTCGTCGGATCGTCGAAATTTGATAACCTTTTTCTATTATTTTTTATTGTTTTATTATTTTAGTTCAACTCAATGTAAAGATGATAAATTGAGTTCACCATAGTAGAGATGAGAGTTTAAAATAAGAATACAAATCCTGAAGCAACTGAAATACTTCTGTACTTTTCTTTTAACCCTTTGCACTCGAGAGGTGACTAGTTAGTTGTCTAATGATATTAACTTCAAAAATTTTCAAATTCGAAATATTTACTATGATTCACGTATATTAAACTTCATTTAGTTTAGTTAAGTGATATACTAAAATTTACATATATGACTATTTGAGTATAATTAATAAACGAACTAACTAGAGTCTGAAAATTTACGAAACTATCATTTGGTGACTGTTAGTTGTCTAATGATATTAATTTCAAAAACTTTCAAATTCGAAATATTTACTATGATTCGCTTATATTAAACGTCATTTAGCTTAGTTAAGTGATATACTAAAATTTACATATATGACTATTTGAGTATAATTAATAAACAAACTAACTAGAGTCTGAAAATTTGCGAAACTATCATTTGGTGACTGTTAGTTGTCTAATGATACTAACTTCAAAAATGTTCAAATTCGAAATATTTACTATGATTCACGTATATTAAACTTCATTTAGTTTAGTTAAGTGATATACTAAAATTTACATATATGACTATTTGAGTATAATTAATAAACAAACTAACTAGAGTCTGAAAATTTGCGAAACTATCATTTGGTGACTGTTAGTCGTCTAATGATACTAACTTCAAAAATTTTCAAATTCGAAATATTTACTATGATTCACGTATATTAAACTTTATTTAGTTTAATTAAGTCGTATATTAAAATTTACATATATGACTGTTTAACGTCATATATAATAAAGTCTGAAAATTTGCGAAACTATCATATGCTAGGATTACGATGTCCCATGAGAGGGGACAGCCGAGTGCAAAGGGTTAACTGACTGCCGTCGGCCCATCAAGGCCTGGCAGGACCTCAAAAACGCTCGGTATCTTCCATTTTATCGTTAATACATTATTGTAAGATGATGCCTTGTTTATCGCTGAACTGTGACAATTGTTCCAAGATCACTAATGAGCAATTGTAAAACGAGACACCCTCTTATCACCCAACTACAGTGGTCGTCCTAGAGATCGCTTACATAGGGTACGTAGAACCGTCGCTGTATCTGTAATAATAAAATAAGCGTAATGACCATATTTGCCGGTACTGCGTGGAATTGTCGGGCCGGCGTAACGGAATGGTCCCAGGAATTTTCCCTAGCCCCCTTCCCAGGTTTTTGGAACTTTTTTCGGCGCGTCCCTTTTTCGACGGCGGCCGAAACGGGGACGCCAAAAATGAGCAATTAGCAGTTAACAGTCCGTATATGCACTTCTGCACTTTTCGCATTTCATTAATATTGTTACCTTTTAATTTTTAATTGTTAATTGTTAATTATTAAGGTTAATAAATATTTTGTTATTGTTTGTCACATACATCTTAATTCACGACCGACCATACCATCCTAAAGTGTCATTAATTCCGTTATCGATAACGCTAATGACTTTAATAACATCCATGTTACTAATACCGTATTACATCGATTATAAGACACCAGTGATTATGAAACGCACCCTAAATATTTCAAGTTATAAATAAAAAAAATACCTGAATTAAATATTTTTATTACAAAGTGTAGAATAAACAAAAATATGTATATATTTAAAGAACTAAAAGATATATTTTGTTACTCAAACACTTTCATCGTCAGAAGAACCATCATCTTCACTTTCTGATTTTGTCAATTCATTTTGATCATCAAAAGAACCATCAGATTTACTTTCTGATTTAGTTGATTCATTGTTTTCCCATAAAATATCATTTTCTGAACCATCAAGAGCATTGGTGATGCAGGAGTTTTTAAATGAATCTTCCACTAGTGAATTTAAAATTTTGTTCCAGGCATTAGATACCCATTCTGCAAGTTTTGATGCGGGTGCTTTTTTAATTTTCCCTGAAGGTGTTGAATATAAGACGCATCACGAATTCAGATGCATAAAAACATGTAAAAATGTACGTCTTATATTCGATGTAATACGGTAATTATGTTGATCCCAATTATTCTAACATTACGTTAACATAAGTAATTAGGAACAACAGATAAAACTGCTGTAGTTTTTCCTTATAACTGCATGTCAGAATTTCAGTAGTATAGCAATTACGACTGTGCAGTTATAAAAGGGTTTGATTCCAGAATTAACCCTTTCTCTACTACGGGCCACTATAGTGGCCCTCTATAAGGTGCCACTATATTATATTATATTGCATAATGTTATTTCCTCTCATACTGTAAATTAACCCTTTTAGTGCCGAACGACGATATATCGTTGCGTATGTCATGGCGCCTAACTATTTGCATCGTGAGAGAGCTCTATGTCAAAATAAATTTATAAAACGTTATAAATGTTTATTCTTTTTTATAAATGTTTATTCAATTTTTTCTTTTATTCCGTAATATGTTTCTTGTTGAATTTTGTAAATATCATTCTTACTTCCGTTTTTATGAGCTTTTTCCCAAACCTTAGCAAATTAGTTAAATGTTCGGCACTAAAAGGGTTAAAGAGCGCATGCTAAGACGTTATAAATACCCTGGAATACCCTTTATTTATAAATATCCTTTGGAGAAAAATTGTTTCGTTCAAAAACATTCAAGCAGCTTGGGTTCTCCGTCGCATCGCGTGCAGTGACGTCGTGACGCTTCGTTCAGTGGAAGTACCGCGGCGAAGAACCCGCCCGTAACGAAAGGGTTAAATCGACCAAAAATAGAACAAAAGTATTTCATTGCCTGTAAAATATTCTGTTATTCCAGTAGGTCCATAAATTAATATCAAGTGAACGATGTGCTGATGTCTATATCAATTTGAAACCGAAAAACAGCATGCAACAAATACATGAAGTTTATTTAAAGCAGGTAAAAAGGTAGATTCAAACTCGGTATTGGCGATAATGAAAAAAGTGTAAATTGTAAATTCCACCCAGCAAGAAGTATTTTTTAGAAATATCTCGACCACAAAAGGTCAATATACTTTACGTACGCATTAAGAGTACATTTAATTTTATGAAATATAAATGTACATAATCAGGCTTTGCCTACGCTTCCGTTTTCGCAAATTTGTATGATAGTAGATTATAGAACTCATCCCTTCCTAATACGGATGTCCTACTACTATGGAAGTGTTTGAATGCTTAGTCTAAGCGTGAGGTCATAAAAAGTGTTACTGATGGGGGAAAATCCTCTGAAGAAATCCTCTTGCCCCTGTACCGTCTTGCGGGACATTATTCCAGCTCCCAATAGATATACATACAGACACAATTCAATGTAGTAGTGACGATCTTTTAAAAAAAGGATGGAAAACTAAGGCCGAGGAACGGTTATACAGTGCACGTCAAAATGATAACATAGTCTGTGATTTACAGTGTTTCTCGAGTTACTTCAAAGTGGTATATTTCGGCAAAAAAATTATAATTAGAAGTCAAATTTGACTTTACAGGGGAAGATTAGTATTATACGGTGCTATTTAGAAAAATATTGGACAAATGTTACTCTCTATAGGATAACAACGTAAATATAGGAAAAATCCGAACTTTATATCCATTTATCTCCTAAACTTAATTCGACAGGCTATTTTTGAGATCAGATTTGTATTCGACACATTAAAATGTATAAGAAATCTTTGCCATCTCGTTGATCTTGAGTTTTTGTTTTGAATTAATCTCTTATTTTCATCTAAATGCCATTTTAAAGGGGTGAAACCAGCGTTGAAGTTTCTGAGTTTTCTCTCATTTTTTAAAGATAACTTCGTAATGGTACTTGATTAAGTAAAACCTTTCAAATAGAAAATGTTGAATTTTTAATATCCTATCGCCCTGCCATAAAAAAAGAATACAGAGAAGCTTGTATTCAAAGCGTGAAAAATCGCTAAAACTTTGAAATTCGTTATCAGCCCTCTTCAAAGATATTTTGCCGCCGAAAAAATTGCTCCATGCAGGACACACCATGCTCTGTACACACATAAAGTTTCATTGAAATTAGAATTTTAGAAGCAGATGAATTTCCTTATAATACAGTGTACGAATACTTTTTGGAGCCACTGTAAATAGAAACTAACTAGCTCGATAGAGAAGAAAAGTAATGGACAATAATTGGAGCAAAAACAAAAGTCGCATATTTACTCGTCAGTGGCAACGCATGAACGATATTGCATCGCGACATAACACGTCTGTGGCATCGTACAAGCGACATTGCTTCGCGAGATGACGCGTCTGTGACCTGATACAAACAGTATCGGCGGCGCGACATAACACGTCCGCGGGAGCAAAGCAGATATACAGGGTGTTCGGACAGCCCTGGGCTTAAATTGAAAGAGTAACTCCCTGAGACATTCTAAGTCGAAAATCAAGAGTAACGATTTTGTGTTTGAGGCTTTGTTTACGAGTTATAAGTAGTTAAAGATATCGTTTAATCCGGACCGTTCGACGCTTGAGAGCGGGTAACCGAGGCAACTCGGTCGGTAACGTCGCTGAGTCCACAGTGATGCTCAAGCGTCGAACGGTCCGGATTAAACGATATCTTTAACTAGTTATAACTCGTAAACAAAGTGTCAAACGCAAAATCGTTACTCTTGATTTTCGTCTTAGAATGTCTCAGGGAGTTACTCTTTCAATTTAAGCCCAGGGCTGTCCGAACACCCTGTATAGGAAAAAGTTGTTCAAAATACTGATCTCTATAACATTATCATGTATCCAAGAACGTTTATTCTAGGCGTGCAAGAAACAACTGACGCCGCGGGCAAAGCCCCGGCAGCGTCCTGCCCAGAACTACGGCCTGCCGCCACGACTGTCAGTTGTTTCTCGGCAACGCACGTTTGCCAATACAGTCAACCTTCCTATAACGCAGTGAGTGCGTACCGCGTTATATGGAAACCGCGCTATAAGAAACTCGGATTTAACCGTACAAACCAGGCTAATTCGTAGCGCGTTGTATGGAAACCATCTACCGCGTTGTATGGAAACCGCGCTATAAGAAACTCAGAATTAGTACAAATCACATCATTCGTACCGCGTTATATGGAGACCAATAAATACAAAAGACAAGATAAATTATAAATTATTTTTATTGAATTGAAGAGTTCATATAAGGAAATGATAAAAAAAATGAAACAAAAACTAAACTAAAAAACTGTTTTCCAACAAAAAAAAAGAAAGACTTTTGTAAAATTATGTAATCTTTTAACACTTATCCTCGCTGTCAAATATGAGTCGCCTAACTCGTCTTCTTTTAATGGGTAAAATGTCTTCCTCGCTTGGTTCATCTTCACATTGGTTTTCGATTGTAGCTTTTTTTTCTAACTCCCCTAAAACCTCTCTATAGGTAGCTAAGCAATTCCTTAACTCTCTTTTAAACTTTGCGCAGCGCACCGTTGAATGATCAGTTTGAATGAAATGAAGTTCTAATTCTTTAGTCAAATTTAGCCCTTTTTTCACATCTTGTAAATCAAGATTTGGAAGTGCCAGCAACAAAATTTTGGAAAGAATTGGTTACCAACGAAACGTACTGTGAAAGAGCTCTGAGACGACTGAAACCGATGTCGTAAACGGCTAAGAGATAAGCTTGAATGTTTATATAAACATATCCAGTTAAAATCATTTATTGGGTGCACGGAAAGAACTGATGGGACGTTGTTGAACGGAAACCGCGCTGTAAGAGTACCGCGTTATAGGAGGGCTGTCGCAATTTCAGCTCCGCGTTATATGGAAACCACGTTCTGAGAGGACCGTGTTATAGGAGGGCTGTCGCAATTTCAGCTCCGCGTTATATGGAAACCGCGTTCTGAGAGTACCGCGTTATAGGAGGGTTGACTGTACATTACAAACATATTGAAAAATTATCAAAATCGGTGAGACTCCCCCTCTTCCAAATAATTACCAGTATCTTATGCATGCATGTCGTCGATATACGGTCAAGGGGTATGCATAGCTTGCCGCGCTTCAATCCTTCCGCTCGAACCCGATTCTGTGGTCAGCTTATTCAAGCCTTGGTCGCGCAACTGGAGACGGATTGGATGTGTCGGCTGTTGACAAGGAACTCTGATAACAGAGGCATGCTATAGAGGAACCGGAGTATACGGTAGAATGTCTGTTCAGAGGGAAGTTCGGTATTGACGGAATTAGGATACACGCTACCAAACGTTCCACATGCTGTCACACTGACCGATCCTCCATCCTCCACGCCACTAGTCAGAGCAATGTCGCGTCTCGTCTTGTCAGATTTGACATTGGCTAACTCATATCTTGAAAGAAACTATTGGTCTTCGACTTTATCTTTTGAATACTAAATCACTCATTGATTCACGGTTATTTCATTGATACAAAGTTATTTCATTAATTCATGGTTATTTCATTGATTCACAGTTATTTCATTATTCGCGGTTGGATCTGTTTCTCTCACCCTTCCTCCCTCCCACCCTCCCTTCATCCCTCACCCTCTCTCTCTTCCTCTCTCTCTCTCTCTTTCTCATTTTTGTATCCAGAATTCATGCATCAATTCTGGCCTCTTAATTTCGGAACACCCTCTATCTTGCTGTATATGCAATTGATGAGCATGTAACTAGGAGAAATATGAACTAATTAGAATGAAAAGGACTAAACATCGACTGATTCTCATTTTATGCTGGTCATTCTCATCAATTTTGCACTTTTTATGCATTCTGAGTGTGAACAGTATTACGTAGTAGTTGAAAAAAATATTCACACATTAAATAACAAGAAAATTTATTTAATTCTAAAATTTTGATCTCAATGAAGATTTGGGTGTGGTTCTAATGTAGAATGACATTTTTTGTTACGGGGAATACTTTTTAAGAAATACTTGTTAAGAGGGTGAAATCAATCCCCGAAGTTTCAACACTTTTTCATGTTTTAACTATAGTGGTTTCTGGGAATTTTTTATGATGGGGCGATAGAGCAATAAAAATTAAACATCTCTCATCTCAAATGTTTTGCTTCATCGCGCACGATTACAAAGTTATGGTGAAAAAACGAGAAAGAGCGCTGAAACATTGAACATTCATTTCACCTCCTTAACCCCTTGCACTACGCGAAACCTCGGAAAAAGTCAGACCAAACGCGGCTGCTTCAATTGTCGCGGTGAAGGGTGAGCGGTGGAGCGCGTGTGCCGAAACTTGTGACCCATCTTATCCACGCGATGGAACTCTTGTGAAATTCAAATGAATTTCAAACAAAAACTTTTAAAAAATACTTTAATTATCACATAAGATTAAAACAAATTCTGAATAAGTAATAATAATATAATTAATTAATAACGAAATAAAAATATGTAAAAGCAAATCCGCGTTAGTAGTATTTGAACTCAAATAAGTTTTCTGATTATCTCACTAATATCAAACCTAAAACTGAAAGACACAACATAAATAAACAATTAAATATCAACTTTGCCCGAAATTAAGACCACGTGATATTTATGTTCGGCCTGAAATGTCGAGCACGAGTCAGGCTCGTGATATTCGTGTTTGGTCTGGAACTGGACAACGAGCCTGATTCGTGACATTCGTGTTTGACATCCGTAAAATTTTCATCACGAGTCAGACTCGTGATAATAGTGCAAGGGGTTAAACAAAAAATTGATCCGTACATATATTACAGCATTGTATACATTTACAGAATTTTATTAAAAACAGAGTTTTGGAGTTAGATAAATTTTATTGTTGTACAGTGTGCAAATACTTTTTTGAACCACTAGAATAACACAAGCTGAAAGAAAACGATAAAAATAGCTGTGGACGAAGATCGGAAACAGCAATACTGAAAGCTGCTGTCAATAACAGTTCCTGTTATGTGTACCATCTAAACTTTCTAGTTAGATGTTCCAAACTATATATCGACCTCGAATCACAGTCGATAATTATGTTCAACGCCAGGATACTTGCCACCCTTTACAACTAAACTGTTGCACATAAACCATCATCCTCGCCGCATCAATTAGTCGACGCTTACGGCGACAAAGCAACAGGAAATCTTAATTAGAGGGTAATTGGTAGTAGCAGTCTCTATTACACTGCACGCGTTGCTACCTTGAATTCAGCTACTAAAATAGAGAATACTTATACAGTAAATTGCAAAGCTTTCAGAGAAACAAAAAATTTTGCTTTTTAAATTCGTTTGAGATTTAGATTAAGAGGAATTCTGTATTTCTATTTATATTATGTGCAGAACAGATTTAAAACGATAATCCATTTTAACAGTTAATTTTAATACGGTTAATTTTAGAGTTAATTTTAAATTTTAATTTTTAAAGGAGTGTGAAAGTTTTACGTTTGGAACAGAATTAAAGTCTAAATTAGCAAAAATTTAATAAAAAGCAAAAAAATATTCTGATGAGCAACGATTAACACTAGAACTACCGACAATGTACTTATTTGCATTGAACAGATCAAATTGAAAATTACATGAAAAAATATCGAATACACAAAAAACAAATCTTTATTTATACCTTCGGCAGAAAATCTTAGTTAGTTTTGGAAGCTTGGTAAAGTAAATTTATAAGGTTACTATGAATAATCATCAATCTGTCATTTTGACTGCTCTGATAGTTCTAGTGTTAAATTAAATAAATAAACTCAAAGACTTTCCTTTCAGTCCGACAATTAACATAAAGTTTAAAGTAACAAAAGTGCCAATTTAATACAGAGTAGTCCCTCGTAAGATATATAAAACAAGTCTACAGTTGATCAAGGAATCTACCAATGAGTCTATGTTTATTAACACTAAATTTACGGGATTCGTCAATTTGATGGATTTCGGATTTCATGAGTAAAATTTGCAAAAATAATTACTATTGTTCCTAGCAACTTTTGCTAAGTTTTATTGATGCAGCGATACAAATATATCTAAATCTATTTCCCTCTCAGTTCTGCAATTTTAAATTTTTTGTTATGCATACCTATTCCTTAATATATGAATATCAGAAGTAGATACACAAGAAATGCCCGTAAATCTAGTGTTAAATCAAGCACATTAGGGTAAGGTTACTCATGTCGTACCACTTGAATTTTGAACGAACTACAGCGATAACAGCGGATACAACCACAAGCAAATATACATTTGAGTCAATCAGATGTTTTACCAATTTCGTTATAATAAATAACAACAATATTAACACAAGTTTTGAATAATACATTTAATTTCTATTTATCTGATAAATCCTAAGTCTTATACGGATTTTTCCTTAAGGGCTACGACTTGAGCAACCTTACCACAATTCTAAACCGAAAATTCATTATATTTTCGAAGTAACAAAGGGAATATTCTGATTAGAAGCAACTGAAAGCAATCAGAGCGAAATCAGGTAGGCGAATGAATAATAGATATCTGGCTAATCAAGGCTCTCTGTAAAACACAAAGGAATATTTTCCGGAGTTTCAAATAACCGACTGAAAGCTAGCATTAAGTCTGGCTGCCTCGATGAAATCGCTTTAACTTCGTACTGAAAACAAACACCAGATTCAGGTCCCCAGTCTTTTTGTACGAAATTAAAGGAATGGTTATCACTTAGAACTCCAAGAAGGTTGCCTTATGTCAAAAATAATCGCGAAAAAAGATGAAATGCCTTGTAAAATATTAATGTAGGTGTAATAATTCCGATTCAATTGGTAGATTAACGATTCACTTTCTTTTTAGCCAAAACTGATGACCTTCTTTACGACTTCGTATTAACCAGTTAACTGTGATTGACGAGTATACTCGTCATGGAGAAGTGGCACGATTTTGTGTGTTGACGAGTATACTCGTCATGCGTATAAAGTAGTGACCATTGGCTATTTAAATTGTAATTTTTGAGAAAAACAAAACATATTCTCAAATTTCAAGATGTTTAGAATATTTTGAGGCTAGGCCGGAATAAAACAAACGAATAAAAAATATAAATAATTTGAGATAAACTCATGCGCCCCCCGCATGCACCGGCTGAAACAGCTTATTAGTTCACGTAACGAATTTATTATGTGCGATGATAACGTTTTTTAGATGTCAGCGTAGAAAGGACAAACGCAAAAGTGGGGAAGCTAACTTATTATAAGATGCCTTCAGGGATGGTCCGCCACAGGACAACAGGAATTTAAATTCTTATCTTTATATGTATTTAATTTTTCTTGTGTTTTTCGTTTAATATGTATGTAATATATGTTTGTGTTAACCAAATGAGTAGATATTAGTAATGAAATTGTCAATTTTATATAATAAACCCATCTTTTTGATCCAATATTTTTAGAGCGACACTTACTCTGTGATTGACGAGTATACTCGTCATCGCTCAATTTTCACGACACATATAAGTGCGCGCTTTAAAAAGGGGGCGCCACAGTTAACTGGTTAAAGGCACATAACTTTAACTATACATAACTCTCAGCTCATTTTATTTTGGGATATTGAAGCCATAAAATACGATTGATGCGAAGCTTAGTTCATTTCATTGGTAATAAACTCTGCTATAAATTGTCTCATATTATCGTTGGCGGATATAACATGTTGAAAAATCAAGTTAAATAACGCCCTATAAATTTAAAATTAGTATCAGGGTGATGTTTGATGCATTCATATTTTATTTATCATTCTAGTAGTTTAGCTTCTCATCTATTTAAGACTTGTACCATACGTCGAATGCAACGTAAATATTTATGTTCGCGTTTTTGAGGAATTCTCTGTATTTTTAAAAACCAGTGTCGTAGATTGTTCCACCATCGCACTGAAATATTTTGGAGTGTAACTTTAGTAAGCAATATTGGAAAAATACTGTACAAATGTTCAAGGCAATTTTAATTTAAAGAAAACAAATGAATATGTGGAAAAGGATTCTGTAATAGTGTTTTATTTTTATCAGAACTGAACTTGAAAACTCGTACATTTTACATCTTTCTGTATGGCCATTTTTTCTCTACAGTATAATAGTTACATTTATTGTATTCGATAATTACATTCACACACAACGATCAAATCGACAATTCTTAAATAATTTATTTCATAACATGAAAAACTACTAGTTGGACTAGTGCATTGTTTGAAGTCCATCCCTACGAAGACCGCAGTATTTTAAATACAGATGGTTTGTTGAGACACAATGTATCAGTACCGTCATGTCGCCCATTACACAGTTTATGACGCGGACGCGGAACGAAGGCTATTTTTGAGTTTAGTATTTTAGTTTATTTGCATGCAGTTAAAAACTGTTTCATGATAATAAAGTTTCGCGTTTCTCGTCCTCAATAGCTGAGGCCGTCTCATAAACGGGGAATTTCCGAAGGGTCCTGACACACATTTGTAACGGTAAAAGACCGAAGGTCAGAACCTGGAAGAATTTTCCGTCGTTGCTAACCGGCCCCACCACCCTCACCACAAGCACGGCCATACCCCTCCTCCAGGAGCGATCTAAGGACTCAGGGAGGAGGGCCTAACCAAATTTTAGGCTCGCTGATTGGTATTTTTTCTGTATTTGAAATAACCAATCAGCGGGTGTGACAATACAGAGGGTGGTTGGTGGTCAGTAGCAGCGATTCGTCACACATCAGTTAACACAGTCACTTGAGTTCAGTCACATCAGTACACACAGTCTCTTCAGTTCAAACACATCAGTTCACACAGTCAAGTCAGACACATCACAAAATACATCAATCATAACCCTAGAAGAGCCGACATAGTCCGTGCCTCTTAGCCTTACCAAATCAACAAAATACTTGCACATCGTCGACGTGCGAGGAGCGACAATTTTTGACGCTCAACATGGTTTGTTTGTTGGTCTGGGCCTTATTTGCCTGTATAATAGTTTGCGTCCCAGCTAGTGGGTCGGTGCAACGAGGCACACCTGTGGGATGTTTTTTACCCTAAAGTTAAGTGCTTTGGCTTGCGTTACCTCCACTCATTGTAGAACCGTTGCAGCTTTGTCTCAAATGCTCTAACTGCAAGACATTGCCTTTTTGCTTTTGGGGTCAGTAGTTATTAACCTGAACCTAACCGATCAGGTGCACCAATTTCGCGTATTGTCAAATATTATTCATTTAAATAGTACTTTCGGTCATCTGGTATAATTCGTTAGCATGCATAATGAAATTCTTCAACTAGGAAAAGTCGACTACATTCACAACCTACAAGCCATAAAAATCATCGATCTACAGGGTGTCCCAGGTTTTAATGTTCAAACTTTGTCAGTGTATTCCATGGCACAAAGTAAGAAAAAAATGTTATGTAAACATAGGTTATATAGAGTTTTATTCAGGAGTTATAACAAAAATTCAGAATAGAAATAGTAATCAACTTGCTGTTACTGCGAGCATTGGCTTCGATAGATCAACAGTATTGTGTTTTTCAGTGTATTTATGTAAACTATGTTTACTATCTGAGGTTATCAAACATTGAAACGAATTTTCGCCAATAATAGCTTGTGAGGATCGCAACGAGGGCTGGCGTGTGAATAGATTCAAGCGGACACGTTTAAACGCTAAGAAATAGGTAATTATTCACTTTAGGGGCCTCAACTCCGATTTTAATGATTCTGAAATATGTTATAGAAGAGAGTATTCTGAACAACTTTTTCCTATACATATAACCGTCGCTCGGCCTTAGTTTCCGAGATATTTGCAAAATTCCTTCCGTGCTATTACATTAAATTTTTGTTATAATTTCTTAATAAAGCTGTATATGACCTATATTTGCATAACATTTTTTTCTTACTTTGTGCCATAGAATACACTGACAAAGTTTGAACATTAAAACCTGGGACACCCTGTATAAAATGAAGCATACTATAAACAGGATTTATTTCACATTTCTGATTCAGATTTTAATGTAGGATATCTTTCCGTAGAATTGTGTTATCCATTCGGAAATACCTTTATGCACAACGAAACCAATTGCTTCTCGTACTTCAAATAACACGTATTCTCGTGCCATATGGCAGTGCAATATGTCTACGGAAGCCTTAAAATAACAATGAAGATGATAGAAATAACCCGCCTCCGAATTGAGCATACCATCAGCAAATAAGAGAAATTAATCTTCCATACGATCCCATAAATTCACGCTAGGAATCCGCTAACAGCGTCGCTGTTCTTCGCTCTTCTCAAAACTACTAATTCCTCCGTTCATCGTATATCCTCTCCTCACCCTCAAAACAAATTTCAATTACAATTTTCCCGTTTCTATTCAACGCTGCTCGCCTTGATACCTACGGAATTATTCCAGTAGCTAGAGTAACATACGGGAGGAAGAAAGACGTCCTACGAAGGATCTTTTGACATTCGATGCTCGTTCGTGGAAATTGAAATTTATAGAGTTACCAACTATGCGCAAACTTCTCGAGTTGCACGAACATTAGTAGGCGATCGTGTTTCAGTTATGCCTCGACTTCAGTTTTCCTGGCTCATCGGATGATTTATGTCATCGTCAGGAAGAAATCGATGTTCCAGAAGTACAGCTTCGAGAACCGTGACCACTTCTCTCTCGCCGTCCTATTTTCCTCTATTTTATCTCATTTATTTGCTCATTTTTTGTTGAAGGGTTATGCGGAATAACTCGTGAAACAGAAAAATGGCTAAATATTTATTAACAAGAATAACTATGGTGTCTACACGACTGGCGCACAATACAAATAGCAAAGAACTGAGGAACATGGCGACAGCGCAAACATTTGATACCTGTCTACCACGTCCCTAATCCATTTCGACAAGTAGTAATAGTAAAATAATAAAGTCCTGTACCTCAACATTTTTAAACGGGCACTGCTCTTTAATTACATTATACAGGGTGTTCGGACAGCCCTGGGCTTAAATTGAAAGAGTAACTCCCTGAGACATTCTAAGACGAAAATCAAGAGTAACGATTTTGCGTTTGAGGCTTTGTTTACGAGTTATAACTAGTTAAAGATATCGTTTAATCCGGACCGTTCGAATCTTGAGAGCGGGTAACCGAGGCAACTTGGTCGGTAACGTCGCTGAGTCCATAGTGATGCTCAAGCGTCGAACGGTCCGGATTAAACGATATCTTTAACTAGTTATAACTCGTAAACAAAGCCTCAAACGCAAAATCGTTACTCTTGATTTTCGTCTTAGAATGTCTCAGAGAGTTACTCTTTTAATTTAAGCCCAGGGCTGTCCGAACACCCTGTATAATATGTACAAATAGAGATATGAGAGAAAGAAAGAGAAAGAAGGGAGAATAAAATGACACAAAGTAAAAAGACGCAAAATGTAAAAGAAAAACGCATGGGAAGGTATTAAGATAGTAATTCGTATGGTATAATGTTGCAAACAATATGGAAAGTTACTAACTAGTAAGCCTTCTCGTTTGTCTTTTAACGAAATTTGATGAAGTATGAAAAGAAAGATGGGGAAAAATAGTGGCAAGCAATGGACAATACTTCGAATAAAAGAGTAGGTTCGGTTCTATCACAATAAATTCCAAATTTCGGATAAAAAACGACGGAAACTTATTTGTACTCCTAATATATATTAGGCAAGGCGGATTACCTAATTTTGCACAATCTTTAACTGCTAATAATTATTATAATTAACGAAGCGTTTAACTTTATTTAAAATTTCGTCACTCTTGATTTTCATCTTATTTCAACCTCTAGAATCACCCATTCCATTTCGGCCCAAAGGTAGATTAACACCCTGTATATTTCTTTTTTTTACATTCTAAATTAGGTTTTAGATTTAGTGATATTCTTTTCAAAACAATATCATATATTTGCGATTCAACTACTGTTACGTTGTAACAACATTCATTTTATATTTCAAGGGTATATTTGGAGACAGCATTATTAAGGCTAAATAATACCCTTTTTAGCAAACGTACTTATTGCCATGCCAGTTTCGGGTTTTTCCCATTTTTTCTATGTTCCTTCGATTTGGCCTGGCTTCCTTAAAAATTTCAGGTAGTTTACGCGATTAAGGTTATCCTCGGTACATTTTACTTTCGACCGATGAAATAAAATATACCTGAAGTCGCTGGAAACATTTTCGACAGTCAACAATATCTCCCACCCCAAAAAGGGAACCAAACACCCCACTCCTGACACCTTTATATAAGCGCATAACATCCCTCCAGCGAGAGATTTTGTAAAAATACATTAAACAGTAACGTTCAACCACGCTCGTGTAATACAAATATATTCAGTCTTTTTATATCTAAAAACATCAATCATTTCTTGTACTGTACCTGCATCAACCTCAAATATTCGAGTGTATAAGTTACCACTCGAAGTGCACAACGTTTAATTTTAAAAATTATTAAACTCTATGTGCGCCCTGTACAACTACCCTAACTAAGGGTACACCTGCATCTTCCGCGCATATTTGGTAGAAGAGAAGCATAGACCAGCCCCCCTTCCTACAATATTTTTAACTGTTATGATTTCTTAGAGTTTAGCTACAACCTTTGTATAAATAACTTGCAATTTCTGGAAAATACAACATAAGCATTAACCAGAAACCTAGCAACTCTGTCGTTCAATCAATTTAACACCTGGAACAACTCGCAACATCAACCTCTTCATTAAGAGCAAACTTTCGCTGCTCAAAGCGAATTATTAACCGCTTGGCCTACACGATATCTGCCAATTCCGCGAGTTATAGTAAACAAGAAAGTCAGTCGTGCGTCGTGCCATTCAACTATTCAGCCGTGTACCCGAACTGGCGCAAAATGTATACTTTTCATGACATATATTTCAGTGCAACGAAAGGAATTGTGAAATAATAAACAATGTTTAGGTACAAATAGTAATTTTTAGACGTCTAGGGTGTAATCATAATCAAAGGAATGATATTCGATGTGGAATAACTCTAATCGCTTGTTCTAATAATAATATTCGGCATATTATGCACAAATTCCACACCACGAGTCTGACTGATGGCTTTTGTTTGTGACACAAATTCTTTACCACAAGTCAGACTGATGGCTTTTGTTTGTGACACAAATTCTTTACCACGAGTCTGACTCATGGCTTTTGTTTGTGACACAAATTCTTTACCACGAGTTAGACTCGTGGTTATAGACCAAAGGGTTAAAAACGGGAAGATATCGCGAGCGACACAGTGATCTCGAATCTATACCGACCACAAACACTTTTTCTCCTCTTGTTGTCTTCACTCTCAACGAACGACTGTATTGATTTTCGTACCGTGACATAGTGAAAAAGTATCTGCTAGAGATTGTTGACGAACGGATTCTTCGCTAAGCTAAACACTGGACAATAGTGCTACAATAGCGTTCTTCGATTAGTTCTTTATCTCCTTCCGCTTCGATTGACTTGCACGTTGTAATAAGGAACAGAATAAAGGAAAAGAGACATAAAGTAAAGGGTATGGATAATAGCAAAGAGTTATTAAGCGGGGTGAATTAGTGCATGTAAGAGAACAGAGCAAGCGAAGATTAGAAAAAGGAAGTCCTGAAGCCGTGCTGCAGATTAAGATTATTCAAAACGTAAACGAAGATATTGAGAAGATAATTAATTGGTTCTTAATCAACTTCATTAACCTTTATAGAATCCTGGGGTTGAAAACTGGCATTAATGATCGGGTGTTACTCAATATACATGTCTGTACAGAAACTGTGCCAAACATAAGTCAATTATATTATAATGAAGTAGAAGTTTATTGTTTGCACTTAATACAAAAGTTTTTTGAATCTTTTGCACATGTATAATGATTATTCTGCGCGCAAGTTTTTCGTGATTTTCTATGTTTATCTCTTCCACGTATACAACACCCCGAATTAAGTTCCTTACTACTTACATTTAGTTCATGTAGCATAATAATATTATTTTATATTGTTATTTAGCAGTTTGTTAGCAGTTTGTTAGCAGTATATCAAAGAATTATAATAATATCCCAATTAATAAAAACAGAATTACCGTACATAAAAAAAAATAGCCAAATCTGAACTTTGTTATACATAACATTAAGAACGTGTAAATCACAAATAATAGAGAAAAATGTGTACAAAAATTTAACAGCATAAAAGGATGTCACGTTTGACAAACGGTTTGAATAAAAAATTCTTTACTTTATTGTTAAAGTAAACGTATTTTTTACGTTACTTCTACCTGGTTTAATATATATTTTATTTATTTATATTTATTAATTTTTGAATTTATGTCATACTAATAGATAATAAATTAACAATAGTTTCTATATAAGTAAATTACATATATGAATATTTATTGATATAATGATTTATCAGTATAGAATAATAATTATTAACATAACAAAAGAGTGTGCTACTATAATCAAAGATAGTTGGATATTATATCAAAAGATAATTTAAAGAGGAATAAAATAAAGTAATTTATAGGCCTGGACTCCATTTCCTTTTTAATTTTATAGTATTCATACACATTATGCACTATTTAAGTTATGTAAAAGTTACTAACTATATGCATAGTACATTTTCATCGTGTAAGAATCTTCTGTGATGAAATTTCTGCTACGTACATACATATATACCTACTGTTAGAAAGTTAGCGTGATTTTGACTCTGTAGAAGTTTTCAAAGAGTTCGTTACTAAGTTAGAGCGTTAAATTTTGGTCGATCCGCGAACAAAAGTTTGACTTCATTAATAACCAAATTTAAGAGCTCCAAGCATAACAGCATAGAAATTCCAAATCTCAAAATTTCCCTCGTTTTCACGTTCCTTATCGAGGACTTAAACAAATGATTTTCTAAAAACTCGCGGATAAAATCATATTAATAAAAGACGCACAGTTTCAACAACCAAAATTTTTCAAATTCAAATTTTAGGATTAAAGCATTGAAAGCTTTCCACGGAAAGTATTTTGAATGTTCAAGCAATTGCAATAAGGCAAAACTATTATTTAATCTTTAAATTAAAAATTGTTAGTCAAAATAATTTTACCCTTTTTCCCCGCTTTTTTTATTTCTCTTTATAATCGATAATGACTTAAATTTTATTTTCAAGTCAAATTCGTTCTTCTAGAATTTAGAATATGGACTCTATCTAGATCCACTATCTCGTTTCTGTTTAATTATATCAAACGTCAGAAATAAAATGGGTTTTCATTTTCTTCTTTTCCCACTCGAGCTACTGATGACAGAATGAACAGAAATTAAAATTACATCATTTCGCAAATTTATTGTTTGATCTTTCATTTAATACAATGTGACTGTATTTCATCAATACATAAAAGTAAAGAATGAATATCACAAATTCATAATCTGAGATACCTATGGGATGTTGCATGGAAATTATAGAAAATCCAAGGATAGAATCGAAATTTAATAGATGTATCTAAACATTTCGTTCTTTTTTTTTGAATGTGTGTTTAACGTCGCATCGATAAGCAAGTCATTAGCGACGGGTTCAATTTTTAATTTTGGATTAAATTTTATTAGTTAGATTGGAGTCGAATAAATATTCCAATGTGTTTTTTATTCTTTTCTGAAGTCAGTGGCGTGATCACCACTTTATACGAGAAATCAATGCATTTGTTTCTATTATATAGTATATCTTAATAATCTTATATAGTATAGCTTTCGAATCAAGTAAAATATTATAATCATGTTTGATTTACATGAATTTGTAAACATATCGAAAAATATATATTTCCAAAACATCAACATTTTACTTCTTACAATTTTGTACAGTATAATATATTTTGAAACATTCTCCAATATGCATTGGAGACTGATTTATGCACGTTTCACAATAATAGGTCATTTGGCGTCTGCCATCTGATGTTTTTCTATCAGAACAAGCAATACAGTCCCATTTCCTTTCACCACATTGGGAATATGTAATTTATTGTTCAATCTGTTGTCCGCTGATGTGGATGAACGTATTCTCGGTTCCTCAAAATCACTATTGTAGTGTTACAATAATAGTAATATTTATTTATCGATTATAGGCATATAACTACAATACTATGTACAAATTTTACTTAATTCAACTCTCTACACGGTATCACGTCTAATTCAACTCTACTCGGTATAACGTCCAATTCAACTCTATCCGGTATAACATCTGTTGGAAATTGAATACAGAAATACTACGAAGCAAAAATTAACAATAAACCAGCTTTTTCTTAACGTACTTTCTCAAGGGCTTCTTCCAAGAAGCTATGCCACATCTGGCATTTTAGAAAGTTCGAACACATCGAGAAACAGAACAATGGGGCTGAAGGACTCGGACGGGGTTGTAAGAATTTCGACCACTGCGTTCTGCTAGTCTTGTGACAAAACTCGCTAGGTGCGGTCAAAATTGCCCTTCCTCGTGCTATATAAAAGTACCAATAAATTATCCAAGTATTATTTCACTAATAAGAGTTTATTTCATTTAGCAATATAAAACCCCATTCCCAATAACGTCCAATTCAACTCTACTCGGTATAACGTCCAATTCAAGTCTATTCGACCAGCGAAAACTGTCGCTAACCCTTGGCCTTTCTCCCACCACGTACCTCGGAAAAATTCCTCAAATATGACCATATTTGGGCATTTTTCCGAGAGCCTCGCGCGTCGCCAAGGGTTTTCCCCAAGCAGGTCCGAAATCTCGCTGTTCACACCTCACCCTCTTCCACGTTATAAAATTAATTACGATACTACACTATTTTTTTATATATCTTGGTAATTGTACCATATTTTGATTTGATATCTTGTACCATTTCAGCAGAAAACCTCACAGAAACATGCATTTCTAAAAAGGTTGCACTGGGATAAGTTGATTCCCCGGAATCACTAATAAACTCTAATGTCCTCTCAGAAGGGACATCCGAATGATATGCTAGAATTACGATGTCTCCTGTGAGGGGACAGCGGAGTGCAAAGGGTTAACTTTCACGTTACATCACAACCTTCGATTCGTCGAACTACCATAGACTCTAACCCAGAAAAACGACACTCATTTTCGCCGGGAATCGATCTCGTCTGATCGATGCGGGAATCGAGCGTTGCCCGATCAAACGAAAACGAGAACGGGAACGAGAAAACGAACTACGAACAGAATTCAATGATCGACTATTTCTTTTCTAGGTTATCGGGAAACGTAGCACGGTGATTTTAATGAAACCTTTCGCTGATTAATCAGAGACTTCAATTGTGTGATCCGATTCCTAATTGGAGGGTTGGCAGCCTGGAAAGGGGCAGCTGTATTTTTGTTCAATTTCCAGTTACGTTGGGTGTGCCTGTGGAAAATGTAAATTTCCTGGTCAAAGGCACCCTTGCTGATTACTGAATTTCATTCAAACACTGATTTTCTGATCATTCTATTGTTTTCACACATACTCGCTCTTTCCTTGTTTGTTAAAAAACATTCTTTGTGCATAAAGAACGTTTTTTATATATTAAGTTCATATGAAACATATAAATAAACACTTAATTATTATAAACAAAAATAATGGAATGAGTGTCAATGATAAAAGTATTCGAAGAAACAAGAGTCGATTTACAGTAGCGGACAAAAATTTGAGACCAAAGAGTCAAAGAAAATAAATTAATTAATTAATAAGAAATAACAGTAAAAATAAAATTTGTATTCTATGCTAATCAATAAATAGTGTTCTACTATAATGACAATAAAGACGAATAGGTAAACAATATTTTTGAACCATAAAATTGTTTTACATTGTCTTATCTTAAATTTTTGTCCGCTTCTATATACAGGGTGTTCAGACGAAGCTGAGAGAAAATTAAAGGGGTAACCCTATGCAACATTTTAAAACGAAAATCAAGAGTAACAGTATTACGTTTGACGCTTTGTTTATTAGTTGTAAGCAACTAATACCTCGTAATATATCGGTAAGAGTGAAGTATGACTACGCATAGTATTATCTTAAGTTAAGACTATCTGCACTTCCTCCAATAAACATCCCGGGATCCCTTCCTCTATGACCGATGATTTCACCCTTCCGAGTCATTTCTGATCCTCCTCCATAACACCTTTTAGGATGTTAGGATCTTGAACTGGGTATTAAAAGAGATGTTAACAGGGATAAATTATTTATTAACACTCAAACAAACACGCAGAAAGATAACTTTGAATTACATGAAGAAGTCGCGTGAAGTGCAGAAGTGCCTGTACTGGCGACTAGCTGCTAACTGCTTTTTTAGGCGTCCGCATTTCGGCTCACGCCGAAAAAGGACGCTACGACAACGCTTCCAGAAAAACTGGGAAAGGGGGGCCAGGGAAAATCCCTGGGACCATTCCGTTACGCCGGCCCGATGATTTCGCTCAGTGCCGGCAATAATGGTCAGTACGCTTATTTTATCTACCCAGGTGCAAGGACCTTTATACGTACCCTACAACCTCATCCCTTACTGACCACTAACCCAAAATAACCCCCTCCTCACCATTTTAAAGTTTATAAAAGCCTCGAATCCTTCCCTGAACTGAAAAGAACAGTTTGGATTGTCTTAGAAGGTACGTCTGCACCGAATACCCTCCAATATCGAAATTGTAGGACTATTTATTGGCCAAAGGGTTTATACATAAACTATTATCAGAATTCTCTCTAAGACCGCGACTATGACAACAAGCTGATACAACGACTACGATTGTAGGAATAAAGGATCGCCGCCGTGAACCTGATCACCGAAGAAAATTCGAACAGCAGATGTCCTAGATGCAAAAGCGTCACCGAGGTTTGCACGGAGTGGGGACATCGAAGGCGTGCATTTTTTTGAAGATCCTGATTGGCAAAGACAGGAAGCGCCTATCAGACCAGAGACAAATAAATAGAAAGCCTCGCGAGAGGTATCAGATCGAAGTCGTAGTATCAATCGTAATCGTTGTATCAGCTTGTTGTCATAATCGTTGTCGTTGTCATAGTCGCGGTCTTAAAAAGAATTCTGAAAGTAGTTTATGTAAAAACCCTTCGGCCAATAATTAATCCTACAAAATAAAACTTCCGTCCTTTATTAAGTTCGAAGTTGCATTTTTTTAAATATTAGGTGTACAAATAAATTTCCTCCGTTTGACGAACGTTGGCACCACCAGTAAGATATGGTTAAAATTATCATATGTAAACGTCATAATAGTAAGGTTAGTCATCTGTCAACAACATAAGCTTAAAATATTAGTGATTTTTTATCGATGTAATATATTCTTTTGTGCGCGAAAATGTCGAATTTTGTGCCAAATAAGCGTCATTTGCAAGATTATACTTGTTAGACCCTTGCGCTGCATACGCGGCCAAGGTCTCTCAACGGGGAGAACATCTTCCGTCCCACAAAGCAACAGCGGGAAGTTTCCATTGGGACATTTACGACATGAGCGTGCCGGTAGTGCTATTTTTGAGGACTAAGACATTTTAGCCTTTTCTTTACCTTTTTCGTCGAACTTTCATAACGTCCACTGAGGGACAATAGCTTTAATTTCTAAGTCAACCGTGGTTCCTCAATAGCAAAGAGCATGTCGTAAACAAGGGACTTCCAGTAGGCCCGGCGCCCAGCCGACACCCGCACTTGAGAGGCACATGGGCCTAGAGGAATTTCCCCTTCGTTGCCTAAATTCGGGAAACTTCCCGCTCCGAGTGGCTCACCCCACCCTCGTTCTCGAAACGCGTGCTAAGGGCACAAGAACGGGGGTTGGTGACACTCAGGGCGTACGGCTGATTGGAGTTTTGACTTTTTGGCTCTAACCAATTAGCGTATCGCCTTGAGGTATGGAGGAGTGACCAGTCGAACTCCTCCATATAAAACTGAGCCACTTCGGCGCCGGGATTATAGTATGAACATAGTCAAATAGTAAGAACATAGTCAGATAGTAAGAACATAGTCAAATAGCAAGATACATAGTCTCTGAGTCTTATAGCAACTTAGAATCAGAGTAATAGTAATATAGTAGTCTCGTAATATAGTAACATAGTAACCAGAGACTCATAGTATCACAGTATCATAGTATTATAGTATAGTACATCATACTATAACTGTGTATAGAATTTGAACTTGTTAGTCGGCACACCACGTGCAAGTTCACCCGGAACTCGAGCGATTTTACACACCGGTAACAATCGTGGAGTCCCAAACAATACTCCTGCATGATAATGCTCGTCCACATGTCGCTGCGCCGGTCAAAACCTATCTGAAAACGCTCAATTGGGAAGTTTTACCACACCCGCCGTATTCTCCAGACATTGCTCAATCTGATTTCCACTTATTTCGATCGATGGCACACGGTCTGTCTGAGCAACATTTCACATCATATGAAGATACCAAAAATTGGGTCGATTCGTGGATAGCCTCAAAAGATGAAGCATTCTTCCGACACAGAATCCGTATGCTACCAGAAAGATGGAAAAAAGTAGTGGCAAGCAATGGACAGTACTTCGAATAAAAGAGTAGGTTTGGTTCTATCATAATAAATGCCCAATTTCGGGTAAAAAACGGCGGAAACTTATTTGTACTCCTAATACAAAAAATAACCTGCAACCTACAACAAGAGTCAGAAATGACTCTAGCACAGTTCAGCGAGCTGTCGTACTCTGAGGGTTAAAGCGACGCGACGCTTGAATAGGAACCACCGAACGGAAAATACGGTGTCGGCTCGGTTCGTTTACTTTGCTCTCGTCTACTTCTGCTTTTCGAATCCTTTGCCTGATCCAAGGAACAGACTGGAGATTTTCTACCATTTAAGCCCCACTTTCGACGGAGCAACCGCGATGCATTTCTTCTTGGTCATGCTTGCTAGCAACTTGTAAGATAAAGACCATTTTTGAATAATGTTTGTTTTCCAGCGCGGCCTGGAAAAAAATCAGCAAAACAGTAACGGCCGTTTACTGTGCTTTGTTTTCTGTTCGGCAGTTAAACTTTAACCCTTTTAGTGCCAGGCATTTTACGGAGGACGTGCGAAGAACGCCACGGCCGATTTCATATGCGCGCTTATACGAATAGCTTGATAAGGAACAAAATTCCGAATGTTGGAACTTCTTTCCCCTGTAACCAATAGTGAGGATAGGACCCCTTCGAAAATATTTCGTTACACCTACAACAAATTTGTCAGTAAGCGGTTCTTTGGGTATAAATTTTCGGTTTCTGCGAATCGGCCGATTTATCGTCCCGCTGGCACTAAAAGGGTTAAGACAGTCGCAATAGAGAATCTTTATAGAAGCAAAAACGGCGAATGCTTTTCTATTTTACCGAATTCCATATACCAAACTCCATATATATAATTATTAAGTCTGGAAAAACATTGTTCATTTGATCCACCCACAGTTTATAGTATATATTGGTTTTGTGTGAAGTAATTAACAAGCTTCCATATCTACTTGATTACAATACATTATATAGATACACGCAGGTTACAATTATTTTCTTTGATCGCTGTCACAAGAGTGAGGCAACGACAAACTAATACTAAGCAAGACAATAGACCGATTACCAGTTATCGGTAGATATCACGATTAATTTTCTAGTTTACACATTCTAACAGTATACGTGGGAAAGTCTAGAAATAGTAACCCGACGTTGTCTCGGCTAAAAGATAGGACCTTTGTCCTGAAGGATCTGATCACGGAGACGAGAAGGCTGTATAGCCTTCCAGAAGGAAGACTTTGATGTCATTTACCTCAGAACCTCTTGAACAACCAGTCTTTTATACCAAAATATTTACTTCTAACATGCTGTATATCCCGCTTCTTCTTCTTTCCTTATCTTAACCTGCGGGTGAATCCTGTAGTATGAATCACAAGTCATAAAGATTCACCTTAAGTATTGTGAATGCGTTACAGTGACGTGAAGGGGAGTGGGCTGGAGGATCGAGAGTCAATTGTCATTAGATTGTCACGGGAATTTTCCTCGGATTAGAACCTCGGATGATTTTTCGACCCTATCGTGGAAACTCTCGTAAGAATAACTCAGAGGATAGGGTTTGAAAAGAGTAACGCCTTACTTCGTGGTCAAAACGATAACTGACTGTTCTTTATTGTGACGCTCTTTTATATGATACAATATTCGAGTGGCGGGCGTAATGAAAAGTCATCTGGACCGCAGAATGTTAATATTAGGTCTACCGGAAAGTTCTGTCCGATATTATCGTTTCAAGTATGGATATGTATACGCATGCTCTTTTAAGCCATATATGGCTGTGTCTCTTTATAACTGCATTCTTCGAAATTAACTACAGTAAAGATATCTCGTGTCATTATTAAGCTGGACACGATCGTGAAAACATGGGTACTAATAAAGTTCATTTGCGGCACTGTATGTTGTATGAATTCCAACAGGGTAGAAATGCTACCGAAGCAAGTTGAAATTTTTTAAAAATTTTTGGTGAAGATGCTGTTTCGGATAGAACGTGTAGGTGGTTTGAAAAATTTGAAACAGGTGAATTTGACCTTAGTGATAAGGCACGCCCTGGGTGGCCATTTCTGGTTGATGACGATATCGTAAAGATCATGATACGCCAAGATCCTTTTTTGACAACATCGGAGCTCGAAGAGAAGTTTAAACCAGCTCAACAAACCATGAGTTAAAGAAAGTACTACAAGGAAAGAATGTTCAACAGGAAGCAAATTATACTGCGTTACGACAATGCCAGACCACATGCAGTTTTGGCGACTCGCAAGAAAATAGCATAGCTAGGCTGGGAAATTTTTTCGCATGCACCATACTCCCCAGACCTTGCACCTTCCGATTTTCACTTGTTCTTCTGTTCACAAAATTTTTTGGCAGGAAAAAAGTGCAAAAAATGAAGAAGATATCAAAACAGCGCTACTTGAGTTCTTCGCCTCCAAAGACAAGGCGTTCTTCAAAAATGGGATTTACAAATTGCCATCACGCTGTCAGGAAGTCATAAGCAACGATAAAAATTATATCGTATAGTAAATATTGTTAAATGTATTAAAAATTACACCATTTTCTTAATCTTCATAAACGGACAGAACTTTCCGGTAGACCTAATAATATAATCTGGCCCTGGTAGGTAAGAGGATAGGGCCTCTTTACACAAGTGGTTGTCGCAGATAGGGGGCTGCGATGGCATTGCACCACTTCTACCGACGTATGTCGGCGCCTTGCAGTGGTTGCGCGGCTCTGAAACAGCCACTGAGCGGGGTTCTGGCCCCCGGCAGTGATGGGCCCCAATCGGGCAATGGCGAGGGGAAGTACTGTAGGACAGGTACACGCAGGCTTATATTAACCTGATAAATTACACCTAATCGCGTCGTCGAATGTTGCCTAATGAATCTCTAACGAATGTCGCCCGGCGGGCATGCATCTCTTTTTATATGCATTAGCACAGGTGGTGGGGGTTTGCCATCATCGAATGTTCGAGAAGGCGTTCTTTTTACCCATTAGAGTAAACCGTCATCGAACATTCGAGAAGGCTCCTTTCCACGCACCTGCGCTACCCGCCAGGATCGAACAAGCGATGAACGCCACATACACACACTCACCCACACTCTCATCCATTCTCTCACGCTATGGCAAATTCGGCACCTCTACAGTACTGGAAGTGTTCCTTCAGAGTTCCCGGTGCTCCCCTATTTCGCTGTAGTAGCCCATCGTGGAGGTTTTAGTAGGTAAAAATTTTACATAACTTCGTCACCCCCTCCCCCAGGGTGACCGGGTATCTTTCCGAAGATTTCCTCCACAAGAAAAAAAAGAAAGAGCCTCTTTACACAGCATTCGACGTTTTCGAAGGGGGCTTCACAAGGTGGTTTGCGGCATGGATGTACGCGTCAGTTTAATAAACGTATTTCAGACAAACAGACTTTATCATTTACTACGAACCCGAGCAAACGCCGACATGTTACTTCAATTTGAATTTAGGCATGTCGAAATACTTGTCGATGTGTCGTAGTTTGTACTATCAGCTGCAGCGATCGCCAAATTGATTTGGCTATAAAGTATAGGGCAGTGCTGGAAATATTGCATCTGGAACGTCAAAAGAGCAAGAAAGGTTTCTCGTTACCTCCGCCCAACCTCATTTAGTAGCCTAAATTACATAGTATTTAATTCATCGCACTATCTCTGTCGCGACGCGTCTCGTTCGCTCTCAATTTTGGTTTCCATCGATCCTCATAACTTTCCTCGTCATTAATTTGTCGGTGATGGCGTGATAAGCCCATGCAGGGATACGAGCGCGGGTCCTGTCATTCTGATGGAACAGTATATTAACGGAGTGTTGTCATCGCTTTCCTGATGATAATTAGGTAGCTGGCATAAGCTTTAATGAATGCTTGATGAGATTTCAGCACGTAGGCATATACTCATGGAGACGTTATTGATTTAGTAAACCTGCTGATGGTTGTAACGTGTTTAGGTCTGATTCTTCGTTTACAGCGAAAGAAACTGTGAAATTATTATTTTGTGGACGTGAAATGGAAAATTAATACACATTCCCGTTAATGACAATAAGAATATCTTTAAAATACAAATACAGAAATATTACGAATTAAAAATTAACCGAAAAGCCAGTTTTCTGTTAACGTACTTTCTGAAGGGTTTCTTCTAAGAAACCAAGCCTCATCTGGCAATGTAGAAAGTAAGAAAACGTTAAGATACAAAACAAAAAGAGCTAATGGGCCCGGACGGAGTCATAGGAATTTCTACCGTTCGCCAGTCTTATGACAAAGCTCGTGAAGTTCGGTTAGAGTTGCACTTTCCTCGTGTCACATAATAAAGAATTAAAGTATTTTAAATAAGAGTTCATCATATTTAGTGCTTTGAAACCCCATTTCCAATAAATGTGATACCTGAAACAAAATTTTGATTCCGCTTAAAGTTCTAGGAAAAAATGAGTGCAGTTTCCCGGCATTTCAAGTACCTTTTTTCAAAGAATATTTCAACCAATTACAATGTTGTAGATTTGTCAGAAATTATGATAAAACGACCATTTATATTGTTATTAAAATCTTGCTTTAAGTATAACTTCGATATAATTTTACAAGTTGCATTTCGTTATTATATATCGCTTAAATACATTCCTAAAACATTGTTTACGAAGTCTTCCATTTGATAGAAAGTTATTCACCACCTAAATAAATACCTTGAAGCCGGGTATAATACTTTAAATATAACGTCAATATTAAAATACATTAAATACCTCTCTGGACTATTTTAACCCTTTGACTGCGGAAGACTCTGAGCCCAAACGCTTCGCGTCGACGGCGTGCAGCCGACACTACCTGTCGCTGGGGACTGAATACTTTTTCACGCAATCTGAATCTGTTCGGCGGTGTATTCAATTGTAATATTGTACAGAATCAAATTACTGTTACTTTATCCACTCCAAAATTAATATTTTTCAATTTTTTAAATATTTTTGATCTTCAATATATATTATTTATTCGTCAAGGGTAAAGTTTTAAAACGCCATAATTTGATAATTATAATGTATTATAAAATGTATAAAATGAAATGTACAAAACGAACTCCAAACCATACATAACTTTTGTCAAATGGCAGATGAACAGATGAAACGAATTTAAGATATAGGGAAAACTGACGAAATAAACGAGATTTTTCTTGTTGATAAGCAACAAGGTATGTTGTTTCTGAGTGTTACACGGATATGATAAAATAATTTCTTGAGAAATTCAGTAAGACAGCAGTAAATGATCAAAGCCGTCGCCGAGCACACATGTGCGCCCATAGTCTATATCGACGGCTTGTGCTGGGCGCATATATGCGCTCGTAGCAGTCAAAGGGTTAAAGAGTGTTCAAACCGTAAATAGTGGTATAATATATTATTTACTAAGCCGTCTAACCGTTATTCTATATCCTCTTACTGAAATCCAGTGAAGCTAAAAGGAAACGGAACTTCCGATCGATATATTTTTCTGCAAAAGACAAAAGAGCCTGAAATCGACAGAACACCTGCCTCGGAAGGTACGATGTACCAAAACGTTGGTGAATGCGATCGAATAATATATAATGACACGTCGTCGCCATCTTTCCTTTCAGCTTTTCTCAGAATCATCGTTTTTTCTCGGAGACTACCGGAAACAAGCGCGTCGTTCCAGTGCAATTACAACTCTAATGGTGATGCATAGATCGTCGTTTTTTAGCGGAAGCTCATTAACTGCAGATTTCGGTGGAAATGAGTTTAATGGTCCGCGCTGCTTTCGTCCCATGTAAATCTAACTTTACTGCAATTTGGAAACCGGGTGCCGCTATAAAAATAATTTCCTGAAGTTGCTAAACGCAATTTACAGCTAACGTCTGTTTGCAAACACGGTCACGATTCTTGTTCGCGTTCCATATGCTATTCGTAATAATGCATTATCAAACGATGTGTGTTCGAAGTTGCTCTATGAACCCTTTGCACTCGAGAGGTGATTCTAAGTCGTCCATTAACACTTTGCCGTCCGGCCCGTTTTGAACCATTTCTTCGCTTGACGCCGGCAGAACTGATCGTGTTACTTCGCTTGTCGCCGGCTGTTTTTGGGGACATTGGGAAATGATAAATTTCAAGTTTTACTAATCTCATCGGTAGTTCTCACGAGTTTTCAATCAAAATTCAATTCAAAAAATGTACACATGTAAATAAATGTAAAATTTCTTTGTTTTATATATTTCTTTATTTACATTTTCTTTGGTACTTATTTAGTATTTCTCTTTTAAATAATACGAAGCAAAACAATCACCAACATGTAATGCAACTCCACACGACTTGCATATCAAATTTGTTGTTTTTCTTTTCTTGTTTTTGGTACATACAACGCAACTTCTTCGTTTCCGTTTATTGCTTTCGGAAATGAATACTAACTGGTGACGTATATAACTTATTCCATTTAAGTAAATTGGCAACAAAACCCTACAGATCATCAATGAAATGCAAACGATACTAATGTGCTGTCGCCGGCCACTTCTTTGCGCACAACACCACTGTGGTGTCGCCGGACGGCAGAATGTTAATACGGACTTTAAAGATTTTCAGATGCAAAGCAATTACTAAAATTCGCTTTGTGGCGGTACCCTGGAAAGCGTCGAAGGAAATAATAGTAATTAAAACGGTTGTAGGGAAATGCCTACAGCCGACCAATAAACTTTTTTA
Organism: Tetrapedia diversipes; assembly: GCA_033822845.1. Taxonomy (NCBI): domain Eukaryota; kingdom Metazoa; phylum Arthropoda; class Insecta; order Hymenoptera; family Apidae; genus Tetrapedia; species Tetrapedia diversipes. The sequence continues at coordinate 55,489 of JAOPTO010001854.1, forward strand.
CTACTTCGTTTTACCTGGGCCTCGAACACCGAGGGTCCGAGCGGGCGATCATTTTTGTCTGCGCGGAGTCCCAGGTTTCCTTCGACAATTTCCAGGGTGCCACCACTTCCACCGAAAATACAGACAGCCCTTGGCGGGGGGCTGGTGTATAAAACAAACCTATTTTTCGGAGACGTCACACAAAAAGTCTTCCGTTTCCATAAGCGATATCAGGTCTGATCATTTATATTTATTATTTGTTATTTGTATTGTTATTCATTATATTTTTTTGTTTCGTTGAATAAATTGTTATAGTTCTCGTTGTTACATTTCGTTATTCTAACGCACTTACACCTCAGCTTGTATGATACTTCATTTAGTTTAATCAATCGTATGCGATTGTTCAATCCCATTGCGTTTGAAAATTTACGAAACTATCATTTGGGTTGATTAAATTTACTGAGATTTGAGTGACTGGCAGTCACCTCTTGAGTGCAAAGGATTAAGTGAATACAAGAGTTTAATTAGTTTTGTGTATATAATTTTCATTGCTTTTATTTTGTTTTTTTTTTATTAAGCTTTCAAATCTCTGATGAGATTTATTTGGTATACAATAATATATTATAATAATGGCTTATTTATATATTAATGTTACATGTTTTTAAAAACGAGAGAATATATAAACACGCTTCAATATTGAATTCGGCAAGCAAGACAGTCATAGTGATTAGGAGAAGTAGTTTTAAGTTACATAGTTGCTGATATAGATTAGTTCTTTGGGATTCATAAAGAATTTTCATTGTTTGTTACCTTCTACGCGAAATTGATCAAGTATTGTTTATTATTATACTGTTTATTTTATCGATATATAATCACAGAGTATAAAATGAATTAATCAAAAGAGCATATTTATTAGTAATATAATTAAGCGTTAAGTTTTGCAGATGAATTTGATAACCAGTATATATTGAAAAACCAATTTCAACACTAGGTTTACGGAACTTGTCAATTTGACGGATTTCGAACTTCAGCATCAAAATTTGCAGAAACAATTGCTACTTTGATAAACATTTAGAAAAGGGGGGGGTCCCATCGATTTTGATGATTTTTAAATATATTGTAGAAATCAACATTTTGAACAACTTTTTCCTATACATATAACTGCCGCTCGGCCTTATTTTCGGAGATTTTTCCTCAAACAATTGTTGCTACTACAATCAATTCTATCTACAGGGTGTTCGGACAGCCCTGGGCTTAAATTGAAAGAGTAATTCCCTGAGACATTCTAAGACGAAAATCAAGAGTAACGATTTTGCGTTTGAGGCATTGTTTACGAGTTATAACTAGTTAAAGATATCGTTTAATCCGGACCGTTCAACGCTTGAGCATCACTGTGGACTCAGCGACGTTACCGACCGAGTTGCCTCGGTTACCCGCTCTCAAGCGTCGAACGGTCCGGATTAACCGATTTTTTTAACTAGTTATAACTCTTAAACAAAGCCTCAAACGCAAAATCGTTACTCTTGATTTTCGTCTTAGAATGTCTCAGGGAGTTACTCTTTCAATTTAAGCCCAGGGCTGTCCGAACACCCTGTATATGTACGCGTCTGTGACTCTGTATGCGTCAGCTCACGATCGTCTCTTATCTCTTGTTTCTAATAAATAACAGCACAGCGACCAACGACGAATAATGTATAATGTGTCAAGCTAAATCTAGTTTGGGTTAGGCTCTCTTATTCCGGCCGCCTGACGGCGGCCGGCTACTCAAATCGAGTTTTTAAACACACCCGTTATACGCGTCCCTTGCCGGTCGCCTCGATGTATGTATAGAAACCATAAACAATCGGAGACTAGACGCTTCCACACACGCTACCACAGTCACATAGCTATAGGCAATATTCATTGTAGTAGTAGCAATAGCTTTTTGCAATAATCTCAGAAACTAAAGCCGAGCGGCGGTTATATGTATAGAAAAAGGTTATTCAAAATATTGATTTCTACAATATAATCAAAAATCGTCGAAATCGATGAAACCCCCCCTTTTCTAAATAATTACCACTACTTTTACTAACAATCTTTGCTGACTTTTATCGATGGAGTGATACGCATATATACCCAAATCTATTTCCCTCTCAGCTCAGTAATTTTGTATTCTGCGTAATGTACACCTATTTCTCCATAGAAATAGATATACAAGAAATGTTCATAGATCCAGTGTTAAACCATTTCGTATGAACAATTAGCATATTAGGTGAAATTCGGCAAACGACACGCTAACAGCATTGTTGACAATAGTAACCGTTCCGTTGATTTTATGACCACGAACGTGATCAGGACCCCTCTCTGTTCATTTACAGTGACTCCAAAAAGTATTCGTACACTGTATTACAAGGAAGTTCACCTAATCCTGAAATTCTGATTTCTGATTTCAATCAAATTCGAAGTTCTGATTTCAATGAAACTTTACATGTATATAGAGCGTAGTGTGTCCTGCATGGAGCACTTTTTTTGGCGGTAAAATATCTGTGGTAGTGGGATCGGCGAAGGGAATAATGAATTCACCACGATTATCTGTACGGTACTTTATTCTGAACGTCTGCCGCTTACAAAGCTCCGCGTACTGCTCTCGGCTACGTTACTTCTCCAACTGCCCTAACCATTCGCTCACTCATGTATTCCACCCTACCATTCTTCTTTCTCACTCTCACGGTTCATTTTCACTCTAAACTAACTAAATGCATTCATTCTATGCGACACTCGAACCAATCGTCCAAACATTCGCTCGACGCTGTCGCACAGCAGGCAACCCGGTCCATTCGTCCAAACATTCTTACATCTTACAAAACAGATGGCGGGGACGCGGCGCCGGCCTGTCGCCGCCACAGAAGAATTAAACATTTTTATTAAGACATCGAAAATAAGAGATTTATAAAATATTGCATCTACCGGTGTAGTAATTTCGGTGTGGCAGTCAAAGGATTAGTCGGACATTATAAACAGGAATTTCTGGTTCATAATAATTGAACAGCTTTATTACAATTTACATATAACCCTAATCTGTGTTCACAACATGATTTATGAATGCTGTAATCTTATGCATTTCATCGCGTATCCGCTCATTTCAATCGAGAACGCGTTTGAATTTCCTTTTAGGTACGCATCACGGTACAAAATTATGCAAAACTGATAAACCGAGCGGCGAAGAGTTACAAGATTCGCGAAGTTGCAAGAATGAAACGGAGAAGAAAAATTAAATTAATTCAAATAGAACAAACCGATGTAGTGAGGCTGCAGGGGTGCCAGCACGCGAGCTAACACAGAAAGGTCGGGTGGATGAACAGCTAAGTATACTTCCTGTTCCGGCGAAGATATTAGGGCGTGTTTAGAATATACTAGAGAACTTTAAGCGTACAGCAGCGTACTTCATCGTTTGCAAGCAGCCATTCCTTTCGACAGTGTATCGCTTAATTTAGCCAATACCCTGTTTGTTTCACCTTTGTTTGACGTTTCATCGAGGTATATTAACTTTCAAGCGATGATGTGGTAACCCTTTTACTTTAAATATTTCTTTATGAACATTAAATTTGTATATTTGATATATTTGATGAGCATGCAAAGCAAATGTACACCTATCTATGAAATCATAGTGTATTATAGGGTTTGTCAAGCCCAACGTCAGCAGCTGAAGGTTAATCAAGTGAAACGACAGTAAGCTGAGAAAATTTTGTAGACCTAACGTAAATTTGTCTTTAGAATATAAATGTTATTTAGTATTGTAGTGTTACAATTATAATAATATTTATTTATTGATTATAGGAATATAATTACAATGCTATGTATAAATTTTACTTAATTTACTTAATTAACAACTCTCTACGCGGTGTCACGTCTAACTCAACTCTACACGGTGTAACGTCCGATTCAACTCTTCACGGTGTCACGTCTAATTCAACTCTACACGACCAGCGAAAACTGTTGCCAACCCTTGGCCTTTCTCCCACCACGTACAACCATACCTGGGCATCCTTCGTGGGCCTCGCGTGTCGCCAAGGGTTTTCCCCAAGCAGGTCCGAAATTCCGCTGTTCACACCTCACCCGCTTCCACGTTATAAGATTAATTACGATACTACAGTATTTTTATAACAGAGGTTTATTAGAAGTTCACAGATTCTGATAAGCAATAGGTGTCTATGTATGTTATCCAGTAACCGATTTTCTCACTATTCTTTCTTATATACGTTTCAGCCAAATTTTCTTACGCAACAGATACAGTCAACATTAAAAATTAACACTAAATTACGCATGTAATCTTTTAAATTCAGTGAGCACTGTAAAAACTGTTTGTCAACTACCTGTACTATCTATTTAAATGTTTTATCCGCATTCAAATGAATTTCTACAGGCGCAAGTGAGGATGTAAATAATTGTAACGAGGAATAGCCGAGCCAATGGATTATTGTTTCGTTGATTGCAGTGATTCGAACCATTTATGCTGTATGAAGTTTATTTAACAGTGATTTAGTTTATTGCAGAAATGTTAGTGACCAAAATTTGGAATCTTTATGGGAGTATCTGGAAATATTCATTTTCGACTATCATTCTTCACACTAACTTACCGGTTCGTTAATTGCAATATCGACTGAAATATGTAATGTCAGAGGTTCATTAAAAAAAATTTTAATAATTGTACTATATAGATCGTCTGTATATAAGAAATTAAGATGAATAAGAAATTAATAAATTAAGGTGTATAAGAAATTAAGATGAGAGAAGTGGTACAGGATGCATAAGATATCTAAATATATGTAAAATACCTAAAAAAAAGTACACTGTGGCGACCTTCCTACACTCGCTACTAGGAGGGAGCTAGCGAGCACCTTTCTCGCAAGTGCTCGAGCCGGGTCACAGTTTCTATATATACGAGTTCTGACCTGTCCCTTCCTATCCCTGTGTCTGAGGCAGGGGCCTGCTAGGTAAGCCTTACTGATGAGTCCACTAGCAGGTCCCGGACGAAACACCCTTCCCATTCCTTTTCCTTCTCACTCCTTCTCTTACCAACAGCTATACAACACATTATCATATTTACAGTCAAAAACTGATGTTAAAGCTTTGGTACCATTTCTTTAGTTCTAAAAGTCCCTAAAAATCCAAAGTCCATTCATCGATGTCTCGCGCTATTTCCCTTGAACTTTTATTTGCACCCGAGCAAACTTATTCCTGCAATTCATGCGATTGCGTAGAATAATTAATATAACCCCGTGAATGTAACCAGCTTGAAAACATTTAGAAGTCACAACACGCTTATACACAGTTGAGCGTTGAAAGTATCGCTCCTCACACTTTAGGATGATGTGCGAGTAGTTGGATATGAAAATCAAGGGCACGGACCTCTGGGAATATTGATGTTGTGAATTGTAGTTCTTGTCGACGTTTTGTTTAAGAATGTAATTTTTACTGTCGTAACAGAGTCGCTGCTACTGAGCACCATCCACTTCTTGTTTTGACAAACCCGCTGATTGGTCCTTTCAAATTCGGAAAAATACCAATCAGCGAGCCTAAGTTGGTTAGGTACTCCTCCTTGAGCCCTTAGTTCGCTCATGGAGGAGGGGTATTGCCGTGTTAGTGGTGAGGGTGGTGGTGCCGGTTAGCAACGACGGAAAATTCCTCCAGGTTCTGGCCGTCGGTCTTTTACCGTTACAAATGTGTGCCAGGACCCTTCAGAAATTCTCTCTTTATGACACGGCCTCGGCTATTGAGAACAAAAGAAGCGAAAATCTAAACACGTGTAGCTTAAAAATACACCGTTTCTCGCCAGGTCATAGATTAATCTTTTAGTTGCATGCTAATAAACTAAGAATATTAAACTCAAAAATAGCCTTCGTTCCGCGTCCGTGTCATAAACTGTGGAGTGGCGACATGACGGTGTTGATGCATTGTAGGTCTCAACATTCACCAGTAGTCACAGGTGCCGCCGCAACGGGCATTACGCAGACCGAAGTTGGGTTATCACTTGTCCGACATTAAGCCACTGATAATATTGTGCAGTCCCTGGAACTCGTTCTTGTCTGCGAATCGCTGCGAATCGAAGAGACGTTTAAAAGCGCGCGTGCTTAAATTGATGTGTTGCTGTCGAGATTACCCTAGATTTTCAAGTAATGAAACGAAGAAAAAGAATATGGGCGCGGGAAAAATGGAGGGAACCAAGAGGTAACTCGTTAAAGTGGACAAAAACTCTGAATTCTCGCTAGCTATAAAGTTAGTTCTTCAGTGGTCGGTATTTCAGTAATGTCTGCATTACTTGAACCCTTGTGCAATCTGCGAGCAATCTTCACCGCGTCGAAATTGTTTCGAATTTTACAACTTCCTCATATTTCTTCTCGTGTAGCTGTCAGCGAACAAGCACAACAGGTTCTTTTACTTTTTTCTATCTCTAGAAATCGAATGAGGTGGTCAATATTATTCAATGGATGCATTTTCGCGGAATTCATATTTAACACTACATTACGGACATTCTTGTATATGTTATTTCTAATATATCTATGCTAAGAAACAGGTACACATCGTACAAAATTTGAAATTGCATAGGTAAGAGGGAAATGGATTTGGGTATGTATTCGTATTGCTTAATCAAATAAAGGCCAGCAGAAATTACTAGGAACAACAGTAATTGTTTTTGAAAATTTTCCTCTTGAAGTCCGAAACCCATAAAATTGATGGATCCCGTAAACCTCGCATTAACCTCAGGCACTCGAAAAAGTTATTTTTATTCAAAATGTGGATTCTTATAAAAATTTAAGATTAATTCCTTCACATGGAGGCTAATAGTAGTATACATAATTTGTTACGGTAATTTTCGTTTTTTAATTCTTAGATAGTTTTGTAGGATATGAGGATGAAGGGGAAAAACACACGAGTCATAAACAAATAGAGTTAACAGTTTATTAAAAGAAAAACACACAAGAAAGTTAATTTATTTGAACACACGCAAGAAAAAGAATAAGAATCTGAGCGGCACTGCTTTCCGCGACTCTTCTTCTTATGCACGCAAGAAAACGACTGCCGCTAAATTTGCCGGTCGCAACAAGTTTACCAAAAACAATTGACTATCGACACGGCGGCGAGCCGTGTCATCTTTGTAACGACTATTTTACGGAAAAATACAATGTATCTCCAACGTTGTTTCTTTTCAGACATTATACATGAGTAATTCAAATATTTATAGTGGGTCAATGTATTAATATAGTATAATATAATATAATATGACATAACATAAAATTTTATTTGCATAAATAAGGATTATGAAATTTTTAGATATGGAAATGACACGTATTGTAGATAAAAATATTTGTTAAAAGCTATAATTTTGAATAAAAGGTACGAATTACTTCAATTCATATAGATAACCTCAGTTTAACTAAAAAGCGAAATTAATAAGCTGTGCTGAAATTATTATACGTCTTTAATACTACATGTCATAAAAACCTTTATATTTTTAAATCTTTTATCAGGAGTATACATTAGTTATTTACTGCTCTGTTAAAAGGGAAGTAAGTTAATTGCTTTGTTTTTCATTTATCATTTAAACAAAGAGAATTGCTCGCAAATTCGACCACTAATGCAGTTACGATTACAAATTTAGCTCTGGACCGACAAAACGAATATCAAACAATTTCTGAAGGAAATATCTCTTTCGCAGTTTGATAAAGCCAAAAGTGGATCGAATGTACATAATTTGCTGAGAAATTCGTCATCGATTAGTAATCGATTACGAATTTCGTTCACAGCTGTGACATAAAATTTGATACAATTTAACCGTTAAATGCCGCGCAACGTGATCGTCAAAAACAAAACACAAGCGGTCAGAGAGCGTAAATTACGCGGATTCTCAATTCCCGGACGAATTTTTTCAATGACCTATGACACTAGAAATTGGTATTATTACGAGTTGATGTACTTATACTTTCTTATATGTTCTTATACTTTCTTTCAATTTTTCACGAATATCGCGACGTTATAGAATTGCATGCCAAATTGTATGCATTTCCCTCCTTATGGAAGAAACCACCACCTTCCCACGGTTTCCATCGAGCGGTAACGTGCATGTTGTATGTTATTAATTTGTAAATATAAAATCGAGTCAAACATATATTATTCCATCGAAGGCTGCTATAGCATGCACGGTACTGGCCAAGACTGGATACTCATTTCCACAAATTTAATTAAACGAGAGTATCAAACTATTTGTCGTTTAATAATCTACATGTAGTTATATACATTTTATGCTAAAATATAAAGCAGATTTTTAAATTTAGGAAATGAAAGGTAGTCCTGTAACTTTAAGCGGTAACCATCATTATTTTCGAATAAATTTTATTCAAAATTTAACCAGATCTTGAGAGGAAAATATAAAATTGGAATATAAAATTTCATTAAAATCCATTCAACCGTTTAGGCATAATCGTATTAACAAATGCGTGAAACTAAAAAAAAAGTTCATTTTTAAATAATCAAAACGTGATCAGGGGGTCTTAAAACGTGTTTTTCCGCGACAAAAATTTTATCGAAATTTTTTTTCATTACAAGACAACATCCTTGCATGTCGAAAAATGAAAATAGGCAGTCAAGATCCCGCGCGGCTCGTGCCGCTGGCTTGCTTTCAAACATAGGATGAATTTTAACGCTTCAAGAGCGAGAGAGAAAGACTTTCATTTGTTTTCTCTCTCGATTTCCCGAAGTCGTCCGAAACGCTGAGCTCATGTACGCGCGTCTCCTACGGTAGTGTGCGTAGTGGTGGGGGGTGTTCTCAAGAACTCCGGTCCCCAATCTGGCATCAGAGTCGGCGCTCCCACTCTTAGAGAACTGTCCTTAGCTTCGGACCAAGGCAGCGGACCACCACCCCGGCGACCAATGTCACCAATCCGTACAGGGCCCTTCCCACTCCCGAGCAAATAGAGCATAACTTGGAGAAGGGAGAGGAAGGGCCTTGCGTGAACTCTGGAAAATGAGAGACCAGAGTTCAACCGACAGTACAAGCGACGGGATGCCATATCAGAGTAGCGACAGTGAAAACCCCAAGGCTCCGACCGGAGAACAAAACAGCACGAATCGTCATAATCGAGAATACAACGCTGAACGTTATGGCTCTTTATTGGGGCCAAAAACGAAACAGCAGATGACCTGGCATTCATATATGTCTGAACTATCGTAAATCTGTCTAATCGAAAGTATCGTCGAACTGAATTCTGGTCAACATTTGAGCAAGGAAGACATGATTACTGATTGATATATAATTACGAATAATTCATCTACAATGTTCAAATAAAACAAAAATGTCGAAAAGTTACTCAAAAAGTTATCTAATCGATTGTTCGAAATATGACTAAGGAATATATTATATTAAAATAAATATATGCCCTAGTCTTTGAATCGCCGGAAGAGGGAGAGTGGTATCGACAAAGGTTATGAACTGTCAACGCTGAGGTATATTTACATTGGTGTTCCAGCCCGGAACACCGTTTATTTGGATTATACAAATTAGAAAGAACCGATATAAATTTATTTTTCCTCCCGATGTATTGGCCCGGTTGGTGCCCAACGTTCCGGCTCGTCGGGTAGGTCAGGATCTTCACCTGTGAACATTGTGGACTGTATTAGTTTTACAAGATAAATATTTATTATTGTCAGGTCCGAATCGTCGGCTTATTGCACGGCGTTAATCCGTGTCGCGACGATTTCTTGCGGCGGCAGTTAATCCTGTTAAGAGATTAGTGTTGAGCATCGCAATGCTCAACACATATAGATCAGACGCGTCGGTGTGTTTAGACCACGTCTTGGTAAACACCAAGGATCTACTCTCTCATGTGTGTATTCGACTTGTCTACTACATAGACGATTCTATCGTAATACACACAACGTCTTCTTTCCGTTCGTTTCCCTTGCGTGTGTGTTGTAAGTACACACGCAAGGTTTTAAAGAAAGACGTACCCTATTCTGTGGACGTGCATCCCCTTAATGCTTCACGGGGTCGGACAGTAGGGATACACGTGACAGCGATAGGTGATTATTGCCGTCTTCGTCGAGCTCCGAAAGTCGGAGATCGTCGACTGTTCTTTCCTCTTGTCCAGAGGAATCCAGGTGTGATTTTTGTCGGTGAACCAGATGCTACTCATGTTTGTTCACCGACGTCACGGAGCTACAGGATGCAAAGTGCATGAATCTAGAATTGGAGAAAGCCACGTCCAATTCTAGAGTCTCCCGTACGTGTGACCGATGTACGTAACCACGAAAAATCGTAACGTTAACGTACCTTTCTCAAGACAAACTTTACTCCGTGATTATTTCCGTTTTAACGACTAAAATAGCTGTCTTCGCGAGGCGAAATTTCTAAACGGAATGCTACTCGTTTGCGTGCACCCGGTATTTAATACCACGCGGACGAAGTATGTCTTTCTCTCTCACTCGCATATAGAAACGCCCTTTCTCAAAACGTTAGTTAAAATTTCAAATTTGACGAGCCACGGACGTTAGGGATTCGTTAAACATCTTTTTTCTACCTTGCGGCTCGATTTCCTCGAGCAACAAATGCCAAGGCCGCGTCGATGTTTACCGAATCTGCCGTTAAACATTACTCGATTACCGTTGCGTTTAATAATGTACAACTCAGAGGTCGCGAATCCAGGGGCGTCGCTATGCGCGATATCGCCCGAACCTCTTTCCGAAATGTACTTTTTTTAACATCGATACTATTAAGTATTAAATCAAAGAAAAAGATTTAATTGGTTAAAGGTTTACATATTAACGAATACTACATCGAATTTAAATTCAAGATTCATAACCAGACGAAAAAACTTGATTTAGCTGGTTTGATTAAACATTGCCAAGCATTTAAAAGGTCAACAAATGACGATAATTATTTTAGTATTATATTTGCGAACAGATTCTAAATACAGCCAACCTAGGAGGTAAATTTTCGCAGACTATAACGCCCCAGGATCATTCCCGGTCACTTCCTCACTTTTCGAAGATTATACACATATATCGAAAACCCTGAAGAACTTTCAACTCCTATAACTGGACAAATGATGCTCATGAAGATTCATGCCGGAAGGAGAAGTCGCAGATAATCTCGTGTTTCCTTGCGTTATATTCTTCGTATTCAACCGTACCTCTGCCCCACAATACCAGTTTCACAGTGACAGACTTCCTCTTTCTTTGCCTGCAATTCGAGCTATCACTTGACCAACGATCTTGAAAATTATGACCGGGGAAATTGGAACTTTGTCTTTTGTTAACTGGCAAGATCTACGTTAGGTGTTCGAAAAGAAGTACCTTAGGAAGGTTAAAATCTGAAGTAAAATTTACAGTTTTAGTAAGATTTAAACAAGGTGAATTACAGTTTCAGAACTGTGTTGTAAAATTATGTAACGGACCTATAACGTTATTGAATAAAGACTGAAAGATGTTGCTCCTTTTTCACGAATTTGAAGCGTAGTATTGAATATCTCATGTACTTGGTGACTCCTATTATTAGTTTCAGAAAAGACATAAAGTGACCTATAAAATTGAATGAATACTTTCCTTTATTACATTCCTTGCATGATGATTAGATGTAAATCGCAACTTACTTCAAAACTTATAAAGCGTGAAGAAGCGTGTTTATTATACAGATAATGAGATATTAAAATTACAGTTGTGTTTGACGAGAACTTCAGCTTAACCATTCGATCAATTTCGTTAATTACTGTTATTTACAAAGTAACAAGAAGTATGTATATTTTCGAGGGTAAAATAAACGTATCTCGTGAATATATATGGCTATTTCGACTTGATTAGTAATCTTGAATGTCATCTCAAACGAAATCTGTAAATAATGTGTTCTAAACTGTTGTTTTTATGCATTATACGAAGGCATGATTGACGAATTTAAGTTTTACGAACTGGCAAAATATTCAAAAAGGAATTAGCTGTGTTTATGACAGCACGAATTTGCATAAATATCCATGATCTCGCTACCATAATTCTTACCATGCTGTGATCCTTACCTCTTGCATAGATTTATTAAAACGGACTCCTAAGAAGAAAATGGATGTTCAGCGCAAAACAAAAATGAAAGGACAAATTAATTGATAACTTATTCATATAACTGGATATCAACTTCTTCAAATCATTCAAGAAGCATACAAAATATTTTTTGTACTAGCACAGTTGAAGAAGAGATCCTCTATTTTAATATCCCATTAGACCAAGACGTGCAATGTAAATTATGAACGTGTATGTAATTAATAAATTTCATTTATTAAAATGTGTCACCTGTGAAAATTAACTTTTACAGGTGTTAAACGCAACTGTAATTATTGAATTCAAAATGTGATTTAATAACTAAAATTTTCTCAATTTTGTCTATCACCGATGGTCTCCTCTGAGACTCTTTTGTTCCCGTTTTTCAAGTAACTATTCACTCGTTTCTCCAATATAAATAAAACATATATTTAATCTATTATTATATTTATGTCACATATTGGACGGAACAAGGAAAATATTGTCAGCAAGAGCACTCTTTCTGTCCGTGTTTTCTCGAAGAAGGACGTCCTGAGTGACTTCTAAACAGTAGTTCTAATCCTTGTCTCCATGTAGTATTTTCTTCCAGGTTCTAAACTATTCGCTGTTTTAATCACCATAAATGATTGAAGTCGTATTTTAATCCTTTTAATGCCCACCACGTATAAATCGTCATAAATCGTCATGTGTTTCCGTTTTTAGTTAAAACTGTACCGTCGACAGCTCTATTCTCACATTGTTCATATTGGAATGAACTGAGCACGTAGTTGGACACGTTAAAAATATAAGTTCTCGATCGAAATAACTGTTTCATCCCATTTCCTTCTTTCCCTGAAAAAGCTAGCCGAATTACAATAATGTTTAACCCTCGTAAAGAAGGCCACGGTATCGGTGCAATTTGTTGCGGACCGTGCTATTATTCTTGCACACGTAACGCCGACCCTTATCACACGCACACCTGCTTCGCTCATTACGCATTTTAATGCAGCCACCTCGCTCCCTCCCTCTTTTCCCATTCCCCACTGTTTTATACTCGAGCCCCCCTTCCTCGTTTCACGACCCTCAAAGAGCGTGCCGTTAAAAAGGTGTTTTTTTTTTATCGAGTTTCCTTTAAATCGTTCCTCCTCTTTTTCTTTTGTACCTCATTACGCACCGCTTTTGTAACGCTACACGCAGTCGGTGATAAGTTTCTATAGCGTAAACCAATTTGTTTCTCGTTCCTTTGCCCGACACCGTGCAGGAAATCATGTCTCCTCTTTTCGATTTTTGTTTCATTACGCTATCAAACGTGTGTTCGTTATTCGAAGACTGTTTTATCGTAGCCTTTGTTCACTGCTTGTTATCGGTAATGGTAGATGCATGAGATGACAATATAGAAGTACGTTCCGCCTGTCTTTATCGTACCCTTTGCAAACAAAATTTGATACACTATATTTTACACTTCTCACAATTAAAGCCCGGAATATTTGGTTTCTATGAAATTATTCCTGTGATTGTAATCCAATTGAGGAATTTCAAACCTTGAATTCAACAGTGGATATTTTAACCACACATGATTATTCTAATTTTATACTTATACCTACTGTTAAACACTCCTGTGTTAAATAATATTCCATAGTTCTTTTCATTAGGAAGAAAGATGCCAACTGTTAACGCTGTAATTAAGGATACCTAATAAAAGGGAAACAAGTCTTTCTTTATTCTTGTTTCAGAAAAATTTTGAAAGTTCTTCAAAACTACGTGGACATAAAGCAAAGCTTCCATTAGAAAATACAAATGGATCATTCCGAGCGTTTAGATAAGTACAATGTTGAATTCTTCAACATAACAACGAAAAATTTGGTTTTTGTTGCAGGTAAATGAAAAAAAATCGCTCTTCCTATTCATCGTCACAGTGTTCAACCTAAGACCTTTATCTGAAGGACTTGAATTCAAAAATCCGCAAAAAATTGTCCGATTAATACATAAGAAGATTGCATCGTAGGATCGGATCTCTAAGAATTATAAAAGGGCGGCATCCTGCTAGGAATTGAAGTTTGTATGCCCTCTACGAGACAATGTTCATTTATCAATTCGCCGCTTATCTTACGTCTGCTTACATATAAACGCTCTTATCTGACCGCGTTACTAGTGACTAATATGACTCGTTCTTCTTTTCGCTATGGCCTACACTCACCAAAGGTGCGTCAGACGATGCATATTTGTTGAAGCACACAATGCCTAAATTCTGTCGTTGCTTCTTACGCGGTTTATGACACGGACGCGGAACGAAGGCGATTTTTGAATTTAGGATTTTGCTTTACGATTCGAATGTTATTATGTAGGAATTATTTATTGGCCGATGGGTTTTTACAGAAACTACTAGTTAATACAATGACTTCTAATAACGCACTGTAACGAACTATATTAACGAACTCTCTTCAATAACGAACTCTGAACTATATCTCATAACAAACTTTGAACTCTATCTCATAACTAACTCTGAACTAAATCTAATTATCGCGAGGCTCCCTATTTATTTGCCTCGAGCCTGATAGGCGGTTCCTGTCGTTACCAATCAGGAACTTCGGAAAAAATGTCCGCCTTCGATATCCCCACGCGTTTGCATCTAGGATATCAGCCGTCTAGATTTTCTTCGGGGATCAGGTTTACGGCCGCGACCGTTTATCCTTACAACGCAGGCGTTGTTTAAAGCGGCGCCGGAAGATAACGCGGCCCCGAAAAAAATAACACGGCGACACCTCGAAGTTTGATCCGCGGTCGCCTAAAGAAAGCAATGGCAATCGGCATTTGTTATTCTCTGCCGCTCTCCCCTATACAAAGGCCCTATTGATCTGTAAATTGCCTACAATTAAAAGATTAGCACATGTCCTGGCGAGAGAAAGTGCTGTTTATATCTTGGACTCTTTAGTATTTCACTTTTTCTCGTTCTCAATAGCCGTATATGTGTCATAAAACGGGGATTTCTAAAAGGTGATTCTGACGGGTATTGCAACGCTCAAAATACCGTTGGTCAGAACGATTTCCCGTCGTTGCCAGCCTGCACCACCCTCGCAAACATCATTGCAACACCCCTCCTCAGTGGCCGTGCTAAGGGCTCCAGGAGGAGTGTTTAACAAATTCCGAATAGCTGATTGGCATTTTTTCTGAACTCGGAAAGACCAATATGCAAGATTCTCACTGACTCAAAAAGGTGGACAGGTCAGAAACATCTATTTTCTTATTTCCAACGAACTCACACAAAGTTAGTTCTACGCGTGAGGGTACAGTGCGCGACACTTGATTAAACGCAGTGACATTTTCATTGTATCTTTGTTTAATGATGTTGAAATTAATGTGGTTTATTTTTTTAATATGATAGATCATATTTGATGAAAATTTACGCCTTTACTTTCTGAAATTATTTATTTAGTACAAAAATATTCGCTTTTTTAAGAAAAAATGAGATTACTCCTGCGACATTTGAATAAACGCACTATAATTAAAACGTAAAAATACGATGTTATCGCAATAACTAAACTTTATTAATATTTTGTATGTCCGCCATTGTTATTTATGATTTGGAATATGCGATTAGGTAATGATTTATACAATGTTCCTATATAGTTAATTGGTATACTCTTCCATTCCTTTTCAATAGCGCTTATAAGTTCTTCTTGAGAAGAGAATTGTCTATTATTCACACATACCTTTCTTGATAAGTATCCCCAGACATTTTCAATTATATTTATGACAGGTGATAATGCTGGTCATTGTAAACAATTTATTTCCTGCTCTTCAAACCAATTTTTAATTAACTTCGCGGTATGTATTGCAACGTTATCCTGCTGGAAAGTCCATTCATTGTCCTTCATAACATCAAAAATCCTAATTTTTGCTGTTTTCAATATTTCCAGGTATTTTTTTTAATCCTGTCGCTCTTTCATAACTTTCAAATCGATGACGCCTTTAAAGCTCATGGCTCCCCAAATCATGACGAAGCCTTCTCTATGTTGTCTACGTGAAAAAATTCTTTCTTCTTTTCTTATATCATGATAATAATATGAGTACCCATCTGGGCCGTCTAAGTTAAACTTCTTTTCGTCAGAAAAGATTACTTTTTGCCACTGTGTTATCCAATTCATGTGCTTCCTAGCAAACTCGAGTCCATCCTTCTTATGGTGGTCTTTCAAAAACGGTTTTTTTTTCAAAAACACTTCCTTTTTATGGTAGGTACCTTTTTTAAATATCTCTGTACAGTTCGTACACTAGCTGAAACATTAGCTTTTTCGGCAATTTACTTTGTACTATAAGTTGAATTTGATGCGATACCCAAAATCGACCTCTTTTCTCTTGGCGATAAGGCTTCTTTAGTTCTGCCTTTGTATAATTTCCCGTAGTTTTCATTACTTCTCAAGTATGAACATACCACGAAATCACTTCTGCTTAATTTTCTTGCAATTTCTCTATTGGAATACCCTTCTTCTTTTAACACTTGGATTTTTCCAATTTCTGTACAGCTTAACTGTTTCGCACGACCCATTATTGCGTTTTTTTTCACAAATTTTTAACTTCTTACTACAATATAACGTTGTATCTAATATGTCGATTACTAAGTAAACAGATTAAAACAAAAGAAACTCACAGAACAGTACAAACATAATGCAGAAAGGAACTGCGTTTATTCAAATGTCGCAGGAGTAATCTCATTTTTTCGTAAAAAAACGAATATATTTACACTGAATAAATAATTCCAGAAAGTAAAGGAATAAACTTTCTTCAAATATGACCTATTATATTAAAAAAATAAACCACATTAATTTCAACATCATTAAACAAAGATACAATGAAAATGTCACTGCGTTTAATCAAGTGTCGCGCACTGTATA
>JAOPTO010001856.1:0-93589 GCA_033822845.1 Tetrapedia diversipes
ACATATTATTGTAGCTGAAAGAACACTTTTTAAAATTACCTAGTTGGATTCGTCCAAATTCCTACCGCTATAAAGATATAACGACGTAAAGTATGAAATTTTAGAAGAAAAGTGTAATCATTCTAGAAGCTGGATTTTCCCTGGTTTTCAAAGCTCTCTCAAGAAATTCTGACAGACTTATGACAACTCGCTTGCATGACAAAAGTTGGTCCATAGATATAAAGAACTATGGTTAATATTTTGTAGATTTCCAACGAGGATGAAAATTTGAATGAAGTTCGTGTTTTGGGCGATTCGGACCACTATGTGTCGTTGCAAGGTTTATGTTCATATCTGAGCAAAAAGTTCCTCGTTATCGCAATAACTCAAGCAACATGAAACAACTAAAAATAGGAAATCAATCATCACGTGGTCAACCATCCTTCAACAACTTCGAAATTAGAGTTCAAAGGCAATCTTATTATATTGAGTTCGGTGATTTTAACAGAATATTTACATTAGAAAATAACAAAAGCATCAGGTAGATTAGATTTCGATTACGTGAATGCAACCACATCCTTAATGTAATGAACTTGCAACGAATAGAAGGAAAAATAAGTGAAGCTTCGAGTATAGAAGCATAGCAATAATTAAAATAGATACCATACTTGAAATAGAATAGGTACTGCTGGTTATACAAATATTCAGATGCTAGCTTTACTTTAATTTTCATGTTTTTTATCGTAAATAAATATATAAGTAGTTATCATTGAAATTATATTAAAATTATGTTATTAAATTAAGGATTAAAATTTTTATTTTGTAAATGCAATTTCTATACTTCCAACTGCTTTTACAATTGACCACATCCATTAAGAATACAAATCCATTTTATCATTGTACTTAAATAGCTTTGTAAATGAAACATTGGAAGGCATGAACATGCAACGTTCCGTGGAATGGAAATGTATGTATTACAAATTAGGTGATTCTCGCAAAAAGAAGTGTAATTCTGAGTTTCTAGCATAATCACCGTATGCAAAAAGCTACATCCGAAATGCGGTAATGATGAGCGCGTAATTGGATCATTTATTCCTTAATGATTCTCGCGTATCTGTTAGCGTTACAAACTAGAGGAATTAAGAAATTAACACGAAAGAAGCAGAAGTCTTAAAGCTTCGATAAATCTTGGCAATGAAGAAACATTTAAAAGTTGAAAACTTAATAAAAATGTCAAAACATTTACAGACAATATATTGGATTAATCTGATTATTTGGTAACCAGAAGTGTAAATATCTGTTTTTAAAAATTTTTCGTTTTCTACCGAATAAATTATTTTTATTTTAAGCAATTTTTTGTTGTTAATGGTAGATATAAATTATTTTAAAACTTATATGAATTAAAGTATCCCTATTACACTAATCAAAGTAATAAAACTGGCTTTCCATTTTGATCATTAATACTCAACTTTAAACTTGCTCTGTAATAATCAATTCAGTGATGGTACTAACGGTAATAACTAAATCGTTGTTCTTTTGAATGTAGTATACATATAAGTAATATATATTACTATAGTATTCTTTTATCTCCACGATATTTGTTAATATCAGCTAATATACATAGATGCATAGAAATCGTACGAGAAATAACAAAGAAATTAGTGTTTAAAATTGCCGATTATTTATGTCTTAGTTTTTTAAGTATTTGATATTTAGACACAGAGTTTATTTGCTCTTTCTGTCAGACTGATTCCCTTGGATTAAAGGTTTGTATAATGAGGCACACTTGTCTTTTTTTCATTAACGAAGGGCTAGGTTTTTTTGGCAGTTCAAAAACAAAAGACTGTACAAACTGAATATAGGCATGCAAGGCGTACACAAGACACGAAACTGTTAATACCAACAAAAATATGACTAACCGACTTGATACCAACTATTGTAAGTTTCTTGTTTCTGAGCCAAATTTTATTATAATAATTTTAATAATAATAAAATGTGCAACGATCTATTTCTGTATCTAGATTAACTTTAGATTGGTAAAGCATAAAATGAATTAGATAAAGTAGATCTGGAGTTCGTCGTCAAAGGGTTAATTGAAGCAAAACAGATTTACGGTTGTTCACGTACTAAGATTTCTACGTGCTCGAAAGTACAGAATGATTTATGAATCGAAGCCATAAATCATATATCTTTTGTAATGCATAGTGAAACAGAATATCTTTACAGCAATCAAAAATCAGTATTTATTACTATACAAATATTGACAAAATTGTAATGCTTTTTAAACGAGAAGTGTGTTTCGTCCCACGGAAAAACAACAGGAAGGTTCTTGGCATATTTATGACATCAGCGTGCTGGTATTGCTATTTTTGAGGATTAAGAAATTATAGCCCTTTTGCCTTTTTTCTCGAACCCTCTTAACGTCCGTAGAGGGACAATATTAATCTACACGTTCGCATCTTCACGTCGCTCTATACGCATAGTAATCTTCACGTCAATCCATACGTTAAAATTCAGTCATAATCTTCATGCGACGCTTATAGTATATCAAGTTCATACTAGTTAGCTAGTAATCGTACATAGTAATCCACGTCATCAATCGGACGTATATTTAACACGTTCGTCGTCCAGCGTGATTCGGCTGAGTTTCCGCCGCCAAATCCGATTGCATAGAAAATTGGGGTAAAAAAATATAAAAATAGCAAACATTTTTATTTTTTATTTTTATTTTATGTATTTTATATTTATATATATTATACCTCAATGCTTATTCCATTGAATTGCTTTTAAAATTCCAATTTTAAATCCTATTTAACTTTAAGAACAGGAGCGTCACCCAAATATGGGTGACGTGGCGACGAACGTGTTAATAGTACATCATTCGGTGCTAAACGTAACTCACTCGGTACGGACAACACAACCGCGACGCACGTAATTCACTAACCCTAGAATCAATCGCCCAGGATTAATTTGGCGGGCCATAAGGCGCAATCCAACACACGAACATTCAATATTTTTTGTCGGTACATTCGAACCGGGCAATTGCGCGCAAAGTGATTGTAATATGATACTGTAATATGATGAATTGCTAAACAGTTGTTTTCATTTTCTTATCGATGGTAAAACGTAAAACTTAAATGATTATTATATTTCCTATATCTTCAGTTCACAATTCTGTATGTAAGAAATAGACGAGTTAACTGCAGCAAGGAACTGCCTATTCTCACGCAACACAGCCCTCCCCACTCCGTGGCCTGATCCTTTCGGGTAAAAGGCCCTAGCTTTTGGCGACGCAATGCCGCGTTGCCTGTCTTTCCTAGGTTTTCCCACATATTTTATAACAATTTGTAGTGTCTTTATTTGTTATTGTAGTACACCTGATAGCAAGGTTGATGTGGAATGACTAACTGACTGATTGACTGACTATGTGACTGTGTGTGTGTGGTGCGCCCAGGGAAGTTTGGCTTTTATATTCTCTGCCCGCGTCGGGATTCTAATGAGGCTGCAATTAAACACCCGTGGTGACAAGAGTCGACTGGCCGTTTGGGCCAAAGGATGGGTGGACATTCAGGCCTTGTTGTAAAGTGTTTGATGCAGCACCTTAGAACACCCGCAGAGGTTCCATGTCACCAGAAATTCATCCTTCGGCATCCGACTGTCTTCCAAAACACTAACCATCCCGTGGCGTCTTTGGGGTTGCATTCGTACATTCTAACGCACCTTTAAACTAGACGCACCCCAGACACCCAGTTATAAATCGCGGTATAGCCGACGCTACGGTCTTAACATTTCTGGCGATCACCCGCCGCCTGTAGTATCCCACTTTCAACCGCGCCCACTGCAGGTAGTCTTACATATAAGGCTTGTGTAAACGTTCTATTATTCGAACACTTATGTAAATATACATATAATGTTTATTTCCTTTTCTACGACAAAATCTGTTCTAAATGATTTAGGACGAAATTTACATTGTTTAAGGCGTATTGTAATGTCGACAAGACTAATTGTGAAACACTTAGTACTAAAAATTCCAAATAAATACAAGATAATTAAAAAATGTATTCTATCTGAATCAATTTTTGTCAAAAACACCTAAAGTTTAAAACAATATTAATTCTATTTTGTTCTTAATATATCAACTATTATACAAACAAATATTTTTTTATTTCACTTTAAGTATTCTGTTATGCGAAAATTTCTTCATCCAAATATTTTTGTGTTTTTATTAATTTATGTATGTAATAGTGGTTTTATTGCACTACTTTCAACTTTATAACTCGGTTTTCTTTGTCGAAGTGATAGATATTTTTATCGTCAAGAAGTCGTTTTGTCCCACTGTACACCGTTCGAATTGTATAAATACGGACTTATCATGTGATGTATTATTATCTCAAGCATCTCTCTACCATTCATACTCTCATCGTTTCGAACAATTTATTTATCTGGTTTCACGCGGCAACAATCCACAGGATCGATAGCTCTTTCCTTGGCTGAGCGAACTTCCACGAGGGCGACCCGAGAAAGGTCTGTAACGACTAATTTCACGGTGAAACCTTCTCGAGGTGGTCGACGAAACTCGATCAGTGCGACGTAATGCAATTTGCCGCGGTGGTTCTGAACTTTCAACGAACTTGCGAACTGTTGCTTCTGCAAACTATGGAAGACACGTACTTACACGGCCGTTAGTTTCTCACCAATGAAATCGTGCCTGTGGTTTGTCGAACGATTCGGTTGTAACTCCACGAGGTGGACAAATGTTTACATTCTATTAATCCGTTTTTAAATTAGTTTACGACGATTTAAACACTATGAAATATATTGCGTTGTAATAGTATAAATAATGTATACGAAAATACAAAACATAATTTAATTCATCATGATGATTTACAATTAGATTCAGAGCATAAAAACGTAAGTAGTTCCATTTCTATTTAAGACTTTATCTTTATCAATTTTTAATATTTATTAATAAAATGGTATGTACCTATACTGCAACATTGGCTAAGAATGTATTTTGTACTTGTGCTTTCGCTAAAAGTTTAATAGAAACTAATAAAAAATTCAAAAGGCACGAACATCTCCAGCATGCTATCATTTGGACTCATTGACTTAAAATCAAAATAATTAAATAATTAAACAATACAAAATGTTACAAATTCTAAGTAATTGATTAATAAAGTTTTAAGTAATTAATTTATAATGATTCTATTAAATATAACTCAAATAAACTATGTTTAACTAAGTACGTATGCTTTTTGTGACAAAAGAGTTATTTTATAAACGTAATGTTAAAATAAAACTTAAATATAAAAATAGAAATAAAAATAAAAATAAAAGAAAGTCAATATCAATTATAATGGAAATAGATGTTTTAAACAATGGCTGCACAAAAAGACTAAACAGAATCACGTTCTGTTAATTGATTTTCAGAACAATCCGCTCGTAGATTACTTCCGCTATGTTAATGTCTACGAACCAATTTCTGTTTTTTTTTCTAAAAACAGGAACTGATTTTACACGGTGGCAGACTGTTACTTGGATTCGAAACTATTCATTTATCGCATCACTGCGTAAACCAATTAAATCACCGAAATTTCAAAAACTTTCTTTTAACGGTTGATGTATTAACGTTTAACTATATTATAACAGATATTTTCCTCTATGTATAATCTAGACTAAGGTCATTTAGAAATTTAAACAACCAAAGATTATTAAACATGATTCCATAGAATACAATATATGTATAGTTGGGGAAAGTGGTACGGTATTGATTAAGTCTGATTTTCACTTCTTTCACAAAATAATAGCACTTTTATGAAAGAAACAAATACACATATCAGATAAGTTTGACATAATTCAGGGTTATATAATTTATTTATTGTTTCTTGATTTTGTAAGGCGTTCTATACAAACATATATATATGTAAATTGATATTCAATACGTAAAAGTATTATATTTTAGTGTTCATATCTTGTTTCTCAGGTACACATATGAATTTATTCCTTTGTACATACAATTTGCAGTCCACTGTGTATAATAAAATTCTATAACTTTTTTTTAAACATTAACAAATTATTAATAATTAAGTTGATGTTTACTATCGGCCATCCTATTATCGACCAGTAGATCAATCTGCTTGGTACCTGTAAGGTTATTCTGTCTCAAAATGAAATAGATAATTCTTTAGCTTTTCTTTCGTCTTTCCTGCAAAAAAGTCTCAAATTACAAAATAAGAGAAAAGAAAATCAGTAAAGTAGAACATAATTACAACATTAAAATCAATCTTTCGAAATAAAATGACAAAAAGGTAAGCAGTAAAAGCTTTCAATAGTTTAAAAACTATATTGAGAAATCGTTTTTGTACAACTCAAGTTTAGAAATCGTAAAACTTGTCTCTTCAAATAGACGAGTTTAGAAGAACCTTCAATAAAGATCTACAATTGAAGAAAAAATTAGGGAAAGAGATAAATGAAAGAAAGGTATAATAAATAGACAGGTAGGAAGTTAGACTTAAATAAAGAAGTGACTCAGTGGATTATTTGCAGGAAAACTGTTGATTTTATTGTAATTTCCAGTGGGCTGATAGGTTACTAATGAGTAATGCTCTTTACTTTCTCACATAGTATTTTAAATATATTTTAATAAGATAGATAGATGTTTACACATTAGACTCTCAATAATAAGTGACTCCACACGCTCGACATTCGTTGCTACACACTCTACGCTTACACGTACAACATACACGCGAATATACAAAAACTATAGACAATTAACGTAAGATGTCGCGATTATATACGATCGGTAATGCAGATCTAACAGAAACATTTGATGAAAATTGGGCGCAATGTATCCAATGTAAAGGTTGGGCACGATTCGACATGTCGAATGTATAAGTTAGGAGAATATCGTTTTACTTGCAATGTGTGTGGGAATAAAATTTGATCACTATCCCAATATTTAAACACCTGTTTAATTTCAACAATTTCTTACCTTCTATAAATTAGTTTCTTTGTTTTCATGAATTATCAATTCTTATTACTAAATTTCATAAAAATATATATTTTCCCTGCTTTCATTAGGGCCATGTATACTACAAATTCTCGTTTTTAAACCTTGAATTCTACTTGCTCTAGTCCAAGATATGATAAAAAAATTAGAGCAATCAGTACTGCAAGATTCTGTCATAATAGATTCAAAAATAAATAAAACAGTGTTTTTAAACATTATTTCGTTGTAATTGAATACTGTAATGTATTATATTTTATGAAGATTATCTATATTTTATTCAGATAATCCTTACAGAATTTTCATACTCGTTTTACGAAATTCTATTATTTCGTATGTTTTGCAAGTCAAAACAGTGAATACCTTAAAACAATAATTACAAGATAAATGCACAACAAAAATAACTATAATTCAACCTCCTATATCCGAACGTCTTTTATTTGAATGCAGCTCCCTAAATATTACCTGAACATGGTATCATTTAATAATAGTTGTTTATTAAAAAGTATACAAAATATACAAATATTTAAATGAACTATTAACCTTTTTAATATTCATTTAAAAAAATGAGGTTTCGTATAAGAAAATGCAATTCTTCTATTAGTAGAAGATCGTTTTATATAATCACTTTTGTCTGCCTATTAGTTCATATATGAAAGACTTTACTAGAAGATATAAGTATAGGCATATAGTTGAAAATTCAGTTCTTTATGCACTAAATGCATACATCTTTAAAGTACTGTTAGTCTGTAATTGAGCCCAAATTAATGACGCCATAAATGATATTGTCTATGACCTTTAGGATTTGATGGATGGTAAATTGTGAATAATAAATGTTTTACGGTTAACAAGAAAAATAGATTAAATTTATTAATAACCAAAAACCACAATTGCTATTAAAAACTTAATGGTTAACTAATGGAGTCCGATAAGTTGCGCGCATCACGGACAACTTGTGAGAAATGCAGAAGTGTACGGTACGGCGGCTAGCTGCTATTTGTCCATTTTGGCGTCCGTATTTTTGCCGAAAAGGGACGCGAAACGAAAACGTTGGGAAATCCAGGGAAAAATTTTGTCTGTTTCCTAATTTCGGGAAAAATCTATGAAACCATTTTATTATACTGTCCCAACACCTTAGCGCGGTGAGAAGCAATAATGGTCGGTGACGCGGATTACTATCCTAATGTTTAGAAACAGTTATGTATACGCTACAAATGTATTAACCATAGTTCATCCGATATCTGGGTCACTTTTAACCCATGCTTTTTTCTTAAGCACAGCGAAAACCCGACAGCAATGAATTCGTAAGCACGATGCAGTCTTATCATAGCATTGTAATATAAACAATGAGGAGCACTTACAAATTATATCAATGAGCAGAGAACGTCAAGATCTTATATTTTTTTCTTATCATATTCCCTTCATTTTTATATCAAATATTATTAAATGGTGATATCTAAAACTTAATTCTAAAATAAAGAAAATTTTATGGTGGATTAAAGATGAGTCGATATTGACTTGCCGCTTTGCTATTTGCAGTTGATTGGCAAGTGTTAACACTCGATTCATCAATCAGTTGAAATAATTAGTTCCAGTTTATAGTGATATATCTTACGTATCTCACACAGGAAAATATGAAACGAAGAAAAAAAAAATTTAGAAAATTGGTCACGTATAGAACGTTGATTATCTGAATTTTAGTTATCCATATAATTGATCCAAACATAAGCTGGATCACTTATACATGTATTTATACGTTTTTATTTAAAAACGTTTAATTTATTTTTATTCTGCATTTTTCTTATTAGGTATTTACTCTTCCACATAAAAAATGTCCATATTTAAAAATTGTTTAATTTCTGTATGATATAGGTAACCAAAAAATAGTTTTTTTTAGACCAATTATCCAAAAAATTGTGAATTCAAACGAATCTGTTCCCCAATTAATTCTGATAATTGACATTCTACTATATAACAAAAAGAGTCATAATCTCTGAAAAACGTTGGGATGAAATTTGAAGTAAAAATTTTGATAAAAACAATGAAAACCAGTGTAAATGCGATGGTAATAATAAAGTATAAATCAGCATCCTTGCCGCAAAATACGTCTCCTCTTTCCAGCAGTCATCACCTACGGTGTCCTTCAGAAGTTCTGAAGAAGCCAACAACAGTGGTCTACATCTGGGTGGCCAGATTTTTTTCCTCCTAATGGAATCGTTCTTCGCTCTCTTTTTCTCGCTCTCCAGTAGAGTCGAAAAGAAGGAGAGGAAGGCAAGTGCCTTGGTGCACGCGTTGTAAAAATATAGAGACGAGAATGGCCCTAAAGGTAACGAAGTCCACGGCGGCCACGACGGAAGCAACGATTTTAAGTGCGGCTCGAAAGACATATTTCTGGACGCCGTCTATATTTATACCGTGCTGCTGGTGCGCACCTATGCGCAGGAGAGCCGCTGAGCGATTTACGCGTCTGGAACTCCCGGCATTCCGCGCGACTTTCTTTGTGTCCGCGGCCTGTGAATCCCCTCTGGACGCGGATGCCACGCGCCACCCTGGAATCCTGCCGAGGGTAAAAGTAGGTAATACGGTCCGGTTGACAAAACAGTTACCTATTGTATTAACCTGTAACCGATGGCGTCACTTTTTACTGCCACTATTAATGAATCATTAACAATGGCGTGGTGTCTTTTCAATGTATCTCGTTGGGTTCCACGCAAGGTTTTATGATTAATTACAACCTTACCAACGAACTTAAACTTTATTTAATTGTAACGTATGTAATACCGAATCACCACCAAACCTACTTAGATTTAAACTGGCTAAGTGACGTGGATTGTTAGAAGAATATTTCAAGATTGGCCTCGCTGGCTTTAGGGTAGTGTAACATAATGATTTTGGAAATGAAAAGGTGGATTCGAGGGTTAGGAAAGGATGTGGTAGCGTGGTTGAGCTTCGGATGAGCAACAGGATAAGTAAGGCTGAGTAAGGGATGAGTAAGGAATTGTGTAGGACAACTGTTATAATCCAGGGAAAGTTAGCCACTCTATCTAATACATACGAATAAGATTAGCCACCTAATAACCTTAAAAGAAGTGTTCCGTCCTAGGGAACAACAGCAGGAAGTCACTTATTTATGACACGCTCTTGGCTATTGAGGAACCACGGTTGACTCGAAAATTAAGACTATTGTCCCTCTACGGACGTTAAGAGGGTTCGAGAAAAAAGGCAAAAAGGCTAAAATTTCTTAATGGTGCAGTACCGGCACGTTCATGTTATAAATTAACCAATAGATACTTTCCGCTGTTGTTTCGTAGGACGGAACAGAAGTTTATATTGAAATTATTTATTGAATTAAACCTACTTGGTTTATTATTCAAACCGTATGTATTTAGATATAGAAAACATGTTACATGCTAACTATGCAAGAATAAAGAGAAAAGAAATGTACAGTTTATAAGAATTACAAACGTTACTCAAGATAACGGTTACTGTGTAAGCGACTTCAACACAGAAGGCAATAAGACTGTACTTTCGAAAAGCCTCAGTGCCCAAGGGGGGGAGAAGTATGGATCTCAAATATATAATTTTAACTTCAGGTATTTAATATCTAATTTCCTAGATTTTCTCAAAAAACTTTCGCCCTAAACAATTAAATTTTGCCTATACGTATGTATACTTTTTTGGCAACGTATGCGTGAGTCCGTAGCCACCGCTTATCTGCCGTTTCTATAAACACGTCACGATGGTCAAAGACCAATTATTATAATGAGTAAACTTAAAGTACAAACTTAACCGATTTCAATGATTATGAAGATTGACTTTATAAGCGTAGCATATAACACCTTAATTTAATCCGATCCTAATATAACTATTCTAACTGATAAAAATTCGGGTAATTATTTAAAATTTTGATCGACTCATCGATTTTGATGGTTTTTGGATATGTTATACTACATTGAAGCGGGCACGGTGACGAGAAAAATTAACCCGAATCTTAACGTGATTTGTACAAACTAATACTGTTTTAGTGTTATTAGTTCTTATGAAATGTTTTGGAGTTCGGCTAGTTGTTTAACCCTATTATTCTCCTCGGGTCCATATGACCTGAAAGTAAAATTATCTTTCAGTAGATATTACATAAATTCAACAAATAAATATCAACATTTTTGCAAATAATAAGCAGTATCAACTACATAAATTCTACAGTATTTTTAAAACATCATATTTTGAATACTAGGACATTAAGATTTAAATAATACAAATATAAAGAGCAAACAAAGAGAACAAGAGGGTTAAATAAATTGTCGTCAAGCGGAAGGCCATTTTGTGACCCGACGTGAGTGCGACAGTACACCGACTTACCGTAAGTACAGTGTATCTGGTAGTATAAACTTAAACATTTTTGGTTATCGAAATTAAAATGTAATGAAGCTTGAAAAAATAACGAGAAAATTTTAAGTGGTACACTATAGAAACTGATGTTTGATATCGCTGCGCGTTACGATTACTCAAAAGCTGACGACACTTCTACGGAAAAAACGGTCGTATCAGCAAAGTCGGTGTCGGAAGTTACTTATAACTCAACCTAATAGATTCATGTGAATATTATTACTATTGAGCTTTTATAGTAGAACGTCAAATATGCGAATTAATTAGGGGACAAATGGATTTAGATAAACGGTTTTTCGAATAATCAGAATGAAAAAGTAAATTTTTGATTCTGTCATACAGCCAGTGACGGATTTAGGTATAGGCTAATTAAGCTATAGCCTAGGGCTCTTAGAGGGTAGTGGATTTGAGGAAAATTTCTTTCATATTAAACAATTTTTATAAAGATTAATAAGTTTGTACAAAAGAATGCTTTCAAATCTAATGTTTAAAGTGCTTATGATCCTCTCCCTACGTTTCCTTTTTACTGCGGGGTAAAAGAATTGATTGCCTAGGGCTGCAATAACATAAATCCGCCCTTACATACACTAAACAAAAATTAAATAGTTTAAGATGATGTTTATGTAAAAGAATAAATACCTAATAAGAAATACACAGTACAAAAATAAATTAAACGTTTTTAGATACAAATGTTTAAATATATATCATGTACATGACAAGCCTATATTTAGATAATCGATCATTCGAATAATTAAAATTTTGATATTTGGCGCTCTACTGTATTATTCCGGTCTTGTTATGGGTTCAAATTCATGTTACGTATTTACTAATTCAATTCCTTTCCAATACATATAAAGATTTCATTTGGTAGAATTCGAATACCACTAGAAGGAAGTAATGTTTCGTTCTGTGCACTTGCAAAATATTTGTATTTTACAGATTAATTTCAAATCTCCAGAACAAATACTCGACGGAATTCAAGAGACTACTTGTAAGTACTTTGACAGTTAAAAAAATCAGATTTCGTAAAAGTAGTAAGGACTTGTATTCGCAAAGGCTGTATGATTTTACTAGAGTTCAATATTACAAGCAAAAGACTATTATAGATTTAACCTGATAAAGTAATCGTAAAAGATTCGAATCTATTTGGCGAAGGCTTGATTATCATTAAAAGTATTGCTTGCGTTTCTTGAAGTACTTATAAAATGTTCGATTCAATCTTATCTATATACGTATCTCCTTAAAAATATGACTTTCTTCTTTCGAAGTACTCATCAGATACTCGAAATTTTACAGCCAGCTTCGAAGCCACTTATAATGCATTTGATCCCGTTCTTATTCGCAACGTACCCTTTACTAGGATTCTTATCATCTATCATTATACAAAATACGTATAAATTTGTAAACAAATCTTATCTCATGCGTTCCATCAAAAAATAGTCAAAATAGCAATCTAATTATAAACAAATATCCCGGGAAGTACTAGTAAAAAAAAGTGAAATTCTGATCCTATTGCGATACTCTATTATATAATACGCTTATAAATAAGAAATTTCAAGCAGTTGATTGATTATCTCATTAATAGCATGAACATCAATAACTTCATAAATTTTTAACCCTATGTAGTAAGGTTTCCTTGTATTTGACTTGTAAAACAATGGATAGTGTACCGTAGTAGAAATTATGCTTAAAAACGAATGAATTAAAATTCAGTTATGCTAATATCAATTATGATTATTTGAATGAATAAACGGTGTTAAAGAAAAACAGAAGGGTAAAAGGGTGTTTTGCATATTTTGAATGTATAAGGAATGAAATACGATAAGTGTTAAGAAAGAAAATTAAATTATTGAAACAGAAAACACAAAAATTCTGTTATTATTATGTGTCTAGTGTCGTGTAGGTAAACAATGTAGCCCGTAAATGAGCGGTTTCTCACCGATAGATGGACGGGTTAAAGAAAGAGAGAGACAGACAGAGATAGGTAGAGCCAGAAATATTGTGAACGTGTATAACGTATAATTTAAAAATGATAACATAGTAACAACATAATAAAGTAACATAATAACATAATAAAATAATAAAATAATAAATTTAATAAAAAATAATGAAACGATGGGCTATCGTGGTATTTTCTTTTTCTAATTTATATTTTTTATCTGCATTCTTTCTTTATTTATAATTTTTCTTGTTTATTCTATTCTTTTTCTTTTTTTTCCTTTAGTGTTTCTTTGTCTCCACTACAACTTCCATAAAGTTTTCTTCCAACTCAGTTTCATTATTAAAAAAAGTAGGACACATTTGAATATTAATTGCATCACTGTTTATTGAATTATTTTCTAGGGTGTTAGAGCAACTGTATTTTCCATACAGTATAGAAAGAGTCTTTGTATGTTTCATTGTTGTCTCTTATATTAAATTCTTGTAACTTTCCTTTGCTTATGAAGTGATCAAAAAATTTCTTAGTTGAGAGAAAGTCACTATGTATAAAGGCTACAGATAATTTTTCAGTATAACAGGAAACTACTTTATTACTGAGGCACTAAGGGTACAAAATGTGTATAATGTATTCGTAGTATGTACTTGAAACCATCCATTCTAAATTTGATCTTTCTATTTGACAATTATCTGGAACTGATTGAATTAAATGTGCAGAAATTCTTTTATAGGACAATGCATCACCAACAACTGAAAATATACACAAACTGTCAATGTTTCTTTTTCTTTCCATGTTACAATCTCATAAAAATTTTTTTCATTTTTTAACCCTAAAAGTTGCCCAATTTCAGATGAGAACTGGACACTGGTTTCATCTCCATTAAACATAATTTTTGGCCTACTTAATATGCTTTCAAATCCATTTTCTTTTACAAAAATTTTAACTTCTTGAAACCATTTCCTTAAATTTTCATGTGTAACTCATGTTCGACATTTTGGAAGCATTTGAGTACTTCTTTTGATAATTTTAAAGTGCCTTCTCAAAAGTAAATGTATCCATTTATCTCTGGGTCTACTGTCTTTAAATATGGTTTCTCTTGAAGTTTCTTTAAGAACTTTTTAAACAGCCCCTTTTATTTTATTAGAGTGTTTAGGAAAACATAATCTTGCTTTATTTAAAATCTATTGTTTCAAATGATTTTCCTCTTTATTTCTTGAAATAGGTTTTAGACCTTTGCATTGCTTTGGAATTATCTCTGTTAATTTAGCATGTAAGGTAGATTTTGGAATACCATACTATTTTGCAATTTTTCCTATGCTTATTCCTTTCCTAATATCATATAAAGCTCTGTATACATATATCCATATGTGTAAATTTGTATAATGTATATTTTCTATTTGTACTTGTCATTTTCAATGGGAAAAAAATAAAATACAATTTCCATTTAGGGAAGAAGATACTCAAATCTTGTAATTGAAAATTTTTCAAATGTGCCTAACTTCTTTTAAGGATAAAACAGTCTTAAAATAAAGAATTTTAATATAAATAAAAAGCAAAAAATACATTTATCAATTATAAGTAAACATCAAATTATTAATTTTTTGGAAAAAGCCGATCGTGGGATGTTATATGTACATATGTACACACTATAACCTGTCCATCTACTGAATTGAGGTTCAAATTAACGGTTATCTTTTTCAAGTTTTAACTTCTGTTTGTATTTTTTATATATTTTCCTACTTAAACATTGTTATTTACTAATAAAATTGTATACTACATACTTTCCATAATGCGAAACTAAAATTCTTTTAACTTAAACCACATATACAATAGACAATGATCAGACGGTAGCTTACATTACGGTTATAAGCAACCGAAAAGTTAATTGATAGCGATACGAAGCTGTATTAACCCTTTGAACAGTAACGACGCAACAGTCACATTGCTGCGCTACAAGTCACCCGCAGTAACGACGTCACTGTTGCGTTTTCATATTTATCTTAAAGCAGTGTGAACGTATATGTTGCGATCTACTTACTTTTATTAGTGAACTACTAATCTAGTGAACTACTAAACTAGTGAACTAATAATCTTTGCATAGACGGTTTTTCTTTATTTTTCCTATTGGTTACTACCAAAATTGGGGTTTTTTAAAAAAAAGTTTGTTTCATATCAAAAAAGTGGTTACAATGACATTTTTCTCACAAAAGTAATAATTTCTGAACTAAAACAATATAAAGTATCAATATAATGATACAAAAAGTTATTTAACGAATTTAAAAGGAACTCACTTTTTGGGATCTATTGGGTGTTTGGAAAGTTACTGCTCAAAGGGTTAAAAATCTTCTAGCATAACAAAGTATTTTTCCTTTAAAGCAAATATTTTACTGATAAGGAAATGTTTTTTCTTCAAAATAAAATAAAAATAGCCTATATAAAATAATCTAGTTTTTATATAATTATCAATTTAATTTTAATTTACCCATCTACTGGGCAATTTAGTCTAGAGCTCATATTATTCGAACAAGCTAATTATCTGAACCTTTTTGTTTCCCAGTGTTGTCAGGTAAATGGAATTTTGTTGTATCTTCAATTCGCGAATTCGACCTATGGAGGATGAATATAACAGATTACTTACAAACTAATTCTATATCATTTAACCATGAATTTGTATAAGGTCACACTTAGAAGAAACTGCGTTTCTTCTGAAGGATACTTACGTATTTTGTGCTGCATCACAGTTGATCTTCAACCCAGATGTTAATTACGGAATAATGAAGGAGCACATTTAGTCTGCTTCTCTGCTCCAAAAAAAGTGCGTTCGAAAGGTCTACTTTTTGCACAAATAAATTGTAAACTGCACTAGCATCTTTAAACATGTTTTAGAAAAGGAATGTATTCTGATTTCTTTGTACAAAGAAATTCTTAAAGTGTGTTGAAATTTTTAAATATACATATTTTAAAATAAATGTTCACTTCTTCATACAGAAAAATTCTTCACAATTGATACTAGAAATCATGTACAAAAGTAAAAAAAATCCTGGTGTAGAAAAAGAAATTAATACATCCTAAAAAATATTTTAGTTTAATTCATAAACATGTTCAACTTCGTCACATTTTACATTTGTAGACTAATTGTAAGAGGATTCTTGCTGCATCTTGAATGGACATCTAAGAGTAATTTTCGAATATTCTTTAATTTACGCGTTATTATATTTAATTTACGCGGTATGCTCAGATTGGCACCACACCAAGTAATTCAAAACAGTTATTAAGAAAGGGACCCTTATCTATTTCATTTAAACGGAGTTAATGCATTCACATATTACCAAATTGTTAAAATTGTTGAAATAAGGCTACAATTAATTTCAAATTGCTATACAGCATCTCAGCTAGCTCAGGATTAACATTTTCAAAGAAGACGTTGCTTTATACATTGCACTTATACTTTTTTACAATAATTTCTGTTTACAACACAGGTTTCATCTTATAATGAGAAAAAATTACGTAACTATTAGGTACAGGAAAAAGTACGATTTTTTTTGTCAGAAATAAGTCGAAATAGAATTTCTTATAATATCCTATTGAAAAATTGTATCCACATTTGTTCTGTTAAATAAGATTATATTTGGAATAGGTTTAAATCATTAACATTTTTCACTATAAATCCACACAAATTTTTCCACTACCTAATATTACACTACTTGAATACATAGTTAATTTTACATGAATTAAAATTTGCTTCATAATTTCAAATAATTGACTCTGTAAGTTTATATCAATTAAAAAGAAACCCAACTTTATATTTTCGTTATATTTACTTTATATCGTTTAAAATAGAAATTAAACTTTAGAATAATTCAGTTCATTTCAGTTTAAACTACATATAACTATGTATATACCTATATATTTTTGAATACGATTATCTTTTACATTTAATACTTAAAGATATTGAAAAAAGCAACTGTGTAAGAATAAATATAATTTGCTATATTTGGTATAGAATTCACACGTTACTAATACTATTACTCTACTTGTAAGTATTTCCTTTGTTTCATTCAGAAACGTGAAAGTTCTAAAAAAGTTCTTTGCAATGATTCTGCATGACATTTAACAAATTAAATGTCTTATATTAATATATTGCAATAATAAACACGTCTTCGATGTGTAGACAAATATTTATGAGTGCAATCTCACAGTGTGAAGTGTATCGAGCACAGAAATCTCAGTTTTCGATCTATTCAACATATTAAATTTTGAATTTGAAAGAATTTGATCTATCTGTCTTCATCTTAATAATCCGCTTCGAATTTCTGAATAACAAAATGAAAGGAAGGTAGGAAGCGTTCCAATTGACTAAACTTAGAATGAATTGACATGGAAGGGAACGATTTCGATTCACGGTCTTCGCTCGGATCCCAAACGTGACGCAATATTTCATAAAATCATTTTTACTCCTCGCAGCTCGTTTCCAGGTCACTTGGCAGCTTCGACATTCGAGAGGACAATTCGTAGCGAGTAACCGAAAACCCATAGCCTTTCCAATCTATTCGGAACGAAACGGTTTTTAACTGGAAAACTTATTACAGTTATAATTTGATTGCCTTAACTGCTTTCTTTTCAGCTCTACTGCATAGTCCATATTGCTATATATATATATTGTAGTGCCATAAGTTCTATCTTTATAGGAAATAACTTTACATTATGGATAAATTAAAACAGAGATTAATTCTGTCATATTTTTATTTAAAAACTGACATCAATAGAAGGATTTTATTGTATAAATAACTAACAAAACTGAAAAATTTAATGAAGTATTTATTTTTGTATCTGAGATATATTTATAAACAGAAAACTTAATTTAAACTCATCGTTGGATCATACAGACTCAAACATAGCAGGAAAATTCAAACCATCTTTTGTTCAATAAACCGATTTGTTAAAATACATATACACAATCTTTAAACTGAAATTTAGCCACTAGTTTTCTATGGGCATTAATGTCTTCATCAAATATACCTTCAGTAATTTGATCGTGCAGTTATAAATTGTATCGTCTGAAATATTCTAAATAGCTCAGTTTTCCTGATAGCCAATCTTTGACAATGATGAATATAAGCGAATACAGTTTCAATCGACATTAAATCACTTTAATTTAGACATGCAGTGTCTTGTTAAGATAAGAAGGCACTTTAGTTTTTCTGTTTAACCAAACTGAAATGGCGTAATCATCCAATGACAATCTTGTTCTTAAAATTTTTTATTTTACTTACAGCTTTTATTACATCATGATTACGATGTTTTCAGGATAATTTAACGTCATATATTTTGGAATTACAAACGCCATGTTTTTGTTCATTTTATATTCATGTTTTAGTCATATTGCGGTTCATATTTTTACAGATTGAAATTCTCACAATTTTCCCATAAATGCATAAAAATTTAAATATAAAGAAGTGTATACTTTAAAATGATATGTACTATTGATCTGGTTATATTTAAGTTAGTTTAGATTAGTTTAAAAATTATTAAGTTTAATTGTCTGATTGAGCACTCACGATTAATCGTAGAGTTAACAATCGTGTTGTATAAGAAAAATCTCCGATTATGCTGATCAAGTTCATAATGGCATCGTGTATACGTATATATGCGCATGAAATAATTCTTAGGAAAACTAATCACTTGCCGACTAGTTTAAGTGTACGGTCTCTACGATTCATTACGCCTAAATGGTAATTAAACAGCACTGGGTGGTATTTAGCTCAGGAGAATTTTGAGTATTGGTGTAAACTATAAATCTTAACCACTACATAATCCCTTGCGCCGTTTCGTTAAATGTTCAAGCAATGTTACGCCAGATTTATCTAAACACAGATTAATTGTTTCTGGATGAACTAGTGATATCCGCTATTTATAATAGCATTTCAGCGTGAAGATCACATATCAGGAATATTCTCAGAGAGATAGGCAGAAATCCAGAAGTTGTTGGTCGACATTCAAGTATATGGATCGAAAGTAAAATCCTGACCGAGATTTCTTTTTTCCATTACATGTGTTCGTTTAGTTTGAAACCTTATTTTTGAGTTGTATAATATTATTTAGCTGGATATTCTTAAATGAAGAAGTTTTATGGCTTTGGTAACCACACATGAATACAAATCTGATTTTCCTGTCTTTTTATAATAAAATAATGATAGATAAGAAAAACTTGAATAATAATAATTGTACCTATAGTTTAATAAACGTATAATTCTACGTAAAGTAATTACAAATTTGATCAAACGATTAGACTACATCTTTTTATTAAATGTAACTATAAACTTATTATTTAGTTATTTTTGTGATAAATGTTTTTTTCGATATCATCTGTACTTTTTAATCAGTTAATATATTTTATAATTATTGATGATTATAAAATATGATATGTGAAGAAAGACTTCTGTTCAAAACTTCCGAACGTACTCACTTTGAGTTTTGTTCATACGCTAATAATTTAATGTTTTAGTATTTGCATAGTATCAACAGTGCTATAATATTATCATTAATCCTCTTCAATATTAAAGTAACTTAATCACTCATTTATGAAACATTTGATTATATAATAATTAAGTGCGCGAATTTTTACCACAAATACTTAATTTCACAGTTTTACATTGTTAACTATTATAATTTCAGTACAGCATATATTTATTCTTTAACATTGTTTAAAATTCCGATTAAGAATATTCAATCTTATTAAATATTTGATAAAAATTTAATACAATTTTGCTTGTTTCACACAGTTTATTATTCCGTTAGTGCAGTAATATTTTAACCTTTGACATAATCCCATTACTTTTTAACGGATCATGTACTATAGATATTCGTAGACCTTGAAATTAACTGTTAGTTTATTGTGCAGATAACATGGCGGACTGCCAGCCTGCGAATATTTTGCAAGCTTGCTAATTGCTCTTATAACGATCGTGCAAATATACGCCGCATAGTTTTCATCGCGTGCATTTGCTTTCGATACAGAACCAGAAAATATCAAAAAATGATTATACTATATTCATAGTCTCTTCCTCGTTTCTAAATGTTGTTAAATCTTCATTAAATTCTGCATAAAATGTACGACGGAGATATTAATTAAGGGTTCATTAATTCGGGCGGAAGTCGTTGAACAAGGTTTATCAGCAACAAAGAGTTGTAGGCCAGTGACTGGAAGAGGTAGCTAAGAATGTACTAAGAATATCTTTTACTTACTTAATTTAATTGTAATTTTTATTTTTGATTCACAAGCTTTTACTTTAAGTTTGAAACATGTGATCCCTCAATTTTCATTTCTAATTTTTAATGTTTCAAACTGAATATAAAGAAATAGTATGACTTTCTTAAAGAAAATAATATTTGCAGAATTTTTGCATGTTTAAAATAAAGAATATTTAACAGTCCAGAAAGTAATTTTCACATAACTAATATTACATAAATCACAATATTCCTTTAGATATGATTTCTAAATACCTATCTTAAAACATTTAATGTATTAAATGTATTAAAACTGCATTAAAACTCCTTAAAAGATTTAAAATACGTATTCTGTTATCGAGATGCTTATCAAGAATATCTACCGAGTCAGATACTATTATACGAATTCCAAATAACAATCCAACTTATCAATTTCATTTACAAATACAATATCGTACATTATACAAGCAATTATGTGTACATTATACACTTCAAGCACTTCAGATGTTAACAAACATCAATACACATCTTCATTTATATTTTTTACTGACTTTCTCATATTACATGCTCAAGTCTATCATTCAATGATGCAATTTTATATCTTAAACTTCATTAAAATCAGGCTTTTAACGTCATTAATTTATAAAATGTTTAAATTAATTAAACCATAATAGATATGAAAAGTGTGAAAATGTGTGTCTCACTTTCACGAAAAAAATATATAATCATTATCATCCTGTAATTAGCATTAGTTTTATAAATATTATAGTGGAACTAATTATTAGTGTTAATCTTACATAATCTCTATTTTTTTTTCTTAATATTCAATATCTTTCAATATACCTTGTAATTTGTATCAATTTATTTGCTATACATTTTACATTATTATTTATTTGTTATGTATTTTAATTCAGCAGAACTCTTAAATCGGCGTCGCTGAAATCTGATGAATACTCTGATGGTTTTAATCAATTAAGTAAACCAGTTACAGCTTTATAAACGACAATATCTTGAAAGTAGAAATATGTATATGACTTGTGTCGTTTTATTCCATAACCGCAAATTTACGATGTAACACAGTATTTTTTATTGATCAACTAATTTTTCCCATAACATTTTTAGGAAAAAGCTGTTTATTCAAAATGAAAAATTTCGCGGGAAGAAGCATGCTCGATTAATATGAAATGGATTCCAGTTGTACGGCTGCCACCTGTGTGTACATGTGTACACAAAGGTCCCCGGAACGTCCACGCGCG
This sequence comes from Tetrapedia diversipes, assembly GCA_033822845.1. Lineage (NCBI taxonomy): Eukaryota > Metazoa > Arthropoda > Insecta > Hymenoptera > Apidae > Tetrapedia > Tetrapedia diversipes. The sequence goes on from JAOPTO010001856.1 coordinate 21,794, forward strand.
CGCGCGCGCACCCGTATGAACCTGCGCGCCACGAGGCAAAGCCGTCAGTGTTATTCGTCGCCGCAGTGCGATACGGTTGATAGAAGAAAACGTAGCCGATAGTCCCCGGTGGTTGCAGCTGCCGCAGGCACCGTCGCGACGTTCAGCCCTGTTTCAATAATTTTTCCCAGAATCGCCCCTTTTCACGCATCTTCCCTCGTTTCACTTCCCCTGGGGTCGACACGCGGAGGGTGGCCACGCTCGAACACGCTCCATTCCACTTTAGGATGCCGCGCGTACGGCATCGTGACGCAAGAACGTTCGGAAAGAATACCCGTGAACATGCCGAGGTAATCAGTGTCCCAAGGGGCTGCGTCGGGAAAGCATCGAAGAAAATTTAAGGAATGATTTTAGTGTTGTTTCTGGTTCGCGTTCCAGGCAATGGTTTCTGATCCTTCTCTTTCTTTAAATTTCGGTTCAATTGGAAAAGGGAAAGTTTTGTGCAAGGTGGATATTATATTAAAGATCATTTTGGTAATTATCTAGATTGTGGGAATATTGGTGGGAAATTGCTTGTTTAGGATAATGTGTGCCCCGTTGATCGCCGGCTATGTTATTATTTCAAACAGTTTTTGTCAAAAAGTCGTTTCCTTTTTTGAATGAGCGAATTGAAAACTAATTGCTTTATCTCCTTAATGATATTTTTAACCTTCTTTAAATCGTTAATTAATCCATCGTTTCGTTTTGTGTATAAAATGGTTACAAGAAGTATTCTTATACGCGATACATATTTATTGTAATGTTTGTATTTATTGTAATATTTATTGTAATGTACTTTCAATGAGCGAAATAGTTGTATGCAAATACTATATCGTGACCACTATATACAGGATAACATCGATATAAGTGGCCAAACTTCCGTATCAAAATAAAAAAAGTTCATATAAACAAATATTTAGAAGCTATTTGGCTCTTAAGTATACACTTTATTCATTTGTATTGAAAACTTATATGAATAGATAATCACTAAAAGTAATAATGCAGTAGAGTTTGGTCCTGAAGACAGCAAAATTTGATCACCTACTTCCAGTGTATAATATCCGGTATTATCACCAAACAATCGGAACAAACCGAAAAGATAGTAGAATCTCATTATCGAACGTAAACCGGTAAAACTTACGATAATCGTAAAATCGAACAAGTGATCGCGATCGTTTCAGAAACCATCCGCAGCCACGTGATCACAAGGACGTCGGAAAGAGAGAGGAGCGTGGAAGACCGGCACGGAAGTGCAACGATTCCGCGTTCGAAAACGTGTGCGACCGTCCCACGGTTCAACTATAACTGTTCGCGTGAACGTAAGCGATCGAAGCACGGTTGCGTGGCGTGCCGTGACATTGGACTTTCGTGGAATCTACGTGCGCGTGCCGGAGCAAAAATCGTGCCACGGCGGATCCCCGGCCTTCGCACGCCCACCCATCGATCACTATCGACATCTGGATTAAGTAACAAAGTCCCGGTCAATTCGACCAACAATAATCCTGCAAACCACTTCCTGCGACAATCAAGAGCCATATCGGGCACAAATTGATCGATATCGAGAAAAGTGCTAGATCTGCTTACCTTCGGTAAAAATTGTCTGTTAAAAAAAGTGCGGGTAAATTAGTTTGATAAAGTGGTGGTTCCGATTTAACTGAAATATTCATATAATGCAGCTAACGGTATAGAGCTTGTTAGCGAAGTTTGGAAGCTCGCCTGGTGTAAAAATTCTAATAAATAGTTGTCTACGTAATAGTAGAGCAATCGACGGCGTCATCGACGGGGAAGCTCCATCAAAGTGACTATCCCCTTATGTAGCATCTTGTCTACCCCGTTGAACGATCCTTGTCACTATTCTCGAAGGATCGACGGCTGGGGAGGTTGGGCGGGCTGACGTCGACAGGGTTGCCGATCGATTTCAGCCTAGTCTCGAGGATGCTCCACTTCGCGGCGTAGCATCGTCACAAGTTTTTACGCCGCGATCACGTGCTGAGAAGCGTAGTTCTGCTGGCGAGTGGGGGACCAATTCGTGAAACTGGTCGCGGACTTGCCACGCCGGAAAGGGGACACAGCAGGGAGGAGGGGACATTTCCCGGCGCCACCACGCTGTTGTGGAAAATCGATCAGCCGCCAACCCGCTGCAACCACCCGACGACGCGGTGCAATGACCTCCAAACCGGGAAGGTCCTACAGCGTGAGGTAAGAGGATCAGAAGCGGGGAAAGGAGGAATAAAGAAGAGACGAGGGAGATGGAATGGAGAAAATAGCTGAGCTGCCTCCTTTTTGCCATACGTCCCGACGTCTACGACTCTCGCTTGGGTCGTTCTTCTCTATTTTTCACTTCCGGCCGCGTCTTTCCATGACTGGGATTTTAAGGCGTTCTAAAGTTGAACGTTGGCTTAAGGGCTCCCGATCATCATGGTGCGTGCGCGCACAACTACGAGACTGGGGGAATTTACGATGTGTCGTTTATAGGGAAACGATCGTTCCATTTTCAGAACTTCTCTTTCGTTTTTTTTCTTTTTTTTTTTTTGGTGCGTGCACGTTCATAAACCGACACGTTTACAAGAGGGTTCTTCTTCTCGTTCGTTCTGGGCGGCTAACCGTTTAAGCTTGTGAGGGATGAGGAATGACTAGCGAAATCATGACCGTGTCATGCTACGTTGCTCTCGAAACGGCTCAGTATGTATGCTTTCGTTCTGTATATTTGATGGATTGAAGTTTGATAACTAGAGGATAAAAGGTAAAAGTTAAATATGGAGTGATTACATATTATTAATGTGTATTCATGAATCATGTGTATTCAACATAAAAAATTTGAAAGGTTGAACTTCTCGAACCCTTTCTATTTATTTATCATAACTCAAATTGAACAACTATAAACAAAATTTATATTATCGAATAACAGAATGTCTAATTTTACAAATTAACATATTCGATGTTTAACATAAAACATGATCTTGTTACTTTTCAATGATACTAACATTACAAATTTCTGGAGCTTTTTAGATTCATTTTTTGAAATAGTTATATAATAATTTACTAAAGTTTCTAGTAAATAATTCTATTAATTATACTAAAAAGTCTTTTTTATTTTTATCCAGTTTCTTCTATAATTATTCTGTGGGTGGTGTTAAATCAAGTGATTATTTAATTAAATCATTTCATTTTATAGTTTAAAAACTTTAACTCTGAATTAATTTAATTTCACATAATGTCATATAAAAATAAAGTAACTATATTTTCTTACACTGTTTATATGTTCCATATTCTATATAAAGATATTTCTGTATGATGCCATACCATAGAACAAATTATTGGTGTGCCAATCAGCTACTATTTTATTGAATTTTCTGCATTTATGTACATGAAATTAGATAATAACAAATAACAATTTATTCTTAAACATTTTTTAGGGCTTTATGTGTATCTATTTTTTAAAGTACATAATTAACTCGAAACAAAAGATTTGATTTATAATTAAATTATATTATTAGTTTCTATTTAAATGAATCATGCTACGTTTATGCAATTTTAAATTGTTTAAATTATTGAATCCGTATTTTGTGGAGTGAATTCTAATAAAGAAATTAAGCTAAAACACTGTACTTTAATTAACAGAAATAATTTCGAAGATGTATCATAAATATATTGATACATGTTAGACGTGTCAATTTGTCCGGATAAAATTAGTACATATACTTTTATTTACATTACATTATATTTCAAAGCAGGAGTCAAAGTATATTTAAGAATATTTGTGACAAAATAATTAACTCAAACAAAGGTCAAAAAAATTAAGAATTAAAGAATGTATCAAAATTACCTCATTCTTCTGCATAGTATTGAATTTTTAAAGCACATTATTTCGGAAGTGTGAAATATTTTTTTAGTTTAAAGATAGGTGTACTTTATGATCCACGTATAGTAGGTATATTTAGAAAGGCGCCTATTGATCAAGATTAACGTTTGCCACCGCTTCTAAAGAACACCTTCTACAGAACGTGTTGTTTCTGTATCCACGTTTTCTTCTTTTCACGAAACTGTCCTGCTTTTAAACCTACTTGTAGTATATCCCGCGTTTCGTTACACAGGGCTGCCTTTCATTCTTCTCTAAACGCCCATTATACCAACTGTTTTCAAAATCAAAAGCATCATCCGAATCACCAGAAGTGAAAGCTACAAACAAATGCATGTGACTATATAATGTAAATTGTTAAAGAATCTTTGCAGAATAGTTTCAGAAAGAAGCAATAATTTCTCTCGTTTCTTGACATTATTTCTCCTATACGTAATTGTATAGCCACCAATTAAAGATATACAAGCAATTTACGTAATAATCATAATTTCGCGGAATAGGTTTACCTGGTAGGAAGGAAGTACAGGTGTTAACGTCAAGAAGATCGATCGTTTTCTCAGCTGTTGCGTACTCAACCACTATAAGCGGTTTTCTTCACATTAAGCCTTCGATTCCCATAATTGCTGGCGCAAAATCATGAAAGCTTCGATACATCTGCAATAGTGATGCGCTATGCGAGAGTCAGGAAATAACAATTTTTTTAAAAGATTTTAATTTACATCTATGTATTAGTAACCGTGAAAATTAACACGTTTCCTTACACGAATTGAAAAAGCATTTAGTGTAAATTAAATTATAAAATAATAAATTCCTAAATTATAAATTAAAGTTATGAATACTCAGAGTGCAAAGGGATAAATTGGTTCCAAAACTACAAATAGAAAAATAAAGAATATAATATCGCTGAATAAAATTAAACAGAGAATTCAATTTAAAATAAATAAAAATTTTATTAAAACAATCTATACATACATGATAAATGTTAGGGAAATCTTCACTAAATATTGTTACTAATTTTGTGATGTTACTTTATGTATTTTGCAAATGGAAATATTAGAGCTGCAAATACTTTAACACGAAAATCAGGAGATAGTAATAATAAAGAAAACAGTACAATGTATAAAGTGTGGAACTAAAAACTTAGGTATGTATCGCTACAAATTTTTGTATAAATTAATATTTTTATAAACACAATAAAAAAAAAGATGAAATTTAAATAGAGATTCCTTGTACTGTTTAAACATTTTACTGTTTAGTCCATTTTTACTTCGCTTTCTACGCGTTTAAATTTCCTATAAATACATATAAATACAAACTAAATTTAAAATTTAAATGTGCAAAATATGCACACAATATACAAAGGTATACAGAATAACCCAAATAAAATATAATTGTACGTATTACATGTAATATTTAAGATTGAAACAGATCTCCATTCGGGTTTAACTTCTTTAAGAATCCAATCCAGTAATAACCAAGTATATGTATACGATTCGAAAGCGATTCGAAAAATTGTTATATTGTACTTTATTTATTAATAACAGGAATATTTTAGAGCGTACTGAAAATGGTACACATGGCGTATAACGTGTTAATTAACGTGAAAGTAAAGTATGTAGGCATCCACACGAATAGCACTGCGTAAAACTTTTTAATTTTTAATGAATCGATTCAAGTGATGCAGCCATGGGGAAATGCTGCGTGTTGACTGACGGATAATTATTATTTCGCTCTGAAAGGGCCTCTCATGCTTCGCACGACGAAATCTTCGCCGCGGCAAGATTATTCTCCGACTAAAAGATATTTCTGACCGAGAATGTGCAAAACTATGTCTGACAAGTCATTTCTGTGTGGGCATGTTATTTGAAGAAACACATCGAGCCGAACAATAACTTTTTTGTGCCGAAATCTTTGTATCGAGAATTTCATAATCTTTCGCTGTGACTGTTTCAAGATTAAGATCGGTTGGTATCAGATTGAGTATGACACTTGATAAAGTCAGATGAATTTTGTTAATAGAAATGCTAGATATAAATATATGTAGATATTATGGTGTATTTAGGTGTTTAATTTATATATACATATATATAACATTTGTAGATATGTTTTTTACGTACAAAATATAGAGTCTATTCTATGACCTTTAAACCTTTGATAGTAGATTTAAAACGTGAAATTAACGAAAAGGGAAAAAGAGTAGAGCTTTCAATTTTGTTGATAATTTTCTATATTTTAATGAGTAACTTTTTTGTTACTTTAATAAGTATTTCCAAATGTAATTATTCTATACAATAGCTTGTAACTAGGTAAAATAAGTACAGTCCATTATAAACCTATTAAAACAGTATAATTATAATAACATTTTAATATTTACTGTACATTTATTTCAGATAAAAGGCATAAAACTCAATTGACGCAAATATCTTCATAGTTAATTCTACATTCTCTTTATTTACACATTCTTATAACTGAAACTATTTTAAATACCTAAATTACCTAGGTGTGCTCTTAAATACACCTTTATAGTGTTTCGAAGATAAATTTAAAATCATATGAATTACTTCTTTCTAAATATTATATTATTTATGTCATATATTTATTCTTTAAAATTCAGAATTATTTTAAATCAGAGTAATTACGCCTTTAAAAATTAAAAATCGTCAACATTTCTCAGCTTGTATCTAACCAATCCAAACAACAAGTATGTGTACGAAAGAGAACGTAAAGTTAAAAGCGTTCTATTTTGAACCTAATATTAAATTCCTGCACTTATTATACAGGACACTTGAATCATTTCCGAACTTCTTTTTTTTTCTCCTGTAGTTAGGTATCCGGTACTTTCACCAGCGTCGCATTTTGACTAATATGTAGTTTCAGGTATATTCCCGGCGGATTTCGTTCCTTTCTTCTTTTTCGGATTCCCACTTAATTTCTTGGAATGTTTCCGGCTTTTACCAACACAATACCGAGATATAAACGTATTTCGACACGTACATGCATTTTTACAGATGATCATCTAAATATTTCGTAACTATAATCTTTTTATCGATTTGTTATATTGTTTTACATATATTACTCTATGGTTAAACAATATAAGCAACAGTTAATTATGAATAATGTGAACAAAATTACTGTAGCAGAACTTAAGAGGATGCGTGTAGAAATAATATGAAGGAATCAAATTTTAAAGGACTACATATACCTGTATTATGCATTCTAAGCTCTTTATAATATTAACACTATTCCTACCGACACTTCATGTATACCTGTTCCTACTGCGACATTCCCACGTAAGACAGACTGCAATTTTTCTCAGAAAGTAAACAATGAAAAAAGAAGTGAATATTGAAAAATGTATTATACGTATATTTGAGGAAAAGTCTAAAGTTTAAAGGCGATTCAATTACGTTGTATCTATGAAATTCTAATCGAAATTTTAAAAACGGTCATTTGACCGGTCATGGTAGGAATAATGTTGAAGCATTGCACTAACCTTATTTTCATGACAAATTTTTATTATATTACTAATCTATTAGATGTATCTATCTATCTATCTATAATCTATCTTCTTAAATGGATTATATTTTAAAAACATTAGAATATACTTTTATTAACATTATTCCTACCATGACCGGTCAAATCACCGTTTTTAAAATTTTGATTAGAATTTCATGGATACAACGCAATTGAATCGCCTTTAAACTTTAGACTTTTTCTCAAATATACGTATAATACATTTTTCAATATTCACTTCTTTTTTCATTGTTTATTATCTGAGAAAAATTTGTAGTCTGTTTTACATGGGAATGTCGCGGTGGAAATAGGTATACCTGAAGTGTCGGTAGGAATAGTGGTAATTAATTACACATTCATACAATAATTTATCGAATAAATATTTATTTTAACATATATATTTAACTTTGCTAAAGTACTACAATAATTACTAGCATTATCAATTACATTATAGCATAAACATGTTATTTATCTGAATTTATTAGGCTACTACATATGGCTGGCAGTGTAACGCAGAGTGGAGAAAAAGAAGGGACAAGAGATAAAAACGTCGTTTCTTGTTATTAGAGCGTTACGCGACGAAGTTGAAAGATATACCGCATTGGGCAGGAACTAGGAACTTGGTTGATGCTTTGTTGGGATCCCACTATCTTTTTGGATTAGTGGCGTTTGCTCATTCCTTTTGTATTGAACGCGAATTCTTACGTTATATAGGTCTAGCTCCGCTTTCCGAGACCTTCACTGCCAGGCTTACGTCTACGACGTAAACAACTTGTTTCCGTTCTCTTTCCATCCCTTTACGCGCAACCTCAATTCAGTTTTATGGACTGTGGGTGAATCGCAATCATTTATAATGGTCTAATCCTTTGTTATCCGGAAAATTTAAGAGCTTCCTTTAACGTTACAATCGTAAACCCTTTTGGAAACAAATGGGAGCTCAATTTTACTTGTTAACATTCTAATATATCGTTATTGATTTAATTTTCATGTTACTACAATTATCAATTTTATATTCATTGTCATCGTTTATCTCAGCAAGTATATCTCATCAGTGGATATGATTTATTATTATAGGGAATGTACAAAGTACAAATTTTATCCATTGCATTTTTCTATATCCATTTGTCATTGTCAATATGAAGGTTGTACCTTGCATTATTATTTTAATAGCGGTTAAACTTTTTTTAGTAGAGCAAGTAGTAGGGCGAATCGGATCATTTTTCGTTCGATGGTATAGAAATAATGGTTAAAATTTAGAAATGCATTGTATTGTATGTTGCATTGTAATGCAATGTAAATATCATTTATTATTGTTTCTTCTGCTCAGTTCACTTTACTCCACTCAGTGTTAACTAAAGTAAGTACATATTTACATTTTTTGGTGCACATATTTTATTTCGTTTGGTTAGATTAAGTACAAGTCGAATAGATGAGAAACGAGCGAGTCAACAGTTACAGTAGTGTTATGTTTCTGCTTACGAAAATAAAAATTTCATAACTGTAATATAATGAATTCACATGGATCAAAACAGATCCCCAGAAATCCACCGAGCGATACTTAATACTTGATAGACAAATTTCTTTTGAAGAGAAGAAATAAGTTAGCACATGAGTTACTACAAAAATTATGTTCTCTCTTTTTTGCAAAAGAATTTATGTTTATTTGTATCCTCTTTTTCTTATAATAAAAGTGAAATAAGCCTGTGATATTAACTTACTTCCAGTATCGTAGTACTGCTTCATTTCGTAGATAAGTATGTAATTCTATTAGTTTTATTCTATTAGTTAATTTAATAGTTTAGTAAAAATGTTGAGTATTGAACAATGTTAATCATGTAACTGAAATGAAAAAAAACAATAATACTCGTACCACAGATTATTTGTTCTATAAAGCTTTATAGTAGTGAAGGTCTCTAACTCAAACGTTTATTATTATCTACTTAATTAATTTTTAAAATTATAATAATTAAGAAAATTACTTTCTACAGTTTATTAAATTTATTTTAAAGAAATTTTCCAAAATACATTCACAATCTTGTTTATCCAACACAATTTCTGTACCAGATAATATTATCAGAATCAAAGATTAAATCTCATAAGTTTCGTAATGCAAAGTTCTATACCGCATAATATAATTACATTTAAGCAGCCGACCTCAGTTACATTTTGCATTTGCAAGTGCACTGCTTTCCCAGGAAGTAAATTATTGTGCACACAAACAGGTCAATACGATTCTCGAAACGTCTGCAGAATGTTTCAAGTAAGAAAACGTTTCTACGTTCTCGACAGGCAAACAATAAGCTTATTGATAGTCGTTCGTACAGTTATTACTGTTGCCGCATCTCATATTCAAAGGCGATCTCATCAGGAGAAAGGCAAGACATGGGAATAGTGGGTTGCATATCACTAGTGATGGGATCAAGTTGAAAATTAAGTCAATTTCTATACAAAGTTTTAGTTTTTGGTATACGAGTACTCCTTTAAGAAGTGATGTTTTGTCCTATGTACTTGAGAAGCATTTGAATTGTGTAAGTAGATTTCGAACATCAGGACGAATACCTGCAAGGTTCAAGAATATAATTATATCGTGTCTTTACCTATAAAGTAACATTACTCTAAAATATTATGTTTTCAAAAATGGAAAAAGTTGTCTATGAACACAATAATACATAATATCAGTAGGGGAAATTTAAGTATTCTCTGCTGCTTAAGTTATAATTTCGGCAACTGGTCAAAGAAAATCAGTCTCTGTAATTTTTTTATAGTAATAGCTTAAAAAGACATTTTTAAAGTTGTGTCACTTTTAAAGTATGGATACGATATGTACTTTAACGTTTTAAAAAATAGGGTTTTGTAAAAGTAGTGTTTAAACTCCGAAAGGTCGTACGTTGCGATTTTTCGTAAATTCAATAGAGAAGACTATCGTAGATTTAATTTTTAATTAAAATGCTCATAGAAGGTTCGAATATATTTGGTCATGGTTCGATTATACTTGAAAGTACCATTTAAATTTGTCGAAGTAGATATATACTTGTAAAGTGTTCCATCTATCTCATCTACGGTTGAGTTTACTTAAAGATATTGTTGTTTTTTCCTTGAAGCAATTTTATAGCCAGACTTGAGTCTACTTGCAATATACTTAATCCCATCACTACTTATCATGCACCTCACTATTCCCTTTCTATTGCTTACAATACATAGTATCGTTCGTCTTAAGTCGTTCATCCTAATTAATTGGTACTTGGCGAGAGAAAATTTCCAAAGTATAACTTTTGATTCAATTTAAGGTATTTTTTACAAGTAGATATTTGTTGTACAAATTACAGTTTAAATACAATAAAGGTAGACTTTATTTGTAATAAATATTGACTTTAACTTTTATTATTATTTCAATCAATAATATTGATGATTATCAAAATACTAATTCCATATTCTACATTTGGCATAATGATAGAACAGTAAATACATCTCATGGCAAGGAATTAATTAACCCTTTCAATAACTACAATTTTATTTATTTACGAGAAAGAAAAAATTATTCATTACCCTTTCTCACCTTGATTTCAGAAGTAGAAACAAATCATTAATATCAACAGCTTACTTAATATGTGATATGTATAATAGTAAAGTGAAAAATAAATAAAATGTTATTTAAGGAATGTGTAGCACTTATAAATAGAGCAGCAAACCGCTGTATTTATTTTAATATTCATTTATTAATTAATTTGACACAGTTATATTTAATCTTTTACCATTCAATAGTTTTCATGTGAGCACAAAAATTTAAGATTACATATACAATTAAAAATTAGAACACGATAAAAGAACACTTCCTCAAAATCACAGGTTATTTCAAAATTAGTTGTAAATACAAAGATGCATCATTTTTAAGTCGCACAACATTATAAGCGGCTAACAAAATTCAGTCCATGGATAACCGAATAACTAATTACATAATGTGCAAAGATCATGTCTCTTAATAAACATTTTTTTTTTTAATTCTAAAGTGCAAATCAAACTTACAATTAGTAGAACGAATCAAGTTCTTAACAGAACACTATTTTATTCCAATGAATATTCTTTAAAAGGGTACGCTTAAAACCTCGTAATGAAGAAACTTGAACATTATTAAAAATTTTATAAAATTTTATATCTTATTTTTATCAAAATTTTGCTGCAGCTCTTCAATGAAATGCTTTTATAATCGTTATGATACGATTGATAAATCCAGACGACTAGTCTTATCAGCTAAACAGTTAAGAACAGGAACCCACACCCTTCAAACTAAATGCTATCATGATAAGGTCGAGAACATATGTGCTCGAAAAAGAAAAAAGCAAGCGAACCCTTGATAAGTTCAACTGCAGGACGTGACACTAGCCACTATCACTAGATAGATATTGATATCTGTTCTCTTTCAAATGCAAGTCTATAAATGGAAATATCACAGCAGTCGGTCGATGAGACCTATTTTCGTTTGTGTAAAAAAAGAGTATCCGGGTCAGCAATATATCGAAGACTCTGACAATCCATTTGTTCTTAGATTCGAATAATATCAAGAATTTCCTTTACCGATCAACTATGGAGATTCCATGCCAAATGTACTGAATATTTATAATCCTAAAATATATTTAAAGTATTCTAGGAAATACTATGCAGTTCAAAATTTTGATTTATTAAAACGAAAGAAAGAACCAAACAAATGAATGATATCATCATATATAATATTTTTCGTTATATTTTTTGTTGTTGTTGTAAATATTGAGTTGACCAAAAAGTAATGTCGTATTTTTACAGTGCTGCGTTGTTTCTGAACAATAAACATTTGATTCTAATCTATAAAGTACAAAGAATTTCTGATTATCATTATTTCAACGTATCATTTAAAAAGAAGAAATTATTATGTTTGGATTTAATTTTCTTCAATTAATTCTATTTAACAATTGCTATGTTACTTTTTGGTTAACCAAATACTGATGTTAGAAATTAATAAAGAAAGATGGCAGAACGTGTGCAGTATTTTTTGAAATACGTTAATATTTTTATAATATCTTAATGAATTTAACGAAATACTCAATGTATATAGATTTTATTAACTCAGATATATCATAATTTTTTTCGATCTTCTTTAAAACTATCACAATCATTTACTTGGAGATGAAATAAATGGTATTAATTAAATTTGTCTGAATTTAACTGTTAGGTAATTTAAAAAGAAAAATGGTCGTCCTTCCAGAAACATATTCAATAGGTATAATAAGATAATTAACTTCGTATAAAATGATCTAAAAATAAGTTGAAACGAAATAAAAGATGTCAATTATAATTAAATGGATGATGCATACGTAGAAATGGAAACTCATATTTTCAATGAATAGAAAGAGAAATTGATATTTTTAATGAGCTTTCTATCAGCGATTTAATGTATATTATGCTGATTATTAAATATAATGTTTGTATTTATTTTCGTTTAGAAACTATTTCCTAACCCGTTAAATTCTCTTAAATTCTTCTTAAATACGTTACGTTATAAATTTATACAACAAGGAAGCAGTAACGTAATTTATACTTTCTTTGCTATGGAATTCTGTATATGTATAATGCAATTAGAGGATTCCTATCATTATCATAAAGTTTATTTTAAGAATCGGATGCCTAATTCATCCTTGTACCACAAAATTAACTACAAACATACACAATTATACATAATCTAAACACTCGTTGCATCGATTAAAACAAGAATTACTATCGTTTGAGAAATAAATTGCAGCAGTGTAATAAATTTGACGATTAACTATACTGAACCGTGTTACGCTAATCACCTTCGTTTTAGTCGGGAGTTAATTAAGTTTCATGGAAACTTACGCGAGTTCTCGAAATACCTTTGTAATACATTTACAAAGATGACTCACATATTGCCGCCGACCATAATTATAGCAGGTCGATCACGATTGGTATTAAGCTAATCGCTACTTTGCGATAATTAAGAGCACACTTTAGATAACGTTACCGATGAATCGCCGATAGAGTTGCAAATCATCAGTTGTTAATACGTACTGGACCAATCGATAGGTCAGTGGATGATTATAATTTATCCCGTGCTCATATGATAATGTGAATTATGAACAATAGGTGATTGAGAGAAAATGTTTAGAGTAATATATTTTTATGCAAACTCATATTTATACTTTGTATGTTTTGTATATTATATGAATTTTATTCTTTATTAAATACATATTTAAATTTCGTATAAATTAGTACACTATAGGATAGGATTTTTGTGACTTTATTTTATTGTTTTATGATATTAGGTACAGAAGATTATTTTGTATTTATTATAATATTTTTATAAATATTTAATTGAACAATTATAAATTATAACAATAAAAAAGTGTAAAATATTTGAGAAAGAAACAAGATGAATTTAAAGAAACATTTGTGATGGAAATACAAATAACTTGACATATATTACATAAGTAATACTTATACACTTTTTTAAAGCAAAAGGTACAAAAGTGGAATTAACTCTCTGTTTAGTCACCACATAATTTTACCATTTTTTATGAAAAAATGCACATATACATACTTTAACAGGTAAAAGAAATTAGGAAGTGAAAAATAAAGCATTGATGATAAACAGTTATATGAAATCTAACCGTCCAATCGTAATAAGCAATAACTGTAGAGAATGTTTCTTAAATTTTGCTGTCGTCTTACACGTATTAACTATATGATCACTACAGCACCCACGATGTACAGAATGTTAAACTTCACAATAGCAATTTCATTGTTAATAAAAGCAGAGTGATTGCTTTATTTTTTTATTTCAATTTCAATATTTTAGAAATGTTTATTTTATAATTAATTTTTCATTTATTTCAATATATTAATTTTAATTTAGTAAATCACGAAACGTATTAAATAATATGCATAAACACATAGTCCGATTGAAACATGAAACTTATCGTTAAGGGATTAAATAACACCATCGCATACGTTTCATACGATGTGGCTTGCATATGAATAATTGTAAATTTGTACAGTGACAAGGTTAATTATCGTTAGAACAAACCACCATTATCGTACTGCTTCTAATTTACTTTAAAACGTCCGAAGGAAGTCGTCGAAGGATCGTGGAACCTACACAATACGTTTGCTTTCAATCTATTCAAAACGCGTGAATTCATAGCGTTCACTATGAACTTGAAGATCCGTTTACTGGAGTAAGGTAGAAAGTTGCGACGTTCTGTTTCGTTAGCCTGGTTTTTCAGTCAGACTCACAGTTCCTGCGTTTGTTCAAGTCAAAAACAAGCCAGTGACCATTTAACTGTTTCACTTGACCCAAAAACACCATCCCAGAGCGTAAAGTGCGACGGTTTCGTCACGCGTTTCTGCATCGCCGTGTGAATCACACTAATACACGAAGTCTTCCGTTTTAAAAGCATCTCATTGTCACTGTAAACTTATTGTGTAGATAGCTGAAGCCATGAAAAAGAGGCAGGAGTTTCACTTTTTGACGCCATATTAAATTATTGGATCAATTCAATTCATTTATGTTAGACTTATTTAATAGTAAATATTTAGGACTACATGAAGAACTTAATCCTAAGATATTTTTCAATTTTAATAATATTTATGATATATAGAATAAATTTAAATCTTACTATTCACTTCGTAAAATAATGCTTACCTGTATAGTATCTTTTTCATGATATCTGCACGTTTGATTTCTCCAATATAATTCGTGAGTAATCCGCAGATTTTTATGTAAACTCAAATTTATATAAACATAATTAGAATAATGAGATTTAAATAGAGATTTATATCATTCTGTAAATATCATAACGTACACGTTGTTTAGAATATTCTGTACATTTTTCTACCTATATTGCGTTTACTTTGTGCTCTTTGTATAGTTAAATTTCTTATAAATGCATACAAATTTGCAGTCTCTTCATGAGTTTTCAAATATGCAACTGGGTTTCATTACTTTGTTTCTTATCTTTGTATGCCTATTTCGTTCCTTTTCACGACTTTAACTGCCATGTGAGTTCTGTATTTTTTCCTAGAAGCGACTGTAGAATTTTTATTATTCTAAACATACAATAATAAAACATTGAGTAACTCGATTAAATGATGCAATGCCTTCATCGGCAGTACGTTTATCTTGTTGTCAGTCACCTGTGATGGCTGTATACCCTTAATAATAATTTTTTTTAAAAATATCACGCGAGCACAAAATTATAAGTGTTTAGAATGTAGGTAATGTATTTTATGTTCTTTAGATGTTATCATAGCAAACATAACAAATTGCATTCGATTCGTTTTGAGAGATGCATTTCTAATATTCAATTGAAATAATTTGACTTGTAACTAATACTTGACTTGTTAATCGGGCCTTAGTGATTATTAACGTCATTCATATCAAGTGTTACGTTGATCTAAATATGTTATTACCTTCCGATTTTAAAGAACTACAAGATGTATACTAAAACAGATTTTATGATTTGCTAGTTTTTATTCAATATCACGAACGATTCTATCTATTGTGGTGGTTTGTAGACTAACCGATTTTTCGGGTTCTGACCAAGTTTTAACGGTGGTAAGGAAAACACGGTGGGGCTGTCACAAAAATACGCGGGGCATGCCGATTCAGCACCCTGTTGGGGCATAGTCTGGCATCGAGGGCCTAGCATCCTTGAATCCTCAAGCTATACAAATATAAAGGCCCCCTATCGAGGATGTTAATAGACCAGCTTAAAGAAAGGGATTAAACATCAAATTAGGTAACGTTTGTAAAATGGCCAATGCTGTTAACATTATTAGTATAACGCTGTCATTACGGCACCTTCGAACCGGAGTACACAAAATTTATTTGGTATTTAATATCTTAACGTAGTCGTTTTGCTATATAAAATTTTAATTTTAAACTTTGTTGGAATATATAAAATATATATATATAGAATATATAATCTTGTTTTCGATGTACATTTTGATGAATTTTAGGAAAAAGGTAGGAATTATTCTTGATATCATAAGTACTTTCGTTCTACAAATAGTGCATCGAGAATTTTGTAATTTAATTTTAAAGTGAAATTGTTTCCTTTTCAGTTTATTAAGTAATTTTTGTGTTCGTGTTAACCTTCCGTGAGATGAAACGACTGTAAGATTATAACTATTTTTAAGTTATCTAAATTAGTGAATAAGTTGGTGAATTCCTCATAAAATATTTTATTCTCTTCATTTTTCAAATAATTCAATCACTTTAACACAATTGAACTGTACAATTATTCAAAATTATGAAAAAGAAATAGGATATATATATTTGTATGCAATTGCTACATCTGAAATGTTATGAAACTTTGATTGCTTAACACATCAAAATAAAATTAATATATCTAAAGGTTATACAAATTTATAAGGATTACTTTTCATAAATAATATTTTACTCAATAATTCTATAAGGGAGGATTAATATGTTTAAATATTTTCGGTATATTATTATTTGATACATCAATTATCTTATTAACTAAAATGATAGTGTGGCAGCTTCGCCACTATAAATTAGGTAGCATTTTCTATTTTGTGAAAGTTTTACCCAGGCGTCCGTTCACATTTGGTGACCAGACCTGGGCGAACCTTAGATAACTTTTAGCGAAATATTGTTCCCTGCAATTTTTTTCTTATTTTCCCTCGTTTCTTTCTTTCCGTTCTTCTGCAAATAATTTATAACCTCCTTAAATACGTATCTGCCAGGATTTCGTCAGAGTCCGGTCATCTCTTTGTATATATTTTGCGACTGGGCCTGCACTTACCCTTCTGTATATATTTTCACTTTCTCTTCCACTTCTTTTACTTTTTCTACGCTGTTTCTTTAGTTATACCTCTTTCTAATTTATCCCTATTCTGTTTTTTTTTACCGTTCTTAAGGGTTTGCTCTCAGGCACCCGGGGGCAGCTCTAAAAAAATTTCAAAAGTAACACCGTTACGCTGCGCGCGACACATTACTTTAAAAGTAGGTGTATTTTGAATGACTACGTAAAATGTAACTCCGTCTGTCTTCTTCAACATATATGTATCTACCTACGTTCAGAAAAGTATAAAATAAAAGAAAATGATGTTATTGATCAAAATTGTGTAACGAAGGAATATTATGTCTAAAATGTTATTTCGTAATGCTTTCAGTTTTTCAATTAAACTTTCAATTTTTAAAACAGTGAGTAAAATGTAGACAAGTAAAACAGTGACGTAGCACTTTATTAAGAATTATATAAATTTCTCTCAGAATTTCAAACAGTTTTATATCAAAGAACGAACATTTCAGTCACGTAATTCGATTTTGAAGTAAGAAAGAAATTGTTTTATTGCTATGTATTTATGTTATGATTGTAGATAAATACATTTTCAAAATTCTTCTCAAAAAATGCAAAAGTTGTACGCATAAGTACTCCGTTCACAGTTTTATCTCCTACAAGCATTACTCAGCTGATAATAGCAGGTACATATACATGAAATTCAGTATAATCAATCGAACCTGTATGTATTTGTTTTCCACGGTTATACACGCACGAGCATAAGGTTGTAAATTTTTTATATCATTCACACGCGATCCAACGAGTAAAGTCATAGAAGCTCGAGCATTTCTTATCTGCTAAATAAACTCATGCACAATAATTTTTCGTTTCATAGTTAAAACAATAGCTTCGTTGAACGTATGACTCTAGTTCTTCGAATTTACGATTTCAAAGTGTAATCTTATCTCCAATTCGAACCGCTGCGCTGCCTTATAGGTTGCACGCAGTTTTTATCGAACATTGTTTCAAAAAGTACAATTTCATCACTTTCAGTGTTTGTTAATGTGTTCATGTTTTTTTGAAATCGCAATCTTGTGACACAAATTGTTCCATTTATTTCTCATAGTGTACAGTTATAGTGTTATACATACAGTTGATGAAGTCTTGTCACGACATCGTAGTTATTGTTTTGTGCGAAGAAAGAATTATCTGAAAATTTTCATTGACAATGGTTAGTACACGATAAATGAAGAGCAAAACAACAGTTGAGTTTTATAAAAATTAAGTTTATAATCAATGAACTATAAAGTTTGTGCTACAAAGAAGAGGATGGAAAATAGAATAAATAAAATCGAAATTCAGTGTGAAATCGCAAGCAATTCAGGGTTCTCCTTCTATCAGAAATTTACATAGCTGACATAGTAAGTCTGCGTAAGTTATTCACATGTAAATAAGAAATCGATGAATAGCACTTTTTGTATGGAGTATGAGAACAAGATAGCAAAATAAGAAATCACCGAGCAAAGCGGAATGAAGTAGGCATTTGAAATAGATACAATCGATCAAACAACATTTACATAATGAAAATAAAGTATGGATGAAAGTATAAAAGTGGAAGTTACACTAGTACTTGAATATTTCTTTAACTAACTAATTATATTTCTAATATCTAATTTATATAAATTTGCATTCTAATCTATATAATCTGTAAACATAAATTAATTACGTATAATCTAAGTTTTCCTTGAGAATCAGTAAAGAATGCAATTATGAATAGAAAAAAGATGTAAACTCAATTAACTTTGTATTATGCATTTTAATTAAAAACATGAAAAAATTGTACCAAATCAAAATCGTATATATGGTAGTTATGTTACTAAGAATAAATGTTTAACGTTTAATAAAAAGGAATTTAATTTATTAGATATTGATTTAAACTTGAATTTGTGAAATAGTAGTATATATTAGATACGAAAACGTTTTATAGATTTAGAGGCAAAAATAATTACACGCATTTATATAACATCAACACATTGAAAACATGAAGCAATATTTTCAAAACAAAATGATTCAGTAAATTAATTGTGTGACTGATTGTTCGAACGTGTTCAGTTGAATTTCTGTTTACTTGACTTACTTATTTTTAATTTCTATTACGAGTAATAACGATGAACTTTTTAAGAAAAACTGATAAATTTTAATATTGTTTATGTAAATTCTAGCATTTCTAATTCAAAGTTATTTAAAACCGCATTATTTCCTATTTTATAGGAAATTTTAACTAATTTTTAGATGCAAATGCAAATTAAGCTCTTAGCTCTATATGAATAGTTAGAAACCGTCACGTTTTACATTTATATTAATGAAGCAATTCTATAGATGCACCTATAACAGAATCTTCATTACATGAACTAATAGAAAAACAAACGTCTATAAGTACAAAATAAAAAATGATCGATATATTTTTCAACTATACATCTTTTTAAAAACGTTATTAAATTTCTTAATTATGTTCAGCTTATTTCAAATTAATTGTTAGCGTACATTATGTATTTCAATCCTCCTGTGCTCGGTGTCAATTTTATACCAAATTATTATGCACAAGTTTTGTTTACACACAGTGTTTTAAAGGAAAATGTGTTAAAATTAAACGTTCACATACTACAACATTCGAATAGAGAAAATTTCTTTTGATCTGCAGGTTGTCTATACATCTTCGTTTCACTTCATTTTCATACTTCATTGATAAATGTGCCCATAATTATGAAAGTGGTCTAAGTCAAATATTTCTTGTTTCGAGATATTTAATGAATTGCATTTGCATAAATTAAAAAATATTTTTACATTATGCGACCTTTTTATTTAGAATTTTACTAGTCTTGATTAATGGAAATTTATTATGAATATGAAATTTTGTGTAAATTTCATACGAAAATGTTGTTTTTAAAGTTTGAATTGAGTTAAATCGATGGTTCCCAGCGTGGGGCCCATGCCCCACAAGGGGGCAATTCGAAAATGGACTCTATATATGTTTCGAAATTTTACTTACTGTGTTTTGTTAACAATTTCTTAGTGATTTCTTCCTAGAACCTATCATTTATGTGCTTCTTAAGTGAACAAATCAATCTTTTAATGTTAAAAATTATGTATGTTACATAGGGGGGGCATAAAAACATTAGGAAGGTAAAGGTGGAGCATGGCACAAAAAGGGTTGGGAAACACTAACTTAGACCATTTTCAAAATTAACTGAATGTCCTATAAATGACTTACAGCAATAAAGAACTATGAGTTTAATTTGAAACAATAAACTTAATGAAATAATTCATGAACAGTTATCAATGATTCTAAAAAAGTGATGCATTTTTTATCATTTCGAGTTTTTAAGATTTTTAAAATGTTCCTAAAAAACTGGAGGAATGTATGGTAGTAAACACATAATATCTTTAAGTTTTTCTTCCAATACTGGTCTAGATACGAATCTCAACCATTGTATTTGCAGCCAAGAGACAGATTCGCCCGTGGTATTTTTTCCTCTTCTTGATATTGACTCTTCTAGTGATTTTGTTGAAATAAAATTCGTCTGTGACATTCGTTTTATGGGAAATGTATTTCTTCTTCTACACTTTTCTATCAGTTCATAATAACGCTCAGGGTTTTACAAGTAATGTGCTTTTTTTATTTTCATTTCTATCAACCCAAAATCACGGTCATTCAGTAGAAAGGAATGACCCGATACCAAAAATTTGTGGTCTATTGTTTCAATATTATTATTTGATGACTGAGCAATTTTTATTCACGTCAATGCTACTTTAATGTTTATATATAAACAATTATATTATTATATAATTTCTTTAAATTTTTGACTTAGACCACTTTCATAATTAACACTAAATAAATTCCATATAATGTTGAAATTACAACCTCCATATAATGGTTCATTTTTGACGATATCGTAAAAATTACATTGAATAAATTTAGTTTAAAATAATGTGGTGTAAAATAACTGATAAACTCATTTTTTGAAAATTCTGATTTGGACCGCTTTTATAATTATGGGCACAAATACGAGGACGCATTCGAAAATGTTCTGATCGTCTTCCTCATCGCGAGTTTGCGGAACGTGATCTTCGTCCGACAGTACTCGTCCGTACGTATTATCTGATAATAGCGGGTTATGCAACCGACTGGTTAATTATCGGTCATTACGCGGTGCCGGTGGTGCGTTCCTGGTTGCGTCAGTAGCCCAGTTGCACGTTGACTCGCGGATAAAAGAGAAATTTCTACGAGGACCCAAGAAAAGAAGAAGTTTCGAGGTCGCGCAGGGGAACATACAATTTTATAGATGAAACGAGAGGCAGGGGGTAAGCTGTACAAGCATACTGCTTAAACGGTGAGATTACGGAAATTTCGTAGCCAAGAAGTGACAATCAGAGAGAAACTTCGTTGTATTCGCAGCAAACTTTTCACGTTACGAAACTTTCCTACGCTGGAGGATATGTATAAATAGAGTGCATGAAAGAAATGTTGCTCGATCGGTGCTATACAATATGTATGTGTCAAGGGTAAAAGTCACTTAAACGAATTTGACTTTCGTGATCGGAGATTGTTTTTAAATAGGTTCTGAATATTTATGTTATGCATGTATACGTTACATATATAATTCCTTATTTAATGGCGACTTTTATAATTCGTAATATTGGAGATCATGGATTAAAAAGGAAGAAATTAAAAATAACTTTTATTTTTAAGGATTTACTAAACTTTATTTCTAAAGGGAGGTATCTTTTTGAACCCGATCTCTACGCAGCGAGAGGCAAGACTTGAATGAACAGAAGAGGCTAAAGGACACAGTTCGTGTGGCTCCTCTAATTCGTACACAGAGCGTGGTAAGGGTAAAACGACCCGTTCCTAGAACAGCTCGACCTTACATAAATATTTCTTCGAGGAGATTGATTTTTGCTTATTCGTTAGGACGTATTTTATTTCCAACATGTAATGTACATATTTGTAGAGTATGCTCTAATATTCTTGTCGAGTGGATCTTGTACCGTACACTGTACTCTAGAGTAGTGGTTCTTAACCTTTCCGAAGTAAGGAACACTTTCGATTACAGAAAAAATTTACAGAACACAAAACTCACTAAAGTTATAAATTAAAAGAAAAAGAAAGATGTAAAAGAAATCAATGATTAAAGGACATGGTGTTTATAAAAATTATAATGACTAAAACAACTCTTTAATAAACTTCAATCATAAATATTAATCTTAATGCAATATTTGAACTTGTCAATTCAAGTTTTTGTAATATTTTATAATTTTGCGGAATATTTATAGAAAGCACGCAGAACATTAGGGTTCTGCGGTACACCGGTTAAAAACCATTGCATTAGAACCGTCTATTACTGAACTATGTAAGAGGATGACAATACTTTTCAGATTAGAAAATCTAGGTACAATACTCAGATAATGGATATTTCGATAAAGGAAATTCTGTTGTACTCAAAAAATAAAGATCTTAGACAGAAGTTGCTTATGAATTTAGATATGGAAGTGAATATGTATATTTGATTTAAAAGAATTACTGTAGGGTTTCTTATCACGACAAAATGTTGTAGGTTAAAATTTTATAACAATAAAACCTAATAGTATATACAATATTATATTACATAGTCAGCCTTGGAAGCAACTTAAATTGACGTGCTATTTCTTTGAAAAGGTTTTGACATGTGGTTCAATCCTTAAACATTTGGTTGACTAATTGTCAAAAATGCTCACTGTCAGTGGGTAAAAGTTGCTGCTTACTTTACATTAAGTTATTTGTCTGTAACTAGAAACTTGCCAATATTCAGCAAATAATCTTCTTCTTAATGTAGTTTTTACGAAATTCTACCTATATTTTAAATATACTGTTATAGTTAAGTTTTAAAACACGAATTTATGTTGTTTTAGAAATTTATTTACATTTCTTAAACGGTTCTGTGATGTAAGAGTATGCTTTGTGTCATCTCCGCCTTTGTTATTCAAACATTCCATACACACGCGTACATATATTTGCATATATGTATATTGTCTATACAAAGCCTCTACATACATTCGCTTTTGTTATTGAAATCTTCTATGTAGATATAGCAAATTAAACGTTGCCAATTTACTTGTGGTAGTAGTTGCAACAAGATATAGAATCATTCATGGCGGGGTTACAAAATGAGTTCTCGCAGTTGGACGTATAAATTCAGGGGCGGCCACGAATCTGAAAAAGATACTAATTAAAACTTTTTCGATTACAATTAACCTTTTAAACAAACAGAGTTCAATTAAGCCAAATTTAATATGTAAACAGTTTTCTACTGATTTCTGTATATTTGATATCAATAATATCAATAATATATGTGCGTGTGAAATAAGATACTCATTTGAATAAATACAATTTTTTTTTAATCTTTAGTTCATTTTATAAAACACCAGAATCTAAAAATGTTTCTTCTGGATGATTTAAAAGTGTGTATGAATATATTCAATATATGCAATGAAAGTAAATGGGCATACATCAAATTTTTAATTAAATAATATTAAATTAATAAGAGTGGCTGTATTGTTTGATAAGATAGTTCTATTTTCTTAATTAAATATTTCCAAGCATCTCTGAAATAACCATTGATTGTTTATGACATTATCATCTTTTCATTTTTATTCACATAGCAATGCGATAGTCTATTACTGTTTTTGAGGTTTCGATCCTTTCAATCATAGTTTATAGATTGTTAGTATGCAATTATATCCTTTTTTATAGTTTTATATAATTGACAAGGTCTTACTATGAGATTGGAGTTACTGTTTGAAAATGTTGCTGGCTCTCTTGTTATACTGTTGGTGATTTATTATTAATTATTCTTTAATTTGAAAGAGACCACATAATACAACAGTAATATAACAGTTGAATTTTATAAAACTTAAATGTGTAAATATAAAATAACTTTTTTAAAACTGTAAAAAGATCATTTGCTTATTCGAATAAATTAATACGTTAATTATTTCAAATTGTTACGTAAATAACGACTTATAGATATTTTAGTAATACTCAATCACGTTTAATCATATTAATAAGTCTACATCGACCCCAATTAGTTAATTCGTATAACGAATCTTAGAAGTTTCGTTTAAAAAGCGATGAGATTAATTTAATTGCAATTACTCGATATAACAACATTCTGGGATTATAATAACACTTAAATCTATATGCTTGTTTCCATTAACAAGTAATTATTCTTAGAATCCTGGTTTAAATATTTATATACGCAATCAGTTTATAAGAACGTTGTAAATTGATCGCTTTGACAAATATATAATTACGAAGGGAATTTTCATCGAATTGATCGCTGGGAGGCATTGATGCGCGCCGTTCTCTTTGTACCCGATAAATTCTTCTGATCATTAGAACTCGTTAAATTCTTTTCGCTGAACACGCGAAGTTAACACGCTTTTAGAGTTCTCCTTAATGATACCTAATAAAATGAAGGAGGTTCCCTTACCCTGTAAAAGTTCTAACAACCAACTTTTACCTTTGCTCAATTAAGCAGAAGAGTTTCACGAAATTCAATTTTCATTTTCCATAGATTCTTGAAACTATTAGGTTACAAAAATTTTTAATACTTTCTGTTCAAGTACCGTATAACAAGAATAGTTTTAACTGCATAATATATTGACATAGTTAATTGTGTAGGTATTATATTAAACAACAGACACTATTATTAGTAATAATTATGTAATAATTAATAATTACATTACGATAACAATTATTACATAGAAGGAAAGAAAATACATGTATAATAGATGCATATGTAGTACATGTATACAAAAACCATTTTAAGCTCAATTATATTATATTTTGTAGCTTTCTCTGTTGATGTAGTAGAAGTGAAGTGTAAAATTTGGTTAAAAAACATCTCATTAATAAGAATGAGTATTATTTTCCTTGGTTATTAAAAATATTACAATGAAAGAATGGAAAAAGAATGAAAAAGAAGTGGAAAACTTGATCAGAAAATTAGTAGACTATGTATATGTATAAACACTACGCTATAATTAGAATTAAGATCCAGAATTTGTCAATTTTTCTTCGCTAACGTTTCATAGAGTAATAAAAATGTTGACATACATTCAAGACTGTTTTAACAATATTACATGTTTCCTCCCAGAGCAATACACTGGAACCTTTGGTCTGAAATGAAAATTCTAAAAAAAGAAGGTTGATAAAAATTAAAAATACACTATTCGGACTAATTATACAGATAATTATACAAATACTTAAACAATTAGGGAGTTCAGCACAAGCAGTAAAGTTAAACACATTTTATTGTTTCGAAATGCGATACATCTTTTGGAACTATATGTAAATACAATAGAACCCTTATTCGAACATCAAATATTATTTGAATATTATACTCATTTATTCTATTATCCGAAGAGAGTGTCATTTAATAATAGTTCTTTATCCTAAAAAATGGTGAAATTTAACAGTGAAAAAGACATAGGACACGTAAAAAATTAAACGAACTGTTAATTTTTTCCAATATCCATTAAGTGAATGAAATTTAGTATAAAAGTAGTTATTCTATTACATGAAAATTCTTTTATCTGAACACTTTTGTCTTCTAATTAGTTTATATATAGGAGACCCTACAGTACTAAATTTATCCTCGTTCTCATCTACAATCTACGAACTAATTGGTGTCTTGGGGTTCCTGAGCTTGTGGGGCTCCGTCATTCACACAGGCACGCTTATGTGTTAAGACGATCCTGTAACAGAGTTATGTAATTCGTTCACAACATTTATATTATTATGTTTCACTTATAATGTTATATTATAAACACTTTACCAAGTAAGTCTATGAATATGTATAGATAATAAGAAAGAAACAAAGAAAAAATATAAAACAATAATTTCAATTCGATCAATGAGATTATCTTAATTCTTATTTTATCTGGAACTATAAATCAATCTTGTTGCTAAATTTATTCGGTTTCGATTACGATCCAAAGTCGCGAAATATCACGTAACAACCAATTATATCAAGGAAAACGTTGTTGGCTATTCGTATATGACTTGCAACGTTTTTCCAATGCTTGGGCAATCTTCTATTTTTTTTTCCCCTATTGCAGTGTTCTTCTGCCATTAGCGACGACCTCGGAGATCGAATTGCGGCATTCACGTAATAATTCGGACGTCGGAAGTTGAGTCGTTCATCTTAATAGTGCTATTCTCGAGTAGCGTGAGTCCGATCCGCGCGTATTCATCCATAGTTGTGCCGAGAAGATGTGACGAATAATTGCATCAAATTGCAATGGAACGAATTATGTTTTAGTTATAAGCACATATTTTAATTTGAATGTTCTGCTAAAGTGCTCCATTTGGGGCATAATCTGTTACATATAAGCCGTTGAAAGCAAAAGTGGTGTACGTCAGTTTTTTGTCAATTTCAGTTAATATCGCATTTTGTAAGCTTATCGCTCATCTTATTTTGTACGGAAGTAATGTCGTATATTTCTACAATTAGTTTCTATGTGAAAAGCAGAAGAAATGGTAATTGCCAGCAAGAATTGCGTTGGAGCTGTATGCAGAAGTAGCGTAAATCACTCTTTTCCTTTTCTTTACCAGCAGATTGTCCAAACACTGTTCGAAGTTAACAAAAGTCTTGGTACTGCAAGTTGCAAATTTTTAAGCACTGTTTCAGTTTGTCAGTGTGCTAAAAAGTAAGCAATAGTTTTCAGTTATTTACGTTTATTAAACGACGTCTGTTTAACGCAACAAGGCCT
This sequence comes from Tetrapedia diversipes, assembly GCA_033822845.1. Taxonomy (NCBI): domain Eukaryota; kingdom Metazoa; phylum Arthropoda; class Insecta; order Hymenoptera; family Apidae; genus Tetrapedia; species Tetrapedia diversipes. Next base: position 48,791 of record JAOPTO010001856.1, read on the forward strand.
ACAACTGTAACGAAAAGAAAAAGACATGCTGGATTTACTTCAATATATTCCTCCGATTCACTACTCATTCCTCACATCCCTGAAAACGTCAAATGAAATACATGACATTGGACCTCTAAATTTTGAAGAAGGCAACAATAAATAATGGGGGGAAAATGGCATTACTTTCTTTAAATTATAACTTAACAGTACAAAAGAAAGGGCTTACAAAAGAAAGATGTAACAATTTTTGATAATACTGAATTTCATAATCTTTCGATTCATTCTTCGTTATCCAGAAAGTAACTCTATTGACTTACACCACTTCTGTTTCCAACGGCTCATATTATCACTGACAACTTTTGCTGTTTGATGATTACTGATATTTAAATTCTGATTTTATTAAAAGAAAAAGAAAACTGTAAAATAAGTTTAAATACCTTTTTAAAACATTCCAAATTATAGAAATGTATTGTAAAGAACACCATTTTATGGTCACATCTATACAGTAATTCCATTTTTCATTACAATTTTCAATCTTTTTTTCGGCTAATCTTTTTTGTCTGAGACCCACAGATTTTTAAACTGTATTTGATGGTCCGTATTCATATCCGAGTTTGTTACCACTCTCTTAAACAGTTAGGAAATAAATAACCATTATTGTTAGAAAGCATGCTAAATAATTTTACAGTTATAACAAATAAAAAATAACTTATAAGTTGATAGAAACAATAATCGAAACATTACAAACATGTTAGTAACTCATCGCTTATTACTGTATGAGATAATGAAGCTAATTTACCATCTGTTTTATCAACATTCTTGTTGAACCACTTGATTACATCTTGAAATCTAAAACTTACGTATTGAATATCTACATACATACATATGCATAATCTACGTCTCTTTCAGAAATACAGACCATGACCTAGCAACAATGGCCTTCTTAAATCACATCGTATGACATCATTTTCCTGTTCTTTTTATACATGACATTTGTAAAAGGATTTTATACGAGTAAAAGTATAATGCATAAATGACCCAATAAGCATAAATTATTAAAAAGAAATGCAGTAACTGAAAAAGGTACTTACATATGCTTACCTTTATTTTTGAACAAGATCTTTTTGATTAGATTTTATAATTCACTTCTATTATATCAAATCTTTATACTCACAGAAAAGCATATTTCTGTGCCACATAGTAATAATTTTCATAGCGTAATATAGTATAGAGTTAGCTTTGTATACTAACATGTATAAATATACAATATCTGTAATATAATTCATATTGTGCGATAAAGACTATTATTAAACACTGCTTGATCAACTATTATTTTACAAATAAATGTTATCATTTTACACTATTATTTCTTTTAGATTAGTACACAAATTTACAAAGAAAATAACAGAAACATTCATACATTTAAAGTTAATTAATTACATAAGTAATAAAATAAATGTAACAGTGGACAACTAATCCTTTTATCCATTGTAATTCAAACGATTAAAAAAAAAGGTAGAAAATTTGCAATAAACTATTATTCGAACTATTGTCAACACATTTTTGATGATCTGTTTGAAAAATGGTTTCGTGTCAAAATATTGTCACAATTTTGCAGATCGATCAAGTTGCATTGATAAAACATACGAGCATTTCCTCTCTCGAGATACCTTTTTCCAATTTTTGTTCGAAAAAAGTGACTCTCTCTGCCAGGTAACAGTGGCATACGGTTATCGTTTGTTTTCATTCGTGTTCCGGCTATTAACCAGTGACATCGTGATGCAGATTGCAATACTCTGTACATACATAGTGAGCTCGCTCGGCCTTGAACGGCCAACGATCGTTCCCTGTTACGTTCTTCCAACCGGAATTATGCAATACTCGCGTTATCAACCCTCGGCAGTTCCCAAGTTGCATACCTAATCGTAATCACGCGATTTGTCGTGTGAATATGTGTAAAACAATGAGTCTGTATTGTTTTGTTCATGTTTACTTTACTACTTGCTGAAGGTGTTATCTGTTTTTTATTAAAATTATGTTTCTATGATACATTAAGCGAAGTTTGTCGGTTTTTAAAGGATTACTTTTTGTATATTGTTTCGAAAATATTTTTAAATGCGACACCTGTACTGAAAAAGAATTGGGTCAAAGTTATATAAATTCAGTTCGAAGTAAATGTTACCCTTGAAATGGTTTTATTTAATAAAATCATACCGATACGTAATACAATAAAATCTGACACTAATAGCCATGTATTTAAGAGTTTTTTAATAATCGATGGTATTCTATCTAAAATTAGATTTGTAAAATTAATAAAATCTATCTTCAGCTACGTTATCATAAATTTATTATTTCATATGCAATGATTTAATATCGATAATGATACTATTCGCAAAAATTTTAGTGCATATAAACGTAATGAAACTTGATATATTTAATAAGTAAATTCAATTTTTCTTTACTCGTTACGTAGCAGCCCTAGGGCGTAGAAAATAAGTACATAATTCTTCTATCACATACACGTGTTTGGCTTCAACTCATTCGAAATTTGTGAGATGCAGCATGGAATTATCGATCGGCCACGGCATTGTGGTGGTCATGGAACATATTGTACGCGCATGTCATTCGGTGAATGGCGGTACACTGCTGTTTAAAAGTGTGGGTGCACATTTTTGTGAGAAAATTTCTTAACTTTGCTTCCATTTTATGGTAATAACGTTTTATCTTTCTCATTTCATGTATGTATAAAAGAAAAATTTAAACAAAATATTTTAATATATAGGTGTATCTATTCAAAGAGGGAAAAGTGGTTATATAGATTTCCTTTTTATCTTGAAAATTATTAATTTTACTACTGCCTATTATCTACTCTTATAATTAATACTTAGGATACAATATAAAATCAATAAAATAGAACAATTTATTTCAATATTTTTCAAATTAGGATAATAATATGAGAAAGATACAAATTTGTTATAATTCGTTATACCTATATAAATGTAAATAAAAATTCATATATGTAATTGAAAATGTTATTAATTAAATAATCTCTGTTCTCCAAATATAAATGAAAATACAACATACGTTTTATAAGTAAAAAGGAAAAAGTGAATTCAAATTGTACTTCTGTTCTTCGAAAATGGAAATTTCAAATAAGGTATTCAATTTTATAGTAACTGCAAATTAAATGATCCCAATCTTGACATACTCGTTTGTACATAACCCTCTACTCAAAAGTTTTTCAAAATTTAATGATTGATTCTACATTAACATCAATGTTATTTTGGCATTGATCTAATAACTAACAATAAAGAGAGAATACTTTTAAATAACTAATCTCTTCAGCTTGATATTTAACTTTATTGGTATCTGGCACAGTACAGACAATACCTTATATCGATCAACATAAATAGTTAAATTATTCTTTAAACCTAGCTTACGAGAAATTTTTAATCCATGTCAAATGCAAAATCCAGAAACAAGGATAACAAATCGATAACTACAAAAATGTAACAGTTGTAACTGTTATTCTAATTATTTCAATCACAGTCTGTTTCATATAATGATCTTATTCAATATTACTACTTGTTTTTCTGTGGAAACAAAATCTAACAAGTGTGTCCAAACTTTTGAACAGTGATGTAGTACTTACATACACGAGTTCCACATTTCACTTCCATGCTGCGGATGGTCACGCATATCGCTTGCGGTCATGCAAATCTTTCAGAGACGCGCTACTATGTCCGGTTGGTGTACAGTCAGCACACGTTTAGTGTTCAAAACGCTTATATACATACTCTTTATTTAATTGCAACATCCTTGGCTCGCGATCTTATCCGATACACATTACTTCATTATCCTTGGGGAACAAAGTTGCATTCCATATCTGCATGGTGCGATACCAAGTACAATCTCGGTCATAAGTCATCGAAAGCTTGTAAATGTTGAAGAAAATGCTTATTGCAATAGGCGATCGGTAATATCTCAAAAAGAAATATCTAGCTTAACATTTTGTAGGAAATAAACGGTTTATACCTGATAATTTCATTCTGTGATTATAACATAAATTTATTTTAAGTTCATTAAGTGTCCGATGAATTATGGATAGGAATGTATAGTTATGTACATCGTGAAAGATTATGACTCGTATACTTTCACTACATATAAACTTCAAGATGAATGTCCGCTATGGAATACGGTGGACGATTAGACGGGAAAATTCATGATGTTAGCGACGAGGAACACCGTCCAGACGTAATCGAAGGCTGAAAATGATACGGCAGAAATGAATACGTGTAGATCCTGTTAACAAGGCCTTCGACATTCTCTGATTTTTTTTTTCGGGACCTGGTGAAACTTGTCGCAGTTCCTGTTGAAGTTGGGTCTCGATTAGATAAGTCTTCTGCCTTTTTTTAGATCCTGTACATTGTTCTTTGTTCGTATTATATGGCGTTTGCATTCATTTATGTTCAGGATACCAGTTATTTGTATCGTACGTATTACATATGCATTAGCATAAGACGCATAAGGCAATAATCATCTGAAATTTAAAAGTGGATCAAATTTTAAGAAACACATATTTTATTATCATTTAGATTAAATAGATGCTAAGTGTTTAACACATTTTTATAGGTGATTCTTATCTTTTATTTATTGTCTGGTAAAAATTTTAATAAAATAAATGCAATTGTAATTAAATTAGTTTAATTAAGGAACATAAATTATTTTAGAAATCTAAAATAATATATTACATAAAATATTATATACTTGAATATCTAAAATTAATATTTGCAGGAAATTATACTTCACGATTTGCTGTAAAGTTTTTCGTCTTAATCCTCTTGTTGTGTTTATAAAACTCAGGGCTAATTATGAATTACGATAACATAGCACTTGATAACTTTAATAAAAGAGTTGCAGTGACTTACAAATTTAGCTATATGCTTTCAACATAATTTTTTCCCTGAAAAGTGCAGACAGATTTTTTAATTTAGTAATTTAATTTTAATATAAAACCTAGAATTATAACAAAAAGCACAAACAATTAAAGTTATAAATTATTGAACACCTTTGCATTTTAATAAAAATTATATTTTATTTAAAAAAACGGTATCTATTTATTGAGTATTGATTAGCATTCAATATAACGATTTTATTCTTTCAGAATTGCTTTAATCTATTTTAACATAGTGCTTCCGCATCTTCTACAATTTTTTTATAACCTTTAGCTATCTTATTTAAATAGTTACCCACATAGCACGTAAAATTTAGATGACATAATACGGAGGGTTACCACAAGTTTCAAAGCACCGAAAATAAAAAAATAATTCTTAAAATTTGAAAAGATGTAAGCAAATACATGAGTTACTGTATTTTGTATTCTAAAATATGGAAAAGAAATATAGAAAGTCAAAGTATCAGAGAGCACGAATATAGGAAGGGGGTTAAGGATCTCGAGAACTTTCAGTACTCGATTTAATTGCAAATATAAGAATTACTCACAAAAACATCTCTTTGAACATTTCTATGCAATCAGGTAAATGTTTGTACCGTAGAATAGAAGGGTGGATTCTCCAAACGGTTAAGTCATAACAGGACAACTATTAACACTGCACACAGCAGGAAGTTCAGACGAAAGTATACAAAGTGTAGCCAAAATTTCTTCAATCTGAACCTTCCTCTCCTTTTCGTATTCACCTCGTAAGGCTTCCATTGTTCTCTTTGTAACTGGCCATTTTGCGTTTCAGTGATTTTCACACCGTGCCGTCGAGTACCGCTTGTTATGCGACCCTGTGCCGTGATGAATAATGGCCACGTACCACTAATAAATTAAATTTGTCGATAAATTGTGTAGATAAGGAAATGTGCGTGTACAGAATGGTAAAACGTTGGATTATTCGGAACTTAATTCTTTTGTATCTTAAACGTTGGATCAAAAGTTGAAGTAGCGTAATAATTAGTAAACAGAGCAGAAGCTTTTGTGATCAAATTCATGGAGAATTATTGAATTGCCCTTGCTTTACGTAAGCAACAGAGTGGGTAAAGTTCATAATATTTAAAACTTCAAGACAAATTTAATGAATAATACAATCTATAAATGATAATGTATAATATACTGCTACGTTTTTAATTTGAAGAAATTAAGGAATTACTAAAGACTAGACTGCAGATTATTATGCATTTATAAGAAATTTAGACATGCGAAAAAGTGCAGCACGCACGTAACATGCAAGAGTATAGAAAATGTGAAACACGCGATATAATGTTCAAAGAGTGAAAGAAATTTCTACGTAGATTCCACTTGTCTAATTTTGTTTATCAAATTGTATATTTGCATAAAAATCCACTAATGATTACTAATGATTAATGAATAATAGTTTTTTTCACGTTCTGCGTGCATAGAACATCGATAAAATAAAGCGCTGAATAAGTTAAATGACCAAACGAAATTAGTTACAAATTCAACATTATAAATATACAAAAAAAATTGTAACAAAAGAGGTAATCAATATTTACCTATAATTGCACTTTAACCCACAATACACAAATTTACCGCTTCAAGAAGTACGTAAATATGATATACTCCTTCAAACTGTTTCTAGTCATTGTAAAAGTTTCTTATTCCAACAATAACGGTAATAATACACAATACACACATTCAAATTGCACCAGAGTCATAAAGTGCAATAGAATCATAAACCGACCTATTCACATCGACCTTCCAGCTTCTATGGCCCATAAAACGAAATTACAAGAGGGAAATTTCCGTTTTTTTTTTATTAGACCCACCATAAACTAAGATTCCGCTAACCAAAGTATGCGATTAAAACAATTAATGACCCCAATGCTTACAGCCTTGCGGATCAACCGTTCTATGTAGGAAATACTTCCGTTTTCTCCCCATACAGGTATAATTTACAAATGAAACTAAAAACGAATGCTGTAGGATGTTCGGCCACAAAGACTTCATTACTATAAAGTTATGAAATACATTTTTAAAATTAAATTTTTATATTTTTTGAATGATATTTTTGTACATTGATGTAAGCATGACATTAATACAGGGCTTTTTACTTTGTAAACTTACCGAGAGTATTAATATTTACATCAATTAATTAATATTTTTATTTATAGTAACATTTACATTAACTAATTAATTTCTTTATCAATATTAATATTTATATTAATGAATGGTTGTTTTTATTTATTAACGATATGTTCTTTGTATAACACATGTAGTCAGGTTCTTAAGTATTGCTATACTATACAAATTTGTGTTGTTTAAAGCTAAAAAGTAACAGTAAGTACAGAAAAAAACAAGCCAGGGTACTAAAAGCTAACAGAACAATTGGTTTTCATAACAGTTGTTACGTATTATATCTACAGTGGCTCCAAAAAGTATTTGTACACTACATTTCAAGGGAATTCACCTAATCCTGAAATTCTGATTTCAATGAAAGTTTGCATGTGTATAGAGCATAATGGGTTATACATGAAGCAATTTTTTTTTCTCGACGGGAATTCCTTTTGAGTGGTTATAAGTTGTCCTCAAAGTTTTAACAATTTTTCATGTTTTGAATACAAGTTTCTCTAGAATCTTTTTCTATGACTGAGTGATAGAAGACTAAAAATTGAACATCTTTTATTCGAAAGGTTTTGCTTTATCACACACCATTACAAAATTATATTTAAAATACAAGAAAAACTATTGAAATCATTAACGTGGTTTTCACCTACTTAAGGTGATATTTTAATAAAAGAAAAAATTAATCCATAAACATTCTATAACGTTCCACATATTTACAAAATTTTATTAAATACTTTCATTCAAATCAGAACTTTAAGGTTAAATGAATTTATTTGTAACACAGTGTACGAACACTTTTTGGAGTCACTGTATATTAGTTTACATAATATAGGCTAATTTATATCTCAGTGCCATATAATTGTTCTTAATTTATATCCTTTTTTATTTTTCCAATTTTCTAACTGTATTACAGAATTTTTTTTCAGTTTACTAACGCTATTATAAAAATACTGTTATTCCAGAGTTACATGTATTTACATTACTGTATTGGAAGGTATTTAACATAAGTTTCTTCAATCTATTATTTAAGACATGTAAATTCACGAGTCACGTGTCCTAAGTATGAATCTGTATTAATAAATAATTCATATGCTTCTTTGTGACAACGTTACACAGTTTCCATATATTATATCATATGTTTATATCCTAATATATGTTCATAGAGATAATACATTTTAATTTACCTCTGCGTTCTTTCGAACAAGATAAACTATTTTATATACATTGATTTTCATTCTATTGTTCTCTGACAATGAGTAAATTCGCATGTCTGCGATATCAATATTCTCTGATGTTCTCCTGTTGCATATTAAAAGGAATATTCACAGGTATATTTATATTATAGCAGATTTTATATTGCAACGTTTATATTTATTATGTTATATTATATTTGTATGATAACATTATAGTAAAATCTAATGGAATGAAATTTAAAATAATCTGTTTAATGATTTAACTAAATGAATGGTAAATTAACAAGAGGAAATAAAGAAAGGTAGTTTCACTCGTATTCGTACACTATACAGGAATCTAGTATAAATGAAAAAAAATCATATTTCCTATTAATACCTTTCATTTATTCTTATCAAACATTCATTATTACATTAGGTTATTTCTATCCACAAACTAGCTTTTATTTTTATTGATTAAGAATACAGAAAACACAAAAAGAGTGTAAGAAGCCATAAAAACTACCTTTCAATCGTATTCATACACACTAGATTAAATATGTGTATATTATAAAATACAATAAATCAATATTTCGTTAAATAATCATTGTGCCTAATCACTTCAATTAATCTATTCGGAATTGATTAAAATAATTTTTGTGTTGTTTCGTTAGTAATACTATTCCATTCTATCATCAATTTTTCTTTATCCCCTTTTACATTGTTTATTTTATGTTTCCACAATCTACTTTTTTATTGTGTCCATAAATGTTCAATTGGTTTTATTGGTCTAGAATTTGTGGAAATGTTTCCATGACTTTAGGACAGTTGTATAAAAGGCATTATCGTATTGTATAAGCTTTGGGCTTTGAATCGTTATCTTGGTAAAATATAACATTGTTACGAAGTCCTAAGTGATTCACAGAAATATATAAATTTTCTTTCAAAATATTTACATAAACACTTTTGTCCATAATCTCATCGATAAATACTAAGCTTCTTATTCCAGTTGCAGAAAAACAACCTCACACTATGTGCATGCCCTTCCCCATGTTTCACCGTAGGCGAAAGATTCGATTTTTCCAAGCTTGTATTGAGTTTACGCCATACATTTCGTCGATCATCCGATTCAAATACATTAAGTTTGCACTCGTTGGTGAAAATTATCCTCTTCCAAGTTTCATATGTCCATTTAACATATTCGTTTGCAAATTGTAAATGAGTTTGTCGATTTGTTTTAGTAACATACGGCTTCTTCCGAGCAATTCTGCTATTGTATTCATATCTTCTTAGGACACGACACACTGTTTCGTTGCTAACTCTTTTCCTAATTTCATTTTTGAATTGCAATACAGTTTTGAGAGCACTAATTTTAAGATTTATTTTAACTTCTTTCGGGGGAACCCCCGATATAATGAAAGAAAATTCCTAAAACATATATCATGACCTATATATTAATTATACGAATATGACTGGGAGGTAGTTTTTATAACTAGTTACGTTCTTTTTGTATTTTCAATATTTTTAATAAATAAAAGATAAAACTAGTTTGTAAATAGAAATAATCTAATGTAATAATGAATATTTGATAAGAATAAATGAGAAATATTAATAAGAAATACGATTTTTATTTTCATTTATACTAGACCTACACCCATACAGAATACGAATACGAGTAGGAGTAACTGTATAAGCTAATTCGCGTTATAATAACTTTCCATTGTTCGTGCTAAGTATTACGTATAAACTATGTACTTGTGTATAAATTACATTATTATTACTTTTATCAACATTTTCCTATAATAATAATAATAATAAAACGAGCGTAATAATAAATCATTTATTCTTATTGTAATTCTTTTGCAATTTATCGAAAAGATCGGAAACACCCTGTGCAACTAAATAAATGAAAAACAATGGGACATTGAAACAGTGGTATTAGTGGTTCGCACGTGTTCTTCATAAACACGTTGATATCGAAGTGAAAAAGAGAGGGAAGGGAGGAGGAGCACCGTGCTGTTCCAGAGCAGTGATTCCGGTCAGCCGGAATAGCGGTACTCGCTCGGCCGTACATCTTCGTTCTCTAATTATTACGCCGCTTTCCGCGGCGCGCGCCGTACTTACCTCTTGTCGCGAAAGCGGAAGAAATTGCGGGCAGGATGCGTTTCGATAAAATCGTTTCGGTTTTTATTCCTCTCTGCCGCCTTGCTGTCTCGCTACTCCTCCCTGTTCCTCTTCGCGGTGTTTCTCTCCGGGCTGTGTAATTTGGTGGAACTCATTGCTCGGTTTCTTTTTTTCTTGTCGCGACAGAGCAAAAGGAAGAGGAACGAGAGGGTTGTGGTAGAAATTACCAAAGGAATCTGCTGTTTAAACTCGTACGTTTATATCTAGATGTGAAATCCGAGATACCGATCGGTCTGGAATTTTCTGGCTTTCCCAACAATTTTTACCGTTGTTAAAAGTAACGGAGAAGAGGAATTTTTATGCTAGATGTGTTTGTGTAGTGATATTATAGCGATAGATACGATCCAAACGAGTGAAAGGAGAATTTGACGGGAGGAAACGTAAAAAATGCGCGTTTTGAGTGCGCAGAGTTATAGTAGGTGCATCTGTAGCCGCGTTTACATACTGCTACCACCTTTGCTTGCATCGATTCGCAATTTGATGAAAAATAACTATTTCATAAATTAGATTGTAAAAGCTTACATTAAATTGTAATTATTTCAGAGCAAGTTAATACGTATAAAAGAAAGCTACGTATTCTTTTAACTTATATTAATAAATTGTGATAGATTAGATGAAAATTGTAAATGTTAATAAAATGTGAGCTTTTTTCTTACAGAAAATTGCTCCATAAAAATAAAAAATGTATTTTAAATTATTTGATATATTATTATTCATTGAAAAATCCTAAAATCTTTATTCTATTTCAAACTCATCAGTATGGATTTGCAAGTGGAGAGATCATAACCATGTTCGTTTCTTTAAAGATTTTAAATTAGGTCTTAAAAATATTTTTAGATTGTAATAGATTATCAATATTATGTTTCTGTTTGTGTATTGTTTACTGAAGTTTTTATTTATTTTTATTTGGATTCGACAGAAAACGTTTGGTATAACTGAAACAGATTTTGCTTAAAATGTTTGTTATTATTGTGTGATAATTAAAGCCAATTAACTAAGAATTCAGAAGTTGCGATGTTTCTTAGAGGGAAACATTCTTTACTGAACTGCTCCATATTCTTATGCACGTACAGTGGGTAACAAAAATATTTGTACATGTGCGTAATCTTGACTCCTACGTTCTACATACAGGATAAACATAGATGAAACAAAAAAATATTTTGCAATATATTAATATACATAGACGCCGAAACGTGGCAAATTTTTGCTTTAATACTTTAAAACCGTCGTTTGAGTATTTTTAAAAATGTTAAAGAAGCGAATTTCTAGGTAACATAAGTATTCGAACACTTTATGAAATTCAGTTAAAAATTCTTTAAAAATATTTATTATTTAGTTGAACAATGTATTTGATCAATAACATTTTTCAAGTAGTTTGACATTTTAGGTATTATTGCTTATTTAAAAAAATTGATTCTATTCCTACTACATAAATTGTTCAAATGTCAAACTGATCAACTCCATGAAATTAATAATATAGAAAAATGAACGGCTGAACACTAATTAAGTACTCGGATGATGGAATTGAGAAATATATAAAAATCACAGTTTATTAATTTGACGTCGGAGTGACTCATACGTTACTGATCGCGCTCGTAACTTTACTTCCGTTCCAATCTTTAATCGCTCTTCCGACACTTGAAATATGTATATGTACTAATCCGAATTGATATTAGGATTATACTATATTTTTGTGTGAACTTCATGATCATTGGTATATATATAATGTTATATCTATAACATTGTACTAATACTTTAAAACTGTTATTTCTATAAATTACAAAAGTACAAATGATAAAAGTACATATGCAATACCGATATTTTTTGTTCCGGTTTAAATAATTTGACCAAATAAACGGCAAACCGAAATTATTCGATTATTCTAATGAAACTGTTGACTCTACGATAACCCATTATTTCCTCAAACTACCAGAACATCACATTGGGGTTGTTCAAAGTCGATACAACCTTCACAAATATAGAATGTATAAAAAATTCTGCAAAACTTCGGTAAAATAATTTTAAATACGTAGTAAATAGATATAGAATTCAAACATTCCAAAAAAAGGTAAAGAATTAGAATACTTAAAGTATTTGCGATGCCCAAACAAAAATCAGTACCTCGTCTGGAATCGTGAAAAATTCCCGCGTGTAGGGAGAGATTTTTCACCGTGGGGTTAAAAACTTCAACGAGCAAGATCGCTTTGAAAGCGGCGCGCGACAAATGAAACGCGAAACGGAACATCCAGACGAAAGTCTAACGAAAAGCAAGAAGAAAAAGCAAGGCAAAACAGAGTAGGCAAAAAAAACAAAAACACGAATCTTCTGGAAGCTGAACGACGGCACGGTGGCGCGACGCTGCAGTTGCATCGTGCGCATTTATGAATGCGATTCCTAAGAAACGTGCAGCGGCGCTGCAGCTGCGCCGGATAGTTGGTTAAGGCATGTGTTGCGCCGAGTAACGGCTAATTGGCCACCTTTCCTCTTCGAGAGAGGAGGCCCGGCTCCGGCTCTCTTTCTCGTGGCCCGACTCGTGCCAGTTTTGTTCGTTCTGTCGTGCGGTTTGTATCGAGGAGACTAGACCGTCCTGTCGGAAGAGGATCCAGTGCTGTGATTCGAATTAGGAAGCATTATCAATACGCGGTTTGGAAACAAGGACGCTTCTTTTGATTCTGAACGTCGTTCTCAATCGACGATTCTTTGTTGTCCTTCGATACACGTATATTCCGTTGGTGTCGTGTGTTAAGTCGAGCGAAATCGACGATTCGCGCCACTCGTTGTTTTGTCCACGTGAGTGTGTTGATCTCCGGTCGTGAAACAATATCTGCTTCTGTTTCACAGAGGCATAGAACGTTGATGTCTGAGGTAAGCGATCCTGCGGGAGGGAAATACAGCGAGAACGTTGATGTTATGGGATTTCAATGTTAGTTTAATGACTTAAAATGGAATGTAAAATAGATACTGTTTAGTGCTTCCGAGCGTGTTTGTGATACTTTGTTATTAAGTATTGTTGTTGGTATGGATTGTTTTGTTTGATGACAGACATTCATTTATCCAACTTCAGGTTACTGTTGGAATAGTTTCTAAGTGAATAAAATAATTCTGCTAAAATTTCTATTCGTCAATAAACGGATAAGTATCTTAATACTTGAGAAATAAATCATATTTTCTAAGCTTGCTGTGTATTGCACAAAATAGCAGCTTTATTAAACATAGATAAATTAATCTTTTCTTAAAATACCGCATCTTTTTATTAAACGAAAAAGTTTTCCCGATTTTTAAAAGAGAGTTATAAGAAAATATATACTTGAAGTATAGAAGGTATATATTTCTTTAATATTCAAAACCATTTCTTAAATATTCAAAACAGTTAAAATAAAAAGAAATAGATTAGTAAAGTATTATACAAACTATGTAATTTTGATTAATTTTGATGCTGTAAATATAGGTTTTAATGTAATCTACTGTAAACTGATAGTAACTTTCTTACTTACATATAGATATAACATTATATACTACGAATATCGCCACAATAACAACGATAGTAATGAACGCAGGAATAAAAACTGACGAAAGTGATCGACAGATAGTAATTCTTTTTAGAACACAACTGGTAACAAATGATAGCAACAATATCAAAAGCCAGCTAAACTATAAGAAAGGTCGTGAAACGTTACAGCATACTATAAAAACTTTTGCTTGACGCTTGATAGGAAGCAAAAACTATTTAGCATAGTAAAATATTCTTGTTTGCAAAATGCTGACTTACCGCAATTTTTTCCGTTGTAATGAAATGCGGGTCAAATAGCAGACTTCGATTTACGTAATAATCGTTGTTGCTACTAATGATTACGTAATTTTACTCTTTTATCTATTTCTTTAATATTTATAATTTTTAGCTCTTCAAACTGAAAATAATAGAACGTAATTTGGACAAAAATAATATAATTAATCTTCCGAGTACTAGTCCTGCTTGTAGTCCTGTGCCGGAATCATTTCTGACTCACACCGATATTTCACTAATACACATTCGCTTGAGGCTCGAAACCCTACGAATGTAGACCAATGCATCGATGATTACTCTGAACTTGAACCACTCGTCGATATATCTATGTATTTGATACTAATTTTCAAATTACGTTCTCATTTTTGGTGTAAATATAGAAAACTACAACATTGTGGAAATTTATGAAAAAATGATATTTATTTAATATTTCTATCAGTACTGCATATATTACATATAATCGTACGATTTTGAATGGAATGAGCACTACATACATACTTCTCGCAATAAGTACATATTATGGAATATTTGTTGTTGCGGCCTATACAATAACAGCATTGAGCACGTTTTTGATGTTCCACTGCTATTTCTCACGAAAACGTAAAAAATATTAAAATCGAGATAATAATAATAAATAATGGGGATAATAATCATAAAAGGATAACAAAAACAAAAAAGAGGATACTAATAAAAATAAAACAATGGGAAATAAACTTTTCAATGAAATGTAAATGTTCCACTTTGCTGCATACATCTTCCTTTGTCAGAACGTCGTAAGAAACTAAGCAGCTTGAGAAATTTAAGAACAAAAAAGCATCGAATCGGAAATATGTGCACATATCTGTGTATATCGGTCTCCATCAAATAGGCTTCGTAGTTTGAGATAACACATAGAAGAATATAGCAGAAGCAGTAGCGGTGGTGGTAGTGAGACTTTGTCACTGCGTATGGCTTGGGGCCGCGAGATATGAGTGACTTCGGCACAGTATGCGGAAGGTTAAACAAAATGCAATCGTATACATCATTATTTATCAAAATAAATCTATTAAATCTAATCTAGTATCAACTAGACTTCATTTATTCAAATGGAAATCAACAAAAATTGGCAGTTTCTTTCAATATTTAAGGGTTCCATACTTTCTTGGCTGCTAAATTACATATCTCTTTCATTATGAGTAACTTTGTAGAACTGTTTTTTTGTGCTCCAAATCGTGCTGCTCTACAGCTATACGTTTTCGTGTATACCGGAGATGACCATCATCACGTTGTACGTTAGCTGTAGATATATTATAATTCTTATGTTATCAGAATTTATTTAATTAAGCATAACAAAATATTTTAGGATGTTATGATCGGTCGTGAATTAAAGTATATATGGGAAACAATAACAAAATATTTATTAAACTTAACAATTAACAATTAAAAAGTAACAATATTAATCAAATGCCAGAAGCGCAGAAGTGCATATACTGGTTGCTAACTGCTAACTGTCTGGTTTTTGGCGTCCCCATTTCGGCCGCTGCCGAAAAGGGACACACTGAAAAACTGGCAGGTATAGGGATGGTTCTACGTATCCTACAATATATATTGTATGCAAAATATACGTTTGCAATAAGAAGAGGCATCTATCGTTAGTTGACATTCTATTTGGATAATAGGATTCTAAAACGTACGGATATTAGGATATTCGGATAATAATTAGAATTGGGATACGGGAAGTTCTACTGTATTTCTTCTTTTTCGCCAAAAAGTAATTAGTTCCTGTGATATTGAAAATAAATGTTTGTTGAAAAAAAATGATCAAATACTTTTCCATTCAATTCTAAATTATTTCATGAATCGTGTTTTTACTGTTTTAATATAGATGACTTGGGGTTCTTACCGTACGATTTATACTCATCTGTCCTATGCGAAGCATTTGTATTTAAAGTGTCTTATGTCGTTTTTGCAAAATGACAATATTTGATTTATGCGTATAAAACGCATTTTTAAAATATCATCACTGCACATTCAGAAATGCTGTAATCCTCTTTAAATTATTTATTCTCTTTTCCAAACATTTTTTGCTAGTTGCAATGGAAGAGAAGATACAACCTGCTCTAGTAGTATAAATCATCTTCTGTATAACATAAAGCGTGTTCTTGCTATTATCAGCTAGAGTTCTTTCTTCGCAAATTAAAAATATACGAGAAAAATGAGATAGAACAATGTTTTACAATGTTTTACAAAAAAACGTAGTAGAAGATGTTAATGACTTTTAATTTTTTCAATAGAATGCTATGTATTTATTTATATAATATGAAACTGGTTACCAGTACTAATTTAACCATACTATCCACAATGACCTTCAGAATCATACAATGTTAAAATTGAAGAAAATAGTGTGAGCATTTCGTAATATTGTATTTGCCAGTAATGTCGTGTTCAATATGATTTTTATTAGTAATGATTAAATTTCTTTAATAAGTTAGTAACTCCTTACATGATACGAGTAAAATAACTAATAATATGTTCAGTAAAGTGGATAAATACATATACATAGATTAAAATTAAAACATACATTAAATAGATTCATACGCACATTAACTGTTCCTTTCAAATCTATAACTAGTTTCAATTACTAAAATCACTTTTTACGTGTACATTTTGCTGCAATTATTAATAAGCGTTAGAAAAAGTTTGTGCGGATTTATGGCAAAAAATTCCAATGATTTGAACTTGTTTCAAATATAACGTTATTTAACAGAGTAAAAAGTGGATGCAATCAGTGCTCTCTACACGATATTTGTTAATGTTCTGATCTTGTTTCGATTACATTTTGATCTTATTTAGAGAGTGGCCAACAGCGCGGCACGAAGTGGTTGAAAGCACGAAAATGTTGGCCAAAATGCAATTTTTCAAGCATAGAGCAGCAATTTACGATTGTTACATACTTGTTAATATACATATCAGTGTAATAAGTTTCGCTTTAAATTATAGTGCATAGTTACTGATATATAAATTTTCAAAGTTGGTGAAATTTTGTGCCTCTGATTGCATTATAAATTCCAGTATGCATTGTGCAAAGTTTATGATTAAACGACTTATATGTAAAGTATATAAACATAAACTTTACAATGTAGAAGTGAAAAATATCTTAAAATTAAGTTCTGTATCTTTCTTCTCGAGATATCATAAATTATAACTATATTTTAAGAAATCGAAAGAAAAACAGTAATGTTATTCACTGATATACGTGAAGAGACCTAAAGTTACATATTAGCTGTGATATTCAGTCATAAAATCCTGCAGAAAATTGCCATTTTTTAAGATATTGATATTGAAAGTGCTAACTACTATCTGTACTTAAATTCTTTTTGAATGGTATCAGAGATGCCGTCTATCCGAATATATGTGACCTACAAATTTTTATAATTTTTCTAAATAATTAATATTATGAAATGAAAAAAAAGGAACTATTAAACTTAAAATAAATCAACAATTCTCAGTTGATATTACTGAAAAAAAGTATCCATCTTCTCTTCTTCATTTTTCGTTCTCGGCACTTTGGTCGCATCTTCAAAAATTGTGGAGATTATGATGTGAAATTGAAGAAATAGTTAATTTGCATTGTTATACGCTACATCTGATGATAACAAGCATGGCATACTGATACTTTTACAGGCAATAAAAAAAGAAAAACTCAGGCAGTTGAGTTCATGTTCACTGTAAACTTGAATCAGCGGGACACTGGTGGCCAGGCTGCAATAAAAAAATTAATTCTTCAGAAATAAACTAAAATATCTATGGATGTTTGGCTTTTAAAATTCCGGTAAAATAATGTTTAACTCATAAATACGGGAGGAGGCAAAATTAATTTCTAGATCCTTATTATTATAAACAAAAAACCAAGGAGTGTTTTGTTAGTGAATGTTTTATTAAAAGAAGGGATTTCCTAAGCGGTACGAAGTTTTTGCGATTTTGTTAGGCGCCATGATATGCAGATGGTAAATACATATAAGGTGTCCAATTTAAGTTATTTGTTGTAAATATTTAAGATATTTTGTATACAACTACTTAAAAAAAAGACGGAGCACGTTTTCCATGATTTTTAGGGAAGAACCAAACGGCATTACTTGTTTTTTACAATTTTGACTTTATATTCGTAATTCGTATAGCAATTTTCATGCCAATTAAGGTATATCTTGATTTTTTGACTAGCTTTTTGACGGTTTCAACGACTATACAGCACGGTAGTGTGCTTTCGTTTATACTACGCTCGTAATGTTGCAACGATTTACAATCGACTAATTTTGCTTTTTCTTTCGATGGAAGCATCGAAGCCGAACATGTCATCAGTCCTCTTTCCAATTTCACCCACCCGACCCTGTGTCCTGTGACCGTAAAACCGTTACTACGAGTTTTTGTACAAATCCGTGTAAGACGGAGTTCTCTCGAGGTTTATAAGCAAATTTGCAAGAACGTGGCCGTTCTAGCTCGCTTCTCTGTTGGATAGATGTTCAACGGGAGAAATTCAGCCTTAATTGTCCGCGGAACGAGAATTTGGCTGCCTGAGTGGTAATGCGAGGTTAACGAGGAGCTGGCGAGCGTAGTTTTAAGAGTAACGAGACCTGAACGCACAATCGCCGCTTAATCGAGTAGATAATTTGGAGTTATATATGCATGTACAAGCTGTTTCGAGCACGTGGTAATCATTTGCCCGAAAAATTTTATTCATTTTTTTTTTTTGTATAAATCCTTGTTTTAAATTTTAAATTAAAAGATTTATTTTTAAAGATCCAACCTTGTAGTTAACTATCAACCCTTTGTGCTCGAGAGGTGACTGTAGGTCGCCAAATGATAGTTTCGCAAATTTCTAGACTTTAGTTAGTTTATCTATTAGTTAGACTCAGAGGCTAAATAGTCATATATGTAAATTTTAGTATATCGCTTAACTAAATTGAATTATGTATAATATAGGCGAATTATAGTAAATATTTCGAATTTGGACATTTTTGAAGTTAGTATTATTAAACGACCAATAGTCGTCCCTCGAGTGCAAAGGGTTAAATGATACATATGTGTTTAAATTCAAGTAACTTAATTAAAATATGGTTTTATGAGTATGAATGCAGTATTGAAAACTATTTTTAGCTCTTCAGAAACTGGGTTTTTAACGATAGGGGGTGTTAAAAGGAGAATTCAAGATTAGTAGTTTATAATATTCACTCAGAGGAGTAATATGTAATATTTAATTAATATTATTATCGATCAACAGTTTTGAAATGAAATAACATTAGGATATGTTAATTATAAAATTGCGGGTAGAATTTATATATTTCCTATAGATAGAGATGTAAGCGAAACAAATACGTTAAAGTTTTACATTTATTATTAAATTAGTAATTATTTATTCATTATTTTTGATAATTAATTTTTGTTGATTATTTCTTCGTAACTATCGGTTTAAAAAATAAAATCCAATATGATAATATTCTAATAGAAAGCAGTATATAGCGATTTACCTTATACAGATAATGCTTCATATGATAAATAAAGATTATGTAGCGAAGTATCAAACTACTCTTTTAGGATCAAACAGATAGATTCTGTAGACAGCGTGGGTAGTTCAATTTGTTACAATAGCCATTTAGCTAATGTAAGACTCTAGGGTTCAGTATCTACGACTGCAGCTTCTAAAAGTGAAATATATTGTTACGTATTAACATTTTATTTCCCAATCAAACAGTTTTCCAAAATATAATTAACACTTGATCCGTTGAGAAAAATAAGTTTTGGAACAAAAAGATATATTTAGTATTGGAATTTAATTCACCATAGGAATTACTTTTAAAAAAAACATATATTTAAGTATTTATCGAATAGAATTAGTAAAATATAACGGTGAAGTTTCTTATTTTTATAACTCTTTTCTAGTAAAAGCTTTATAAAACCTTATAGTCATTTTGAGTAGTTTATTTTCATATAAAATATAGTTACTATTGATTTTTCAGAATTTGCCGATATTTGCAATTTTTTCCATAAAATTTTATTAATAGTTTAAATAAGTGATGACATCTGCTCTATTCTTAAACTGGATCAGTGGTCGACTAAAATTATGACCAATTGAACGTCTTCATTGCATTTATTTCATTATACATCTCACGGTAACACTAGGTTGTTCACTCATTGCTATGAATATTGAGCTCATGGTCTGAAAGATGTTGTTACCACACATGTCATAATTAGGCATGTCCACGTAACATTTATCGCAAACCAGCACGTACAAAGACATTTTTCCGTTATATTTCTTACTGGAGTAATTTCTCGCTCTAAAGACTGAAGAATTAAGAATTTTACACATCATAAATTTAATTTGAAAGGAAAAGTAATAAAAGGGAAAATAGGCATTATCAAAAGTATTTAAATTTTTGATCAATGTAGTACTTGTATGTGTGTATTAATAAATACGGTAAATTCATGAATACAATGGTAAAGTATAATTAATCACCCTATAGAATTAAAACGTTATTAATATTAATTACTTGTGATTATTGGATGGCAGTCGAAATAATTCTATTGAAAATCAAGATATATATAAAGTATTTTCTTGATACATATGGATGCATCACCACTTCTGTCGGCAATATATGTACTTACTTACATATTCATATGTATGTTCTCGGGGGAATCCCCCTTGTATTCAGATAAATGAGTGTTTATACACGTCAGCCTTATCTTTAGCTTTATGTGCTGCAGTAGTATTAATGCAACAGTAAAAGCTTTTTATTTTTGGTCCCTTTAATTCGAAAATTTCTTTAACGTATTTGCCATTTAATCTCTCTCATAAAAATGCAACCAAATATGACACATGTAGTTTGAATATAATGAAAGAAGATTACTTACACCAATAAAGTAAATATGATCCAAACTATCTCATGTTTGGTACCATTTTAATCATAAAAATGTTACGAAAATATTAAAACCGTTAAAGAAAAAAAAAACAAGAAAAGAGGAATTTTAGATTTGCGATACACAATCATTCATTGATTCGCTGTTGAGTTTGAGAATTATCGGCATCGGCAAAGATTAAAAGTGCTAGTAGACCAATTGAAATATTCCAACAAATAACAATAGTGAAATTCACAAGTATTAGGGCAGAGGTATCGAATAAGGCTTACAAGGGAAGTTTGCGAACCCGGAAATTTAAAAAAATATGAAACTTGGTGTACAGGTAGAGTAAATCATCCATAATACATACCTATTTTTTGTTCGTGCCCAATATCATTTTCAAGGGGTGATTTCACCCCTTAAAGAAAATGTAAAATTATCTTTGTCCTGGAATATCTCGAGAACGGTGAGAGATATTAAAAAAGAGTTTAAACAAAAGTTGAATGCTATTTTTATGTTTACAAGAGTGTATAAAAAGATTTTTCGAAAAATCGATATTTTTTGAGTTACCCCCTCCACCAGACCTTAAATTTCAAAAAATATCGATTTTTCGAAAAATCTTTTTATACATTCTTGTAAACATAAAAATGGCATTCAACTTTTGTTTAAACTCTTTTTCAATATCTCTCACCGTTCTCGAGATATTCGAGAAGAAAGATAATTTTCCATTCTCTTTAAGGGATGAAATCACCCCTTGAAAGTGACATTGGGCACGAACAAAAAATAGGTATGTATTATGGATGGTTTACTCTACCTGTACACCAAGTTTCATATTTTTTTGAATTTCCGGGTTCGCAAACTTCCCTTGTTAGTAAAAGTTAAACCGCTATCAATTGAAGAATAATTAATACTTTGATTTCAATTTTAACTATTTTCAAGAGATGTCCAATTTTGCAAGTCCTTAACTTTAATTTTAACCAAAAAGTTGAATACTTACTAATTTTTATAGTGCTTGATTCAAAATCAGCGGATTTTCAAATAAGCTTTCAATTCTTGTTTAACTCCCTTAGGGGTGGAATATCAAAAAAGCCTTCCTTAGTGGGCGCATACGTCATAAAAGGAGCCCATTGTCCGAATTTCATGTTTCTAGCTTCGGTAATTTAAGCTCTGCGATGATGAATCAGTCAGTCAGTCAGGATATGTCTTTTTATATGTATAGATTTTAGCATCAAACTGATTTTAAAATGAAGAGAAACTATTTATGTTTCATATATAGTAGGTCGGAACTATTAAATACTACACATTCTTGGTTGAAATTAAAAAAAAACCAATCATGCAAAAATCAAGATCCGAAAAAGGTGTACCTAATATGGCCTATCCAAGAAATATCGATTAATTCATGTAATTTCGGTTTTACACATTTTTATTATTTATTACTATATAATGTTTATAAATAACTTTTTTTTATTAGAATTGAAGAAAGAAGTGTCTTTATCCTAAAATATTTTATTCTATTTGATTCTTGATCGTACGTCAGTTAGACAATATACATTTGTACAATATTCTATTGTTTTAACACTCAGCGATGCTTCTCTGCTATTTTCAAAATTTTGGAAATAGGACAGATTAGGAACGCGTACGTTGAGAGAAAAGAACGTTAGTTTCATTAAAAAGAAGGTTTATATCAATGAAATTACATAATCATGTTATTAGTTAGACATTTTTAGTAAATAAATATGTATTTGTAAAATTTTTAGATTTACTTTCTTCGAATGTAACGTAAAATTGTCGCGGTTCCATAAATTTTTGCACTTAGTAACATTTGCTAAAATATTTCTCCTTCGCTAATAGTTAATCATACGATGTTATAGTTGTCTTTTTACACATGTTTAGGTATTAAAGTATTACATAAGTGACAACTTTTATGGCTTACTTTACCAGATATTACGAGTGACCACATTAGGAACATTAGGGCCTTATTCGGTTCTTCTACCTTACACTGTGTCTTAAATTATTGGCATCTATAATGCTTGCGGCTAGTCCTCAGTTATGAGCTCAAACTGATAAAATACTGTATTTATATACACTACTAATAAAAGAAGTTCTAAAACATTATACCTTTGAAAGGAAGATCACACAAAAAGCCGAAGTTATCATAGATATATATTTTAATTCATACGGGATGCAATTCAAACAATAGAGTAAGATACAGTAAATTTAACTTTAACGCTATCCGTATTTATTGAGTGCTGTTAGAAATAAATTCGTAAAGGAAAGTAGATGCAATTAAAAAGTTACTGGGTTTATCATCGGTAAAATATTTATAATGTGAATTGAATGAAGAAATAAATAAAATACTTAGTGAAAAGTAATTTCGGAAATTATTTATAAGAAGTTTCGAATTTAATGCAATTTATTTAAAAAGTGTTAAAGATATAACCATAATGTTCATAAAAAACAGCAATGTAAATATAATCATGAAAGAACTAATTAAATTATATATTAATGTTTAAAAGTAGACAGTTTATTGTTCAACAGATACTGTTCCGTTTATCATTAACGTTGTTGTTTTAATAAATTAATGTAAAAGTTCTTTAAAAGCTCTCAGAATTTCCAAATTTTTTTGTTAGTAATGTAGATTAAAGGTAAATGTTTTAATGTATACATTAGGACAAAATTTATCAGTTTTTCTACATTTTCTTTGTGTAGTACATAATAAATAATACATAATAAAGTGATATTTACAATAAAATATTTATACATGCATGCGTGACAAATCGTACAGATGATAAATAAAAGTTTGTTTTTTTATCTTTATAATATCTATTATCCGTCAGTTATCACTTGTCAACTGATTGTTTTACTCACAGTTAGCAATTAAACCACCTTTATTATCTAATCATAATTTTTTCCTTTAATGCCATAGTTGAAATGTAATAGGTCGCTGTTTATATACATTTCATTATTGATAGTATAATTACTATTACTTGATCTTGGAAACCATAACGAATCACGGTAAGTTATACTGACGGAGAATTGCATATTGCTAAAGAGTGTTTCCTTTCCTGTTGTGATTTTTCCACGGAAATCTAATCATCTAAGTAATCGGGTTATGATCATTATGTTAAAATATTTTTTAAACGCGATAATTGCAAGTAGTTATGTCGTAAATATATTTATCTTGTAGGAAGTCACGCAATGCAGAGCAAACGTTAAATGAATGAGATCTGAGTATTTCTTATGGGATTACAAACTCCATAGCGATCCCACGGGAAATAAATATTTATAAGCAAAGGATATGCTGCGATATTCAACTTTTTCTTCGTTAAATGCTTAATACAGTTTAATTAATTTTTTTCTACCTGTTTCGTAATATGAAATTGATAAATTTGTTTCCATTTTCACACTGTAGCGCCAAAAAATTAAATTAGAGTCTTGATTGTTTACTCAGAACTGCTATAGGTTTATGTATAAATGACAAATTCGTTTTATTGCAATTCTGAGAATAATCACACAGATACAGTTACTCCCACTCGTATTCGTGTTGTTGAACGCAACGTTGTCAATATTTGAATTATTGTAACTATCGAATTTAACCTATTTTTACAGAAAATCAGACGAAATACTCCTCGTTCAAAGTGTCATAAAACAATGATAAAAAATCGTCAACGTTTTAGCAGGTGATTGCAAAGAAAAAACTTTAATTTTCATTGTTGTTTCAAGTTAGTAAAAAATTTTCTTCATCTCTCGGAGCGGTTTGAATTCGCACAATCTTTGAAGAAAACATTCCGCAGAGAAATCTCAGAGGAAATTGAACCTAAGACCGTGAAAGTAAAAGATTCAACCTTTAAAACGAGCTCAAAATGATTGCTGTGCGACTTCTTTTCACGAAGTTACAGTAATTCAAATATTGACAACGTTGCGGCCAACTGTACGAACACGAGTGGGAGTAACTGTATATAATTCTATGTTTGTAGAACTTTAAATACGGAAGCGCAACGTTTATACCATTTGTTTTTGGTTTTTTCCCCAATAAACTGTTGAAGTATAACACACAAGAGACAATAAGAAAAGAAAACATTGTATGAAGTTTTGCTATAAATGCTTGGATAGGAAATTATAAACAAATATTTGAACGGGACATGGAACAACATCAGTCTCAGAAGTCTTCATACACCTATTAAACTTTAAGCGTTTAAAATGGAAAACCGTATATTACGGTTTTTATTTAATAATATAATTATCTAAAATTATAAGTATTGTAAAATTAATAATAATTTTATTTATCAGGAAAAGAATGGTATTCATAAACAAATTTATGCAAGATTTTTAAAGGTATTAAGAAGGAAAGAAGCAGCTTGACACGTAGAAACAACAAATTTCTCATATTTTAGAGCCGATGGTTTCGTTGAACCTTCCCTGGATGCAAACTCCCTCATTTCCTTAATGCCGAATAATTTGTTTCAGGTCTCCGCGAGTCGGAGGGCCCCTCTCGCAGTCGTTAGCGATGATTCCGCCAACGATGCACGGTCATGAATTCAATCAACCCCTGTCGAGGGTGGTTATGGTCCGTAAAACGGATCAAAGAACGTTCAGCAAGGGCAGACGGGGAGGCGAGCCTCTTCTGGAAACGGTTACCAGGGAGACCGTCGAACTTTTCAACGGAGGCCGTGCTGAAAGGAAATACACGTCCGAAACCAGAGATATCGTTACACCAAAGTCGAACAGGTACGTTATTTTTTCTTAGTCGTTTCAATCGAAAGGGAAACGTGAAAAGAATCGAATTACTTACTCGGATGTAAATAAAGTGATACGTTCGACTTGTTCTCTAATATTTCGAGTATTTTTGCGACGGCACTGTTAATGTAACGAACTCGTTGCAAAGTGTGTCTCCAGTGGTGTTTGTAAATCCAGCTTGCGAACAGTATACGAATTGTTTTTTCTAGGGATCTCCTACACTACTATACTTGTCTATTCGCAATAAGCATTTTTACTAAAAACTATGCCTACTATTTCCGATTTGTTCAATGTTTATTTGTGTTCGTTTAAAATTGTTGACTTTTAACGTGTTCGCTGTCTGCAGCTTCGATCGAGATACCTATCTATCTTCGATAGAATATAACGTAAAAGTATATTATAATTTGTTATTATAAATAAATACCATTAAATAAATGCATGAATAATAACAGAATAATGGAGTTAGTGACATCCAGTATTTGTTATCTGTTCGCATGGAGGCAGCGAATTTGCTAGTAAGTAGCAAATTTATAACGAATATCGAACGAACTCATTTATCACTAAACTAACGTAGACAGAATAATTTAGTTTCCGCAGTGGTTAAAAACTGTTCGTGAATAGATCGCACAGTGATTATGAACAATTTGTGAACTTCTCGGAAACATTGTTTATAAACATTACTCATACGCTCTTTATCGGTGAATGCGCACCTTTAGAAGCGCTACAGAACGTATCACTTGCTTCTGGGTGAGGGTTTAAAGATACAGAAGTAGTTAATGAGTATTAATGTTCTTTTTTTCGTTTTTTGAAAACTAAAAAGACATCGTTATAGTAGATTTCTTAGATTAAGAGAATCATCTTTTTAAATGAATCATTTGGTCGATGTGCTAAGTCAGTATATGCATATTAACTTTTTGTTTTATGATCGAGTCACACTAGATTCCAAATATAATAAAGATGCTATATAATTGTAAGTAAAGTTTAATTTTAATTTTAACTGTGTCCTTAGTTTGTGAGATAGAGGGTTATCAAACGCAAATTACTTTTAATATTACAATATTTTGCACTTTTTTAATGTAGGTGTGTAATTATTGAAAAACTTGGATTTTACACTTTAACGATCGGGAGCCTATTAATCAGCATTTTACATGCATTGTTTATAAATTTTATATACAGTAAAGAAATATCTAACTATTAATTACTGGAAGAAAATCATTGTGTTCGATTTATTAGCGTTGTATCCGCGTCAGAATGAATAGGTTGGGATTGTGTAGTAAGTTGATTCATGAACGGTCGGTAAAGTGTTATCAGGTGAGTAAAATTCAGCATTTTAACTGATTTATAAAATAGCGTTACTTAAATATGAAAATAGAAAATGACTCGGAAGTAATTCTTATCTGTTCTATATTTATAGATATTTTATATATAATTAATATATAATATACCTAATGATATATAACTTCATGAACATCAATTCATTTAGAAATATGATTCTCTAACTTCCTTAACTGTATCGTCGTAGATGTTTCTAAAAATTACTAAAAAAATTGCACGATTCATGATAAAAACTGTCCTTATGTTATGAAACATAGTGTCCTTCGTAACTATATTAAACCATAATTTTACAGTAATAGAAGGGAGAACAAAGTGAGGCAAAAGTAAATAATTTAGAATGATAATATAACATGTAGTGCATGAGTTTCCAAAGTTTCAAGATTACCTTTACTTTAACGAAACTATACATCTCTTTATAAACTAATTGGTATATTCCTTTACTACATATAATAACGTGTATACAAGTATTTAGTGTTTAAGAAATTAGTGTTTCAGAAATCAGTGTTTAAGATAATTAAATTTTATCGTTAAATATTTTAGCTTTATTCTCTAAATTGTGATATATTGATAAGTTTATTGAACGTTAATTAATGGTATATATTGTTCATTATTTACGTTTTTCTATCCATATACAGAGTAACTGTCGGTTATAAGAACGTCGCATAAAATAAATTTACCGAAGAAAATGTGTATCAAATACTTTTTCGGTCCTGTGCGATGCATAAATATTCCATAAAAATTGGCGATTATTAAATTGTGGTGTTTTTCTTCAAAATTTAGTTGTTTGAAAATTTGATTACCTTAATAGATTTGTGCTTCTATTAGTTCGGATAATCGATGTTCTATTATACTGAACAACTTCTCCATATTTATAACTTCGGTTAATCCGATATTCTAAAACATAATTTAAATAAAAAAGTTCATTTAATTAACTATTGGAATTCCAGAAAATTATCGAATGCTATGCTAGTGCATTCTAAATAGAATGAATCACCTAATGTGATCAACTTAATTTATTCCATGATAGTGATCTAATCAAAATCTAGTATAATTTGGTTAAAAAATGATTATGTTAAATTTATTGTCAATTCTTTCTTTTTCGAAGTTTTTAAGGGCGTTTTTAGTTTTTCGTTTGTTTGTAAATAAATCTATTTTTTGTTCACTTCTCTTTTAGTAGATATTAACACTAGGTTTAAGGAACCCGTCAATTTGATGAGCAAAATTTGTAATAACGGTTACTATTATTCCTAACAATTGTTGTTGACTTTTATCGATGGAATAATATGAATACACCCTAATCTATTTCTCTCTCAGCTTTGCAAATTCAAATTCTGTACGATATATACCGATTTCTTAGAATATGTATATTACAAAAAGATATATGAGAAATGTCCGTAAATCTAGTGTTAAGAGGAATCCAGCAAGTATCATAACAAGTACTTCCTTTCCATGTAAACATAGGAAAACGTTAAATAAAATGTTTCTTACTTTAATATAAACGGTGTTCGAAATGATGTTCATTAGCTGTAATACATTGGTGTATATGGTTAATAATTGACTACTTGGATGTTCCTACGATATCTGCACTAATATCTGAGCGTGCATTCTCTTGAATATCTGCTGGAGTCGGTGGAATTTCTTTGTAAAACTTTGCCTTCCTTTTTGCTCTACAAATAAAAATCTAATGGCGTATGATAAGGAGAAAATATTCTGTTACGTGCTACGTGTTACGTGAAAAAAAGTTGACAACAGATTTAACATAAACATTCTATGCTCCTCCTTGAACCATATTGTACTACATAATACAAGAACTCTTCGATCGAATCACTAACAATGGAATAAATTAAGCTGATCATGTTAGATGGTCTATCCTATGTGTGCACACTTTTCTATTCTTTTTCTTGCGTTTCTGACTCGAACAGGTGTTTTGGATATCTCTTGGATGTAACAATTTCTTTTGTCTTAAATAAAACACCAAACAAAAGAAAGGTCCAATTCAGTTCATTTTATTGATTTTTATGTTCGTTTGATTAATAAAATCTTTGACTATACGTAATTTACATTCACTGTTAAAAAACTATAATTGTAGTATCTTTTAGAACTAACCAATAATTCTCAATACAACTAACCGTTGTACAAAAAGTACATAATTTTATTTAAAATAATGAAGGTGATCTTGGAATTTTTAAGACGTCCTTACTTTTGTAATATATGTACATGTGAACCATGCAATACATCATCAAATATCGTTTCATTTTAATTAAGATATTTGGTTTGGTTACATTAGGACACCTTCTATACAGTGGCTACAGAAAATATTTCTATACATTTTCGTGCTGATTAAATTCTATATTTTATTTTTGCGATCGTAAATTTTTTTATTCAAATAAAAGTATTTTTAAACCGTTTATAAATAAACGGGGTTAATTAATGCTTATGTATAATAAATGCTTAAAGAAATACAGGATTAGAAAGATATTTTTTGTATCCGCTGTAAATGTTTTATGTACTATAAGTTGTCCATATTTTTAGTTAGAATATGTGCGGTTCTTATACGTATAAAAAAATATATATATGTATATACGTGTAAATATTAATACAAGATGTCCCGAGGAAAAGCCGTAAAATACGTAATACTAGCCAACTGAGATCCAGATAAGGGGTAAAAATCAGTTTATGTAGATGAAGACTTATGTCGAGTTGAGTTGTGCATGTCATAAGAAAAATATGAACGAATCTTTATATAGTGTCCACATTTTCTTTTTACGCATAAGAATTTAATTCTTGATTCTATAAAAGAAACTGGCACACAATTTAAAAAGAAAATTGCTAATAAATTCTGCTACATCAAAGGGCAATATCTTTTTATGTTAAACATAATGGAAAGTTGAGTTAACGAGGAACGATGCTTCGAGCATTTAAGACTTTTTCAATGGAGGGTGATCAATGCTTGAATTCAAACTGAGCGACCTCTTGCTTTTATGCTTGATGCATACTGTTTTTGTTTACGTAACTGTATAATTTCACGGGTCGTATGATTTTATGATTTCATTTACGGTATGTTTTCGTTTAATCTATAAGACGTCCAGTTAACTTGAGCATCTTAAATATTGCAATTGTTTTTGATATTAAAAGAAAATGTTAAAATAAAAATAGAAATTGACTAATGCACAAAGTAAACTGTGAATTTTATACAAATTCATATTTTTATAACCAGTAGCTGTCGAAAATAAAGCAAGATATGAGTTTGTTCCATTTTTTAAATGTTACGGCGTATAGGTACTTTACTTGCGATATTTTGTATATCTTCGCATATTATATTCATTCTATATTTACTTTCACTTAAAAATTTTGCATAATTGCATAAAAAACATACAGTTTAATATTAAGCAAAGAATTTTTTTAAAGTACACATTTTTCGAGATTTTCAAGGTCATATCTTAATTACGGAAGTTATAATCAATTTAATGAACCAAAATACTGTAACCTTTATTGGATCTTGAGTATGAACAAGTCAAAGATGTATGGGACTAAATATAGAAAATAATTATGATAGAAAAATTTGTTTATTTCAACAAATGTTTACAGTTAATACCTATCGACTTTGATATATTTTTGTAGATAACATGTAAAAGATTTTCTAGTTCACATCATATTGTCAGAAATTATCAGTAAATTATTATATTACCTAACATTAGTAAATACGTGTCTTATATTTTCAATATCAGACAGTTGTAAGGATTTACTCTATTATATGTTTCTAAGTTGTAAACATTCCTATGTAAATTTCTTATTCAGTTTATTGCTATCAGTTCATCTAATTTATTATACCTATATGGGTGTATAAGCATTATGTTATTTTTATCTATTCTTATAAATTTTTGTATTTTTCGTGCGTAGAATCATACGAATCGCGGCAGCTATTTAAACTATAAAGATAAAAATGCTCTAGTTCTCTTTAAATTAATATATGTAAAAGAAATGTATTTTCAAATAAATTATTAAGTACACGTTATTAATGTATATTATTACAATAGGAGAACAAATTTTAATTATTGTAATAAGCATTGCTTTAAATCAAACAATTATTTTACATTTTTCTTATCATCACAAATAAATGAGATATTCAAGGTGTGCTAGTTAAACGAGACATGAATATTTAATAAATGCGCTTGTTATTTTCAAAGTGAAAGCGTTACCTATTTTTTCATCCTGTTGTCAACATTTTACTGGCACGATTAAATACGTTTAAATTCTTTAAGTTATATATTGATTTTATTTAAACTTATTTATTACAAATTTTTTCTTTTTAAGAAAAAGACTTTTACTTGTACGAAAGATTAATAAGTAGAGATAACAGTTTATCATAATCAGTAATTAGAGAAAAGAATTTTAGTTCTATCTATTTTTTTTAATTCGATACATGGCTTAATTCAATTCCATTTTCTAATTATACTTTGAATGCAACGGAAACCGATAATAAAATTCTTTATAAGCTGTATACTTTGATTCATCATAAATTCCAATTCATTTCCACTTTCTATTCGGTTATTAGAATTACTTTGCTGTTAGACTGAATTCACAGGCCTGGTTCAAAAATTTTACTTTCTTAACCTTTTGACTGCGAATGCCAGACGTAAAAAATTCTAATTGTTATAAGCAATGTGAAAATGTTGTAGCACAATAATTACAATTATAGTTTTTTTTAAACGATTTTAATTACGAATAACTATTATAGGTAATTAAACTTTTTTTGTTATAAATAATCATTATAATAATCATTATTGATAATTGAAATTATTTTTGGTTATGAATAATATGATTATTATAGACAACCAGAATTTTATATTGGCTACAAATAACCGTTATTGGTAGCAAAAGTTTTATTTTGGTTACCGATGAACAATATCAACAACAAATATGCTTTTTCATTACCGTTGGCCCTTATCAATTTTATAATTGACCATAGACTAGTATTTTCTGTACATTTCTCTAACATTTTCATTCATTTCGCAGAATGTAATTAAATTATTGACAGTTAATCGAAATTTATCGAACTATCGAATTACTTAAACATAAAGAAATTAAAAAATGAGGAATGTAAGCAAAAAATGCATAATCAAAGTAACTTTCTAGTAGTCTATAATGATTATTTATAACCATAAGCAATTTATGTCATCTACAATGATTATTCGCAATCAAGAACAATTTTTGGTATTGATAATAGTTATTCGAATGGTAACAAAAAACAACTTCCCCTTATTTATAATGATTATTTGTAACCAAACAATTTTGATTTATAATAATTAATTATTCGGAACCGAACACGTAAATATTGGTATTTTAAGAAATTTATATTTTCAAACTGTCTCCTTAAAATTCAGCGTTGACTGTCTTCTCTGCCAATAAGTATCTTTATTTAATGATTTTTTGTGGATCAAATTTTTTAAGTACTTAGTTTTTGATCTTTGACAGATATACATATATGCTGTTATATGTCTGCCAGTATTTAATTTTCTTTACTACACATTAATTTTCGCATCATAAATTAATAACAAAGTTAACGGATTGATCTGAATGATCCCTTGCATAAGATTAAACTGAGCTCGTCTTAAGGTCTATTGATGTAATCTTTTGGAGAATCATGTATGTGATTCTGTGTTATTTTACTGAGTCTCTAACTGTGCAATTGAAAATTGATGACATCTGTCAATTAAAAATCAAATGCTATATTAACACGTTTCATTCATTAACCAACAACACCATTTATGTACCTAAATATTATTAGTATTCGTTATTACAAAGAATATTTTCGATAAAAAATGAATGACAGTACATGCTACAAAAAATACTTAAATTTTAGTAATAAAAATTTCATTATTCGATAATGTGTTAACTCGTTATAAAGGTATGCGATTTAGGAAATATGAAAATATTGAAATTTATGACTACACAGTACTTAAGAGTTGGATTTGTGAATGAGAAACATGACAATACTGATATTTGGGTCAAAATGTCTCTGTATTTGCCATGTTATGATTAACCATTACTAACACATGTGCATTTCTATCATTAAAAACTTGAATGGTCACGTTTTATCGTCGGTTTCCGGTTCTCAACCGTTATAGATCTCTGTTTGAAGGTATTAAGTCATCCTGAAAGTTTTTGCGGTTTTTGCTACATCTGACTTTAATGTCACACATATAAGCTGTTATACAAGCATGGTTTAATATGTATATGTATTATTGTATTATTGTGCTCGCTATATCACGTTCTGTTTAGAGTAATGGTTAAACCGTCACTTTTTGTTCAATAGACAAAATTGTTCAGAGACAAAAAATAAAAATGGAAAGACGTGATATTAAATTCTTGGTTTTCTATGAATTTAAACTCAGGCTTCATACGATAGAAGAAACTTGAAATATGATCAGCTTTTGAATGAATTAATTTGAAGGATCGATTTTTACCCTTTACGCTTACCCTAGTTTAGAAAACAAGGAGAATTAATTAAAATGCCTTCCAGCATTTTTTTTCATTTAAAGATTAAAATTTGTATGGAATTGATGTCCCTGTAACACGGTAGCAGAAACGTATCGAACATTATGGAAATTATTTTAAATAACAGTTTTTAATTTCAATAGAGTTGTGCTCTTTTTTATCAACTTTTTAAAACTACAGAAATTTTCTAAATAACGTAACACTTCAGTCGAAAGCACGGCTTCAACGGTAATTGATTGGCAGTTCAGCGCGTTCTCTTCGTTAATTACACTCGGGGCATCTTAGAAGGTAGACTCTAGCTCTAATTGTAAGTAAAATTTAAAGGATATTTGGTTTGTGTACATACATCGTAAATCGTTACCCCTCCTTGTAGTATGCCCTCGCTCAGCGTTAATGGAACGAAAAAGAAGGTGGTCGGCTTTGTCGACCAGCTGTCGCCTGAAAGGTATTCACCTATGGTCGCAGACTTATAGTCAAGTTTAAACGCTGATCCTGACGAAGCCGAACAGAGTGCTGCGAACAAGAGTGCTCGACGATTCGATGGTGTTAAGGGAGAAAGAGAAAAAGAAATAACGAGCAGGGGAACTCACCGTTTGTACATCGTCGCTCTTTTCAGGGCTTCGTTAGGGTCGGTGAATGGCCTTAGTTTTAATAGTAATGACGTAGGAGACGAGCACGAAGCCGAGAGAAAGTTCACTCGCCGCTTGCAATTTATAAAAGCCCTGAACTTCGTTGAATACAACAAGGAAAAATAGTAATAGAAGTTATCAAGTATTAATAATGAAAATCGAAATTACTTTCTTCCCATTATATCGAAAGCATAATGTTAATGAACTGGTACTTTTTATCTGATAAAAAGGTATAAAGTTCAGTTATGGTAGTGTATATTTTACGAGTTACATTAATTGAATGCAATAATAATTAGAAACATTTATAGCGTGTACAGTATAGATTTCAGAAATTAAAAAATGCTGATGCTGCTTTTAAAAATTTCAAAATAGTAGTTTTTTAAAAAGCGGTACTAAAAGTAGGTAAATTTAACGATCATAAAAAAAGAAGTTGCAGGAGATCCCAATTTTAGTAATAACATTATTCAATTCTTTATAAAAAGTTAAGGGAATAATATATTCTCTTAACAGAACAAGGATTAACTGGAAATATGTAATTAATGATGGAATGACTTCATAAATTTTAGAATTTTCAAGTCATAAAGTATAAATGCAAAATGAGAATTAATTATCCTTGAGCGAAGCAGTAATACCGAGGGAACTGGAATTTCAATCTATGAAAATTGAAGATTTACCATGAATCAAATATACTACGTAAATGTAAAACAGAAAGGCAGTTGAAACCGATAGTATCGGTTATAAGAACTTCATCATTTATCTATAATTCTTTATAATTTTAACAAATTTCTCCAAAGGTAAAATCCTTTGAGACTATTAAAATAAAATTCTCTGAAACATCGAAAGGAATAATGTTCTTGGCGTGTAAAAGTATTGCTGTCCAACTTTCCAAATTTACGTTCGCGAAGAACAATGCCCTCCTCCGGTGCGGTACGTTCACTGTTGCACTCGAAGTTCGCGCTCGAGCGCTCGCGAGGGTTAATAAATCGCTGTCGGCGCGCGGCAGCGGGACGCGAGAAAGGACCGGGCAACCTTTCTTCTGATGGCGACCGTGGCCGTGGACGAGAAGACTCGTAGGAAGAAGGAAGTAGAAGCGTGCGCGCGCGAGAACGGTTTGCAGAAACGCTCGCACGTGCGTGAATCAATCGTACAGAGATTGGATGAAGTATTTGTGCATACTGCATATGTTGAGGAAAACGACAATGTTAAAAAATATAAACGTATTTATTTGGTATAATAATTTTCCGATACCATTCACACGACCTATTCTCAATCAATCTCTCTAAAACAAAAGGTATACACTCACGATCCTCATTTAACTTTTTTCATTCTCTACTCCATTCACTCATATTTTCATCCTTCTTGTTTTTTCATACATTGCTTCTCATTCTAATTTCTTGACCGTTCATTCTAGAATCTCTTTCACACAAACAAACATACACACGTCAATAAATTAGCAATCACCCTCACAGCAAGTAGGTTCGGATTTGATGAGGCACTTTTAAACATTGTACTTTGAAGGATAATAAAAAAGATACAATACTTCTAATCTCGCTATGACCTTTAAAATTTAATCTTGCTCTAATTGCATTGAAAGATCTTTTTATTTAGAGAAAAGTAAATCTTTAATGAAATATTTTTGTTGTAGATGCAAAAGTAAATGAATTTAGTACACATGCTTTATTAATCAAGTATGTAACATAAGTTTTATTTTACGAGTTTATTTTATCGTTTCTGTAAGTTTCTTAATGTTATTTTCATAAGAAGATTTTAGTTTGTTAAAGAAAGTACGGTATGTATCTTTATATATCTGTTTCAAGATGTCTATATTTTTTTCATTTAAATAATTTTGTTAAGTCAAAAAGGATATTAATTTTATAGTATCTTATCTTGAAGAATATTAATTATAAGAAAAATTTCTGAGTCTATTCTTTGAGGTTTTTTTTCTTACGTATTTAATGTGACGTATAGCTTAGTATTTCCGGATGAAAAATGACTTCTTGTCTGCAATTGTTAATTAACGATGGTTTGCTTCAGCAATGTTTTTTATTTAATCTTTTCAAATTATTAGCAATATCGATATTGGAACTGATTTGTATTCATGAGTACTTAATGTCACTCAAAGTTTGAAGTACCTATCATTATTCAAAAATAAAGCAGCCTTTATGGTTAAATTACATGTATATTTAACCATTCTATTACATCAGCAAGAAACGCAAAGCACCAAGTGAAAGAGAGAATTCTTTTACGGAGTAACAGTTTTGTTTCGTTTCCCTAAAAGATACGATAATACCGCCAATGTAGTTTTTATTTCCAGATTTAATCAAACCTAGTTTTATTACTATGAACTTCTGTTTATGCTTACTAATACATTTTATAACATTATTTAAAGAAAACTGTTTTGAAATCATATGTACACACATAATATGCTTCAAACTCTTAAAAAGTGATATACATATTGAACTTGAATCCATCTTTAGGACTGGCACGGTAAATTAAATAGGTATTTTAAAAGTAATTATTTAAATTACTAAATACTAAATACATGTCATTCCATTTATCTCGAATTATAGGCAATTTATTTGAACAATTAATTTATCTTTCTTGAATTATTTTATCATTTGGTTATTAAATGGAATAGTTTCCTACGTTGTTTTCTATTCGAATAAATTTATGTAGAAACAGTTCCTCAAATAATAACTAAATTCATTGTATAAGTTGTGTCAGAAATGCAAAAATGTTAAGTGTCCAAATATTTTTGTGGTTTGAAAATCAGCTATTTCTTCGTTTCCTTTCCAATATTTGAATAATTGTACGTATAAAATAAAATGTTTTTACATTTTTGTTATCTAAAAGCTATACTCTATCATAATATAACGTATTTTTTAAGTGTTCTGTATATTTAATTAAAATACAAAACATAAAAGTCAAATCTGTACTGGTGTCCGAATATTTTCGCGAGTCACTGTATGTGTAATTCAATGGTGATACGCATGCTACATAAATTGAAAGAATTAGTTCAAACAAAAAATTATTTAGAAATAATTTATTTAATTTGACTATTTACATTGAATCGAATGCAGTCCGCGTAATTCTTGTCGGGATGTCTCGTATGCCCCTTGACGGCATTCGCGATGTCCCACGCCGCTTTCTCTCTGCTTCTTCGTTGTTATTTCACCGCTTGAATGCTGATACTGTAAATACGTTGAGCTGTTGCGTGACTAAAGGAACCAGCAATGGCTATAGTCACATTGAAATTGTCGCTCGATGAACGTTTTCAATGGAACATTCATTCACTGTCGTAGTGCTTTGGGTTGGCTTAATTGAGTGCATGTAGAGTATATTGCATTGAATTTACTTGCACAAACAGCGGTGATATTGATTGCAGTTGAATGTTAATGGTTAAAGGATGTTACAGTCTTAAATTGAGGAAGAAGCATACATATATATTTCGATTAAAATTCATTGTTTCCATTTAATTCTCCTGATTTTTAAAAGTTACTGATTTCAATGATTTACAGTGACTCCAAAAAGTATTCGTACACTGTATTATAAGGAAATACATCTACTTCTGAAATTCTGATTTCAATGAAACTTTATGTATGTACAGAGCATGATGTGTCCTGCGTCGAGTAATTTTTTTGGCGGCAAAATATTTTTTAAGGAGGCTCACAACGGACATCAAAGTTTCAATGATTATTCATGCTTTGAATACAAGCTTTTCTGGGTTCTTTTTTTATGACAGTGCGATAGGGTATTAAAAATTAAACATTTTCTATTTGAAAGGTTTTGCTTCATGAAGTACCATTACAAAGTTATCTTTAAAAAATGAGAGAAAACTCAGAAACTTCAACGCTGGTTTCACCCCTTTAAAATAGCATTTAGATGAAAAGAAGAGATTAATTCATACGTATACTATTACGATCTACATATCCACAAAGTTTTATTAAATCGTTCTGTCAGACTCAAAATTTTAGGGTTAAACGAATTTATTTGTGACATAATGTACGAATACTTTTTGGAGCCACTGTATATGTAGCTTTATTGTATATTACATCGGTAAGATTGAAAAGATTCATTGATTACACCATAAATTATACAGAGCTTTATAAAATTCTATTTATAAAATAATACTGTTTTCGATTTTTTACATAAGCGATCAAATACATAAGCATAGTTGCTTTTAATCGAATGTTTTATTCCATCGTTGAAAGAAGAAACAAAAAATTAAGAACCTTCAGAACATATGATACTAATCACCGTAAGCAAACAGTTTCCTGTGGACATGTGTCTTACCATCCGTTTTTCTTCATACATGAATCATGTCTCAGTTACATTTACAACAGATGTTTCCGTTTTACTGTTTATTTTCACAAGTACTACTACACGGTGTTAAATTGCTTCTTAACGTTCGTAATTTACATATGCATATACAGCTAAGTACATTACTTTAAAAATATAATGATATAATAAATGAATTTTTATTTAAATGTCTTTTTTTGAATCTTGTCAATTTATTATACCTAAAATTAATATTAAAATAGCCTTATATACACAAAGTTTGTTTTGATGCAACGGATTTGTCAACTAATCGTCAATTTTTGTCCGCTATCATAATTGCCGCTTATAATGAGTACTTCTTCACATATTATATTAGATATTAACCAAAAGTAATGTCGGTTTTCTGTAATAGATGCATTCTTTTTTTCCTCGATACTAAGTATTTTTTTTTAATCTTAACCCTTTTAGTGCCAGCAGGCCGATCTATCGCGGTCCTTATGCGAAAACTGTCACGGGCCGATGGATCGGCCGATTCGCGGAAACCGAAAATTTATACCCAAGTCGCTTACTGAAACATTTATTGTAGACGTAACGAAATATTTTTTACGGGACCCTATCCTCACTATTGGTTACAGGGGAAAAAAGTCCCAACGTTCGGAATTTAGTTCCTTATAAAATTATTCATATAAGCGCGTACATCAAATCGGCCCGTGGCATTCTTCGCATGTACTCCGTAAAATGCCTGGCACTAAAAGGGTTAAGTGATGTAGTATGAGTCAAATTGATCGAATTATTATCTCTTTTTTCTATCATAATGAAATACAAATAAAACTCACGATAAAAAAATTAACTGTACGGTTATATAAACGATTTTTTAAACCTGGAAACTATGTAGCAATGATCTGACCTGCACAACACCAGTTGAGAAGTAATCTATAGACTATAAAGATATTCTTGTTATTGACACATAACTTGAAAAAAAAGATCGTTACGTTTAAAACTCAATTTTTCTTTTAAATTAATCTTGTTTTAAAGATTCTCACGTTACTTTCTGGTCAGCCGAGTAAGTTAATGTGATTGTGGATCGTAGACGAGGTTGCTACAAATGGAGATTGATTAGATGCCCGCTGCGACAATATCAACTCGTATGCATTGGATCTAATACTAAAGCCACCAAGAATATCTCACGATCTCCTATACCGTGGCTTGTCTCACATAAATTCATGTTGGCGGTGAACGGTTTACGAACAAAGCGAGCTCCGTGTCAGATACAATTACCTAGGGTAATCTTCGGTCAGTTGTTTTTGCTGGATCGTTCATCTTACGCCAGACGGAGCCTGGGTTAGACCCGCGGCCGCAAAGAAAATTACTATTCATTAGTTGTATCACGCGTGATCCAGCATAACGTCGATCGTAGAATTCACGCATCTTCCAGAGCGTCGTAATACTCCTTTCGCACAAAGATTCTTGTATCGCGATATACGTATCATGAATACCGACATGTAATTTAATGGAAGCGTTGAGACGGCAATACAGTATCGCGATACTGATTTTTGGTATATTCGATTATTCGGTCGTGTATCGCATGCATGGTACAAGTATCATCGTGTGAAAAGAATCTAACGCGTCGGGATAGATAAACGATCATAGTTTAAATTATTAGAGATAAATGCATTAGATTCACGTACTTACAATTAATATAATTAATAAATAGCATATCATGCTGAATTATCGGATTATTGGATTATTATTATTGTTGTGTATTATATATATATATATATAATTAATGCTTTATTATTTATTGTTTATTATATATAATTAATTGTTACTAATAGTCATAGTCCTAGCACTAGTAAAGGGTAATATTTAATACACCTTTTATAAAGATTTTATTTTACGATAATTTTGGCTAATGTTTACTATAATTTTATTAAAACAATGTCAATATATTAGTAAGGTTTTTTTAGTCTTGATTTATGCATCAAGAGCAGTTCTAATTTGAGGCGCCTTAAGAAAAGGAGTTAATCTTTTGATGCTGAGCATTGTTAAAGACAGAAATCCCATAAGAAACGACGAAATTTTATGACAGCAGTTTGAGTATTATAAACAAAATAACGATCTGTTCTTCTGTTGATATAAATGAGAGTATGCATTAAATGATTCGATGTTTTAATTTTAGATTGGTAATTTGTGAAATGCATCTGATAAGTAACTTCTATTACTATTCATAAATGCAGGGATTAAAGCGTAGGGAAACGTTTGTTTTACATTTTATGCAAATTAAATTGCAATAATTAATCGTACACAAATAGTGGTAAATATAAACGTTTACCTACTTTTAATTAACAAACATTCGGATGTATTTTGATGGCGTTAACAGTATTCGGCTCGCGGTGAAGCACACACTAGAAATAGATCCGAGGCACTCGTGCAATTTCACGGGGCACGTTTAGACGATTCTTCTGTTCGATCGCTTCGACTTACGCTTTCTGCATGCACTACCACAATCTTTCCCCTCTGATGAGAGATAAATAGAGATCACCGAAAGCGATTTGGTGCATGAT
Organism: Tetrapedia diversipes; assembly: GCA_033822845.1. Taxonomy (NCBI): domain Eukaryota; kingdom Metazoa; phylum Arthropoda; class Insecta; order Hymenoptera; family Apidae; genus Tetrapedia; species Tetrapedia diversipes. The sequence goes on from JAOPTO010001856.1 coordinate 89,908, forward strand.
TTCTCCGACCTTTCAGCTCTACGGATTCGTCAGCGGAACCCGAATGGTGGATAGTCGAGATTCAGGCAAAACTGTACACTCTAGGCTCTAATGTCGCGTATATACTTGTTTAATTCCGTTTGATTCAGTATCCCGATGAGCGAGAAACGAGACCGAAGAGAAACGGTTGCTAATTTAACATGTTCTCCGCGGTCAGTCTGTTTTGTTTGTCTTTCTTAAAGAGCTGTTAAAGTCGAGAATTATATTGGCTACTTAAATGCGTTCGAAGAAAGGCGACAAAGGGGTGAATTAGCAAGTTCCTTAGATTGTCTAGCTTTAAGAACGGTATTACGAATATTGTTTTAACCTTCTTGTTGTGATTAATTTAAGTATATGTAATATATCTGTACATAACTTTGTATATATACTTTAATTCATTTAATTTATAAAGAGCCTTTTTAAATTATTACAGTTTTGTTGATTTAATTAATTTTTGTAATTCTTTACGTGCACTAAATATATATAATGGAAACACATTACATTTTTAATAAAGTGTAAATTTAATTATGATTTTTATTTACGATATTGGGAACTATTAGATAGAAATTATATACTCAGTAGTTTGCATTTAGTATACTGTGTTAAATTAGTAAACAGCTATCATTACTGTATGTATATATCTATATCCACTGCAAGAATATTGAGGTACGAGCTTAAATGTTATTCTTTTATGTAAAACTTTAACAGAGAAAGTTTAGTTCTAGTTATATTACAAGTTTTAATGTAGTGTATGTTGTAATATAATTACAGGAGTCTTGAAAAAAGATTTATAAATGCTTTTAGGATAGAAAAGCTATTTTTGAGATAATTTTTTCATTTTCTTTTATTTTATGTTATTTCTTATTATTGTTATTTTACTATACATGCTGCTTTATCCTGCGTAGAAATGTTTTAGAGATTATTTACAGTAAGAGCCAACATGTTGTATTTCAGGTCTAAAAATAAGTTATAATTAAAAGCTTATATAATGACATAGTTAGAATGAAATTCTAAAAACAATCTAAAAAATTAACCGCTCAGCTCTAATGATTATAACGGCAGCCAATGTGTTAAAAAATAAGAAAGTTATAGGATTATGTGTAGGAAATTTCATAAAATGAAAAGAATGTCTTCATAATCATATTGCACATACTAATTTTGTTCAAGATGTAATCTTCAAGAACCATTCCTTTCAAAGATATAGCTCTAATTTTATAATTCATCCAAGAAGATTCAATTTTAAAAATGAATCGAATTTAATTGAATGATGCACAGAACAAAAAATTTAATAAACATAAAGTGAAACTTGAAATGTGAAATTGAAAATTTGTCCCTACATTTGATGAATATACAGGGTGGACCAATAACTTGGATCACCTTGAATATCTCCGTTATTTTTAAAAATATAGAGAAATTTTTTATATGATAGTTGTAAGTATAAGGATTTCAAAAATTTTAAGGACACCTTTATTTGTTCAAATAACATGGTATACTACTCTTTTCCTAAATAGTTTTAATGACCTCTAATACAAGGTCATTTGGTAACAGGTAACAGAATGCAAAGTAACTTACATTGTAGATGTTTGAAGTGATGTCCATTGCAATCGCTGGATTACTGAAGTTCGTACATGTGCTATCATTTCCGGATTGATTGTAGTATATGCTCTAATGTGTCTTTCCTTCACATTTTGTGAAGTTGTTGTTTTCTGTTGGTAAATGATGGCTTCTAATGTTCCCATAAAAAAGAATCAAGTGATGTTTTGTTAGACGAACGAGCTGGTCATGAAATTGATCCGTCGCATCCTATCCATTTATTCGGAAACATTTCTTCTAGAGTAGTTCTTATTCTACGTGCATAATGTACGGGACACCCATCATATTGATACCATATTAGTTGACGTATGTTTAGTGGTACTTCTTCCAGTAAACTGCCAAGATTGTCTTTTAAAAAATGTTCACATTTTGTGGAAGTAAGAGTTCCGTCTATGAAATATGGACCAATCATACGTTTACTATAATTGTTGAAATTTGCTTCAAGTGTAAATAACACTGATATTGTATTTGATGTTGCATCCACCGACAAAAGGTGACACGGTTTTGAAAATATGAACCATGCAATTCTTGATGAAGGCTCACATGATATGGATGATATTTATGTTTGGAAAGAATTCTTAATACACTACTCTTGCTAATACCAGACTTGTGTTGAATTTGCCTTGAACTAACACGAGGATTAATATCAATCATTCCGAGCACATCGATTTTATTACTTTCGTTACATGCGTTCAGAACTTTGTATGTGAAACGTTCTAGTCATTTTTAATTTCTCGTATATTCGCTGAAACATGCGACATACATGAAAGATGAACACGTTTAAGGTATTAGGGGGACCGGAAAGTAATGTCGTTTTCTTACATTAAATTTAAGCACATAAATTTTTGACGAGTTTTTATTTTTAAGCAATGATGTAATCATCCTCATTATCAACAACCTTTTGCCATCTAGTGTACAAATTTTCAATGTCGGATCGATAAAAATCAGTTGGTTTTTGAACAAAATATCTAAAGATGGCATTTTGTATATCATCCAAATTTGCAAATCTTTTGCCACTTAGAAAGTGTTGTAGAGAACGGAATAAATGGAAATCCGATGGTGCAACATTGGGCGAATATGGTGAGTGAAGCAGAAGCCCCATCCCAATTCATTAATTTTTTTTTTTAGGGTTTGTCTTGCACAGTACGGTCTTGCAATTATCGTGTTGCAGAATAACGCCTTTTCTGTTGATAATCGCTGGCCACTTTACAATTAAATATTGGTTTACTCGACTCAATTGTTCACAGCAAAGGTCTGCATTCGCAGTTTGTCCAGATTTTAGCACTTCAAAATGAACAACGCCGCGAATACTCCACCAAACACACTAAAGCGCCTTTTTGGGGTTTAAACCTGGCTTAGAAGTACTTCGTGGCGATTCATTTGGAGAGAGCCACTGCCTTTTGCGTTTTGAATTCTCATAGAGGACCCATCTTTCATCTCCAGTGATCAAGAGATCAAAAAACGCTTCTGTATTATGTCGTTAAAGCAGTAAGTTGCATGTGGTGAATCGGTTAGCTTCGTCTCTTCGAACAGATTATGCGGGACCCAAGTACCCTGCTCTGCTTACTTTCCCAATCTGCTGCAAATGTTCTTAGATAGTCGACCAAGGTTGTTTAAGACTGTTTAACAGTTCCTCAATTTTCTTACACGGATTTGTTTCCACTTCCGTCCTTAACACGTCATTGTTTAAAGTTGTTGATCTCTCTGATCGATACGAGTCAGAAAAATCAAAATTACCGGATTTGAACTTAGGAAATCATCTTTGGCATTTACGAACATCTAATCCATTTGGGTATACATCGCAAATGTTTTTGGTAGCAACTGTTGAGTTACTACCTTTGCGAAACTTAAAAAGCATGCAATGCCGGATATGTACCTCTTCTGGTATTTGGCTAGCCATATCACCCAAAATTACAAAAAAATTTTTAATTTAATTATTTACAAATAAACAAGTCTCAATAACCTTAAAATATCTTTGGCATGACTTTGCAGTACACAATGAGCTGACAGATTACAATCAAATATTAACATGCGCAGAAACGACATTACTTTCCGGTCCCCCTAATATAAT
>JAOPTO010001857.1:0-69303 GCA_033822845.1 Tetrapedia diversipes
ACACGTTGAGCCCGGCGCCGGTCCCTGGGGACCGGCAGTGAACTTTCCGTGTGGCCGGCGCCGGTCCTTGGGGACCGGCACTAGAATTTTCGTTTGGCTGGCGTCGGTCCGTCTAATGAATTATCATCTTCTGATGATGACAATCGTACTACTCTGCGACGTTTGGAAGATAAAAATATTTCACTTGACGTGTCACTGTCTTCTTCTCTTTCCGACATATTCAATGTTACGGGCAATAACTATTTTCAAAACTAAACTCAACTTTCTTTTTACGAACAATCTGTACACTTCGGTAGGTCTTTTCCAATTGATCGCCTCTCGAAGGTACGTACGTGACTTTTTTATACATCATACGAAAATATAGTGAACAGAATCACACGTACACCTAAAAAGCGTCGAAATTAGCGCAACAAAGAATAATTCCTTATCTCTCAGCGATACCCTACAACTTTGTATCGCTCGCCGGCTGCCGGCTGAACGGAAAGGACAGCAAAGTCAGCGCCGGGCTCAACGTGTTAATTATTTAATTCGGTGCACAATAATATAAATAATATAAAAAAATATTTCGGACCACAAATGGTCGGCAGAGTTAATATCAAGACTCTGTAGTGCTGTGTTTAGGGTATGGAGTGTATTATAGAGTATTCACTTGTTTACGATCCAAGCACAATATTTCGAATTGTTATCCTGCTCAAAACAAAAATCATACATTTCTAATTTTTGGTACATTACTTGAGATCACTTTAATAGATGAAAATACTTGTATTTATCGAAAATTGCTACTATAAATACTAGTTTCCAGTATTATTGGCTGCCATAGAACCACCTCCGTGTTTTACGATCGAACGTAAACCAGTGTTAGATTTTTTTCGCACATAACAACGCGTTTGTCGGAATTGAAAATATTAAATTTGCTTTCGTGAAAAAATATAACGATATCGTGAAAAGTATTGTCTTTGCTAATATACTTTTCTGAATAATTTAATCTCTTCTTTTGGATTACTTTTTTAATGTATTATTTCTTTCTTTCACTTACACGATGGAAATCATATTTACGTAATAGTCTTCCACAGTGTTCTGGGTAAACGTTCTCCATAAATACATTTCCACCATGTCTACAAGGTTTGGAGTTAATATAGTAGTTCTGTTTTATCTCACAAATAATATTTTCTCTTCCCGACTTACCAACTTTTTCGATCTGCCTTCTCGGGCTTAATTTGCGAGATGTCTTATGCTATTACATTTTTTTATAATATAATATAATAGACCATAGATTTATTTCTGTTAAAAACATCACCCATCTCTTTATAAAATTCCCTTCCGCATAAAGTTTTACTATTAACTCCCGCTCGCACTTTTGAGTTTCAGATTTTCTCGGATTCATACATCTACATTTTAGTAATCCTAAATGATACCATCAAACTTACTGAATAATGTTTCAGCACCAACTGGGTTCATCAATCATATAACTTATTGTGTGAATTCAATTTAAACATCGTTAACCATTTGATAAATATTAATAATAATAATTATTATCTTTTATTTTACACAACATGTATACATATCGAACGCAGTTAACTGGTAATATCAATTTCAAAGAAAGAAAGCATGTAATAGTCTGCTCCACCAAGCAGCATAGCTACCATTTAAACGAATTACCACGAATTTCATCTCCCTTTCGTTGTTTACTGGGAAACAAAACGAAACCGAGATCAAAGAAAAGCAACTAAAACTACTAAGTAAGTTTACGGAGGTGATAAGAGCGCGAACCTCAGATATTTATCTCGCGAGCAAATTCGTCACGTGTAAGCGATGAACGGGTTTCAAGGGACGCGAGAATAAAGCGTTGCTAATTCGCATACGCTACTACGAGTTACATTTTACATTTACCGCATCTCATCTCGTTCCTTTTAACGAACAGCCACACGAGCCTTTAGCTGCGGCATGAAGATATGAAGGTGGTGCAAGGCTTGCGGTAGCTTGCGACAGAAAGGAAAGTGATGTTCGCGGAGAGATAGAAAGACGAAGACAGATAGGTTAGATCAAAACGCGTTTATACTAACCGGGTAGTAGATGGTTTCATGGGAAACATTGTAATTCGCCTTCGGTATACCGAGCAGGCATTTGACGATCGCTGCTTCCGGTAAATCTTCGCCCAGTAGAACCGTTCGTGCTAAGATATCGTACAGTCCATCGTCACGCAGCGTAACAGTGGGCTTCGCCGTTTGCTTTTCCGGAACACTCCTATAACGTAAGCGACGTTCGCAAAATTATAACAGTTGTGTTCTGAACCGAATTATCATGCAATATGTTCAATGCACGCAATGAAATTTAATTAAAAATTTTTAAATTTTTATTTTGTGCACTTCAAGTGTCAACGTAATGTCATTCGAATATTTAGAGTTGGTGCAGATAAAGTTGGAGTACTTGACTTTTTGAAATGAATATATTTTTGTTGCACGAGCGATTGGTTAAACGTTACTCTTCACTGTATTTAAAAGTTCTCTGGTCGGAGGAATATTGCGCCCTTATTATATCCAGGGTGGGTTGTGGATACAGTCCCTCCGCCATGCACGTTATTTCCACCGCATCCTTATCGTCTATAGTTTTCTTTCTATATACAAGATCGAATTTGTCCTCCGTTGCTGGAACAAGACAAGTTTAACTCAATTTAATAAACGTGCTGCTGAATTCGTATCGATTAAAAATAGTTTCTCATCAATTGTTCTGTTTTGCTTTAGTTCAGTGATTTTCTGTATCGGGTGAAAGGTATTGGAATTATTTCATTTATTTTTACGTTCGTGAAAATAACCAAACAGTTTTTTTGTGACACATGCTTCGAATAGCAGGACACTTAATTTTAATGAAAAAGCAATTTTAATGCCTTACACGATGATGAACATGTAATTTTTTAGAAATGATTTTTATCTGATATTCTATGTAAAAAGATAATTGGATCTTTTTATAACTTGCAAACGTTTCACATATGTCTTTCATCTCTTATTGTTGCAAGATAAATTGTGAATTTAGAAAAAGAAACAACATGTATTCTGTAATACTTGATATTATCTCATTGTTTCGGGATTAGTTCAATCTACCTTGATATAGAGTTTCTCAGTTCTTTAGAACTTTTTTCATAAATCAGTGGTTAATTTTAAGCTTCAAAGTTTAGAAAATATCATGGTAACTTTTAGGTTTCGAGAAAATATGTGAGTGAATTTTACATGGATTTATTTCGATTATTTTTAAATTTTGTAATTTACACATGATAAACTTTTGTCTAAAAATAACGGTGTTTGCATGAGGCAACCACTTCGAATGAATCGTCTGAAACAATTTCAGTTTCACGAAGTATTGGTACAAAGCGATTTTAAACTTCAATGGAGTCTATACAATTTAAATGACCCACACAGCTCCTTCAAAGTGCCCCAACGAACTGACAATAACATGTATCTACTTGAAACTTCTGCACCCTGCCCTCGCCCTTTGAATGCTCGATCGAAATTCAAAGCATAAGAATTTTCTAAAGGATTAATGTACACAAGTAGAAACCCTATCATCTCAAATTTATCTAACATTAATTTTACTCCAGTTCTATATTTTACATTGATTGATTAATAAAAGTTGAGTGCAGTTTGATTACAAGCGGTTTCACTCTATTTCCTTTTCCCTCCCCATTATGAAATCTAATTGATGTGAACCAGCTAATACTGTGGTGGAGTTGGTTTGTTTGATCCTGCTGAGGATAGTTAATTGTAGTTAGCGAATTTTCACTGCGTATGTTTGCATTATATGTTATTATGTAATGTACTAATATAAAGCGTATACATTGGGACGATTAAGGTTATAATTGGTGGAATTGGCGTACGTTTACCGAATAGAATCGCTCGCAATTAGCTATCAAATAAAATTAACCTGTCACATTAATTGCTTTCGAAACCTATGAAACCTCACAATACGGAAATATGCAAGTGAGAAAAGAGAGACATTTACAGATTCTAACAAAGTTAACAGGAATTATGGTACGCGAATATAAACAGTGAGACGAGAATGAATTTTGATATTTAAAGGTTAATGTATTTCTTAAAAGATTCTGAACAGAATTATAAGTTGAAGATTAAGGAAACGTGAAATAACGTGCGCAAGATTCGGATATGTAACGATCAACAAATCCTTTTGTAGATTTGTATAGTCTCTATTTATGTTATAATACACGGTTTGATTTGATGTGGTAGTATGGTGTATGTGGACTGACTATCTATAGTGCCCAGGTTGGTTTTTATAATCCCTGGACGTGTCGGGAGGGAGAAAATGTGGAGACATGCAAAGGATTCTGCGAATGTTTTTCGGATTGTAATGAGGCTGCAATCAAACACCCGTGGCAACGAGCGTCGACTGGTCGTTTTGGCTGAAGGATGGGCCGACGTTCAGACCCTGCAGTAAAGTGTTTGATGAAGCCCCTTAGAACACCCGCAGAGGATCTGTGTTACCATAGATTTTATAAGAAGAAAAAGAATTAACAGTGGTGTTAAAAATTGATGAATATGAAGGTTAAAATATTGAGTAAAAGATCTAAGTATTTGAAGATCCATGTATTAATGAAAGTTTATCAAATGATACCCTTCATCTTCCCACAATAGATTGTTATTAAAACTTCATGATCATATCCTTAACATTATGTTAAACTTTCACTTATACACAAGTGGTACCAGCTGGGCTAGCATATTCTGCAGGAATTGGATACCAAGTGAAATCTTTCCTCGAGAACCTGTAAAACAATGGATGCACTTGCCAATATGTTGATATAGCTGCATTGATTTTGAACAAATACAGTAAGTGTTTGTAAAACTACTGTGACTGGGTGAATTGATTAAAATTGGGCGCAAATCATCCCTGCCACTAGCATTCATTAATTTTTAAATAAATGATAAAGTTCAAGCAAAGGAATACTTGCATATTTAATTTCTTGGTCTAATTTTATTATTCTTGAATATAAAATAAAATAGAGAATTTCAAATTGATTTAACTCTATACAATTATAATCTTTATTCTTATACATTGCGAGACAAGAAACTCGTAACTAACGAATAAGCTGTTCAATTTATTTGAGAACACGAAAAAGAATAGCTACTGCGAATAGAGTATTTGATACGACAACGTACGATGTATTTATCCGTAATATGTGTATATAAATATTTTTCAACGAACCGTGTCATTCAGTATAATCATCTTTTACTATATAAAACACGTTTATTTTTTAATTCAAAGCAGCAACAACTTGGAGTACTGATTGATATATAGTTTCAATAAGATCATTCCTATTCCGTGAGAAATAATTCCACCTTTCCACTACCTCAGGAGAATGTTGAACCAAGCAATTCGAAATTATTTAATAACACCATTTAGAGGTATAAAGAGAAATTAATATAAAGCATGTAGAAAAGTTGGCCTGACACGAAGTAAACACAAAAACGGATAACATAAATATTTGTTTATATAAATCATAATTTAATTTGCAACTTTTTCAAAATTAAAGAACAGAAACATATTATGAAAGTTCACTATTTTCTAAAAAATAATCAATTCAAAATAAACGATTTAGTATACAAGAATTTCTCAGCACTATCCTTCTTTTTTTAACAAAATTTCACAATTTAAATTACCAAATTCTGTATTCGAAATTGTAAAATGCGCGTTTCAAATAAAAGTCTATTATGTTAATTAATTGTAAAATTAAAAAATGAAAGGTACAGTAGAATAAAAATAGGTCTAATATTTTAGAATCTTCCAAATTTACTAAAAACATAAATGCTTTAGAAACTTCTACTAAAAATGTTCTGGCGATCAATAAAATTGTATTGAATAGTTTCTAAAATTTTGCTACCTTCGGCTCGACATATTCACCGAACTTTAGCGATGGAAACGAGGCTGACAGTATTCTCCGAATTTTCGATTCCGGATTCCTGAATTCACGCTGAGTGTGTTGAAGCGCGTTACTTCCACGTGACTGCTGCTGCGGTACGACTTTTTCGCGGATCAAACAGTTGAACGCGCAAAGTCAAATAACAAACCAACGGAGTCGACGAATTTCATTGGCAGAAGAGTCAATAACGTTGGAATCTGTTCACGCTGTCAGTGTTTAACCGTTTCCAGTCTGAATTTTAAATGATCAATCGATCGGGAACTTTCTCCACGCAAATCGGATATTTCCTAGCCGAAGTGATCTATATCGAAGAACATGCAATTTGTCGGGGCAAATATTTGTAACTTTTGAAGCTGAAGTTCTGATTTCTTGCGCGTTACTTGACTACTTACTTTGAACGATATATTGCTCTTCCGTTGGATATCGAAAATAACTAGAAAGTGATTCTGTTATGTAGAAACGTACTATTGGGTATGCGATATATTCTTCTTATGTTAAGTGTAGTGATTGCAACACACATACACACACACTCACACGATGATATGTAAGATTATTAATTAAGCAAATGAAAAAGAATCCAATTCAATATGTACCCCGAGTGTTGTGCTGGTGGCCGGTTCTAATTTGTTTTGTAATTCCACATTTTTTGGAGACGTATGGAAAGTGTGTTTTAAAACATGGTGGAAAAGATGTGTTTGGGACAGTGATAGCAGTTGCAAGATAATTTAAAGCTTTTTCTTATTGATGTATACCATAAAACGTTTGTGCCAGCCAAATATTCTTGTTACGTCGATGGTATCAAGCAATGGTACCGCTGCAGGGTATCGCCTGTTTAATGCGGTTCATGTTGTAACACATATTTTTATGGGAAACAGTGATATGTAATCATGTACAGAAAACTTGTATTTCATCTCAAGGTACTCAATTGCTCTCTAAGACCAATAATACGAGTGGAAAATTGACTCCCGAAAATATTCTGACACCAGTAAAAGTTCAACATTTATGTGGAATATCCCCTTAATGGCTGGGCGCTGACCCGTTGTTTTTTTTTTTTTTTTTTTTATCGCGACATTCCTTTGTTTTTTACACCCGACACTTTCGGGCCGCCTCGATCATATACGCATTACACTCACAGCACGTGTTCCTCTCCTTCCACACGCATTCTTCACGCACTCACTTTATTCACTACATTTGTTCCGTCCTAACGGAACAACAGCGGGAAGTTTTCCATCGGCATTTATGACACGAACGTGCCGGTAATGCTATTTTTGAGGATTAAGCAGTTTTAGCCTTTTTGCCTTTTTTTTCTAATCCTCTTAACGTCCGTAGAGGGACAATAATTTAATTTTCGAGTCACCGTAATTCCTCAATAGCCAAGAGCGTGTCATAAATGAGGGACTTCCGAAGAGCGCCCAGCCGGTACCCACATGCGACAGGTACACGGGCCCGGAAGAAGTTTCCCCTTCGTTGCCGAAATTCGGGAAACCTTCCCGCTCCGAGTGACTCACCCCACCCTCGTTCTCGAAACGCGTGCTAAGGGCACAAGAACGGGGGTTGGTGGTACTCAAGGCATACGCTGATTGGAGTCTTGATTTTTCGACTTCAACCAATTAGCGTATCGTCTTGAGGTATGGAGGAGTGACCACTCGAACTCCTCCATATAAAACGAGTCACTTCGGCACCGCGGAGAACACATTCAACAATCCATATACAAAATAGTTTACTTACCAAGTCCAATCACGTACACACAACAGTCGTTCTCCGCATTATTTTCGGACAATATTACCTTTGTAACTACAACTCTCAAGTTAAAGCACCGTTCGAACGCCAGCTCCACGAGATTAATTTCTGGTGGAGTTAGTGTATCAGGCATACAACCCGATACACTGCCGAGCACCGATCACGCGCAATTCGCGAATCTACGACGCTCAACAACATTTATGGGTTGTATTTTAATTAATTATACAAATCACTTAAAAAATAAGTTATATTATAATAAAGTATAGCTTTTGGATAACAAAAATTTAAAAACATTTCATTGTATACGTACAATCATTTAAATTATCGGAAAGGAATCCAAAAATCGCTGATTTTCGGGTCACAAAGATATTCGGACACATAACAAACTTAAGGTAAACTAACAAGGAAACTTTGGGAACCCGGAAATTCAACGAAATATGAAACTCAGTGTATAAGTAGAGTTAGTCATCAATAAAACATACATATTTTCCGTTCGTACCGAATTTAAAGAGAATGCAAATTTATCTTTTTCGTCGAATACCCCAAGAACAGTGAAAAATATTTAAAAAGTTGAATGCTATTTTTATGTTTCCAAGAATTTGGAAAAAGTTGTTCAAAGAATTCATACTTTTTGAGCTACCGTCTCCACAAGATTAAATTTTATCTCTTGATTTTTTAAATTTTAGGTTAAAGTGATATTTGATACGCCCTATCCATCCATGTAAATAGTTTATTTAATACATCCTTTTATAAATAAATAAAACGTCTATCATCGAATTCAAAGACTGTTGTAGCATTTTTATTATTAGAGTGGTTTCATAACAGATAACTTACATTATCAATTATATAAATTTCAGATTGTAATGTGAAATTCGATATATAAATTGATCATGTGTACGATTCGTACATACAAATGTACGTGCATAGCTTAATCTTATGAGACTACTTTTCTCTTAAAACACGATACATTAGAATGTGCTTGAATACTAATACTACTGAACATTAGTCTAATCTGTGAGATAAATAATGTGTAGGAACGATATGGAATCACACGATGATGATAACGTTTTTCAAATTTTGAAGTTATGTGATACTTATTGCAATACCATCGATTTGACAGGCGAATAAAATGATCAGACAGGTAAATACTGTACTACTTCATAATATTGAAACTAATATATGTTCTGAATGCTATATGCTTTATATACAATAGTTCTTCAATAAAACTAAAGTTAACTGTATCCCATTAATGCATTACATAATATCTGGTTCTATTGTAAAAAATTAGGGTAACTTTCTTTTTTGCAAAAATATTGTATTTCTAATGTGCTGTAGTTTATTAAAAAGTGATAGTAAATGTTACTTAATTTTATATATGAATATCATCAAACATTATATCAAGCTGTTATGAAAATTGATAACGTCACTCGTACAGATTTCTAACGTTATCATTTTTGTTTCATACGCTCGCAGTATTTAGTGCTGGGTAAACATGTTTACAGTTTCGTATTTTCTGACTGACGTATAAATATTCCCGGGAACGGAATTTGTGAGCAGTGGAGTTTCTGACATCCTTCAGTCAAGAGTGATCGTTAGTTGGTAAATATTACTAATCACTATTTATAAAGTATTTGCAAAATGAATTCCATTAATATTGCTAATGTCATACACGTGTTAGCTATTACAATTCAAGTTATAAATATGTCAAAATTGATGTGCATCATCAACATTATGATATTATAAAAAGATACGGAGACGTACATTCCGCAACATTTATTGAACACGACTATGTACTTGATCTTGACGATCCATCGGAATCACACAGTGCACAAATTATAAAGTATGCTATGTCCATAGACCAAGAAAAAGACAGTTTTCAGTCTGTAAAATGCATAGTTACCAATGAAGGTGGTAAGATTGATTTCAACTATAAAAGAAAGCTGTGGACTTTTGAAAAAACGGAAAAAGGGCACGCCGTTCGCTTACAAGTGTACAGAAAAGTTTTCGCGATGTTAAGTATTTGCAAGAGGTGTAAAGGTGGTCTGAGAGTGTAGAAAAAGGTGGATCAGATACAGATAAGCTAATGTTCATCACTCAATATGTACTTCAGAAGTTTAAAGATGCCTGTGACAGGAAAGCTATTATGCATGACATGAATTTAAGACTGCAAGCTGTGGAGGCAACCGATTAGATTTACTTACCCGAGTTCAGAGCAAGTAAATAGTGAATTTGAAAGTTCAAGGCGGTTCATGGAATTATATTTCACAAAACAACAAATCTTAATTCTCTTAATGAAGAACTATTGTATATGACCATTATATATACATTAAAATTACAGCATTAAGAACACATATTAGTTTCAATATTATGGAGTAGTACAGTATCTACCTGCCTGATCATTTTATTCACCAGTAAAATTTGCGGTATCGCAATACGTATCACATAAATTCAAAAGTAAGAAAAGATATTTTCGCGAGTTACTGTATGTCAATTAGAATACAGGAAATCTGTTTTGAAGAATTGTTTAATGTAAAAGGTCGTTGCGAAGAGAACACTATGATCCTTAATTTCATTCTAGATTCAGGTTCGTAAAAAGTTTTTCAATCCTTGAAAGCAGCTTGAATTTGCATAATCTTTTTGATGTAATCACTCTTCGTTTTCACACACATAACTTATTGAAATCGCAGAGGAAACTGAACATAAGATCGTTGAGATAGAAGGCTTAGTTTTTAGATTGAGCTCAAAATGATTATTGTCAAATTTCTTTTTGCTGCGGTCGGGTATTCGAATTTTAATGCGAGTCACTGTAATTAAATCGGAGTATCTATACTTGAAAAGGAAAGGTGGAAAAAGGAAGGAAAAAAAGATAAGAAATGGTTTAAACGAGCAAGTCAATTGACACTTGTATAGATTAAGTCACTGAAGCGTAAAATTCTGTTACAGGATATACATGTATATGTATAGAGGGTGCATTGATAACCATCTGTTAAATACGAGATACAGAATGAAGGTACATGAAAACCATCCAGGTTAATAATTTTCGCTAATTATAATATGAAACACGGAATATGAAATCAATTTGGTTAAGTTACTATACTTTAATAATTATGAATACCCGTTGAAGCAGAACTCATTTCGGTATTTAATAATTTATGTGAAATTAATTATAGTTGAAAAGTTATAAATGTATGCACAACAATTTTGCAAGTCTAATTAACCTAATTAATAATGTCGCAAAAGGACGTTAATGCTTTTTAAATTAATTAACTGCTTGATTAAAATGTAAAGTGATACATTAATTTTGGATGCGTCTATTAACGAAGACTTACAACTAGTAATATCCTCTTCTTTAGATATCGATATGTATTACTGGCCAAAAGTTTGGAATCACTTGCAGATTTCTATCAAAATCGAGTATTATTATACATTCTGCACTGCTGCATTGCTAGTATACTAGCTGCTAACAAGAGTGTACAAATTTTAAGGTATTTTAGTATTCTTTTGTGTTGAAAATACTCTAGTATAGATTATAATCTCAATTTAACTCTTTACCGTACCACTTAGCTCGACGAAATCTGGGCCCAACCGGTAGAAGATTTCGAACTTTTTAATTGTTTCCTTCCCTATCGAGCTGTTTTTAGTTTGTATGGGTCTATCTTCATTCTACGAGCCAGGCTTATGGTGTTTACGTTTGGTTTGCAGTTGATATCTATGCTTGACTTAATATTGTTATCACGAGTCAGACTTGTCAAAGTACATCAAGGGGTTAAAGTAACGCTAAACGTGAACCTCCCTACTACATCAAATATAATCTGCTTTTGCGTTATATAGATTCTTTTGTTCATCCAGTGAGTGTTCAGTACTACAATATTAGATGCCAATTGGTTAACGTTGACACTGAGAGAAGATATAAAAGCCACATTTGCCATATACTGTTATTATTCTCGTTCACGAAGACATTCAACTAGGATCAGCAGTTGAAATTGTACTCCAATATTTAAAAATGGCAAAAACGAAATATTTTACTGTTGAAACTAGAAGTACTATTATTACACTTAAAACAGACGGTATTTCTTTGCTGAAGATTGCAAACAAATTGAAGATTTCATACAATAAAGTTCAAAGAATGGTAAAACATTTTGAAAGTTCAGGCTGTTTGAGGACAAACCACGATCAAGAAGATCCAGGACAACGTCGAAGGCTGGGATATTAAAACACAGATTATTTACAAACGGAAGACGGCTAACAGCACAATAGCAAATTTGTGCAGATCTTAATCAAAGTAGATGAACTCCAGTATCTCTGACCATAGTGAAAATGCGTCTACGAGCTTGTGGTATAAATATCCGCATAGCTGTCAGGAAACTATTGCTTTTATCAAAAAGTCGTAAAGTGCGTTTGTCCATCGATCCATTGTACAGAAAGTGTTGGCAGAATATATTTTACCGACTGTCATACATGGTGGAGGCTCAGTTATAGTGTGGGGATGTTTCTTGACTGTTGGAGTAGGAAAACTGATAAAAGTAGAAAATACAATGTGATAGGAGTATTATAAACAGATACCTGAGCAACATGCCATACAATCAGGTTGCGATTTAATAGAAAGAAATTTTACTATGCAGCAGGATAACAATCCTAAGCACCCATCTAAATTGTATAAAGGGTTTTTGTTCCAAATAGAAACAGAGGGGGTTCTGAAGAATATGAAATGGCCAACACAGTCACCTGATTTGAACCCAATTGTGCTTTTATGGGAAGAGCTCAATGAGAGTATCCGGTTTCATTGCTCACCATCGAAGGAACACTTTTGGCAAATACTACACGAAGCATGGAGAATATAAATTAGAAACAATTAAAAAACTCATTACCAAGATGCTTAGAATATGTCAGTCAATCATTAGAAGTAAAGGTGTCTTTTTGGATGAAAAGGTCATTTAAAAGAACTATGTATTTTTTGATAAGGAAAGGGGAAAGAAATATAAAAAGTATTATTTACTAGACGCTTTAACACTATTCCTACCACAACTGATCAAATGACCGTTTTTAAAATTTCAATTAGAATTTTATAGATGTAACGTAATTGAATCGCCTTTAAACTTTAGACTTTTTCTCAAATATACGTATAATACATTTTTCAATACTCACATCTTTTTTTATTGTTTATTTTTTCAGAAAAATTTGTAGTCTGCCTTACGTGGGAATGTCGCGGTAGAAATAGGTATACGTAAAGTGTCGGTAGGAATAGTGTTAATACGTAAAGTGCCCTCAGTTCCTATAAAAATGTGTAACTTTTCTTTCATATATCCTGTTTTCCTTAAATCTCGTAGTGATTTCAAACTTTTGTCCGGTAGTCTATATGCTACGTTGGGGTCAATTAAATCTCAATCCGGTATACTTAGTTTATTCCTGTAGTCTATACAGGGTGTTCGGACAGCCCTGGGCTTAAATTGAAAGAATAACTCCCTGAGACATTCTAAGACGAAAATCAAGAGTAACGATTTTGCGTTTGAGGCTTTGTTTACGAGTTATAACTAGTTAAAGATATCGTTTAATTCGGACCGTTCGACGCTTGAGCATCACTGTGGACTCAGCGACGTTACCGACCGAGTTGCCTCGGTTACCCGCTCTCAAGTGTCGAACGGTCCGGATTAAACGATATCTTTAACTAGTTATAACTCGTAAACAAAGCCTCAAACGCAAAATCGTTACTCTTGATTTTCGTCTTAGAATGTCTCAGGGAGTTACTCTTTCAATTTAAGCCCAGGGCTGTCCGAACACCCTGTATACCAGTGGATACGAGCTTCCGTAGTAGGAGTGAGGGAGCCATAGATAAATAGGCAAAGATCTCCCGTAATTAGGCAGTTGCAAGAAGAGAGTCCTAAGATACGCAGAAAACAGTACTAGAGTGCGAATATTATTATATATAGCAGTAAGATTATTATAATCAACTAATTCCAACAATTCCACGTATCAACGTGACGGGGATCCGGTTGAACCGATACTGAAATGATTCATAGTTACACGTGTGTGATATGCATTCATACAGAATGTAAATATGTATAGTTTAAATGATTACGAGCGGTCAAAGAGCGAACCGATATTGTGAATTGACCTTTATTCAGACTTCCATAGCACCTGAATTTACTTAGAGTCTGACATTTGAAATTTGCATTTAAATTGACGCGAAGCACTGCGTTACCGATGAATAGTTCCTCAAACTGTTCGGCTTCGAAGTCGCTTTACCATTTCTGTTGGATGATTTCTACTTCAGAAATGTCTACAGAACCCGATATCTAGTATTCCTATGCTAAACATTGAACTATTCGTAAATATGGGAAAATATCGAGCAAATATCAGGAAAATATGAATTTTTAAGCTTCTTTAAACATTGACAGCTATTTATAAGTAGGTAAAAGCTTCAAAAATTATACCTATTCACACTGGTTTATTTAGAAATGTTTCCTCTATCTTTTAAACCAAGTCAGACCTCTCTAGTATTTTTAAGGTCCACGCAATACCTTGTTTTAGTTCAAAATCTATGATTGTTAAAAAACAAAAACTATAGAAACTTGTGTTTTTCGTAAACTGAGGGTGGTAGAATAATACTACTTCCGGATTCTTGTTTGGGTAGCAGGGCCCTACAATATCACCCAATACATTTTGCAAAACAGAAAAAAAAGTTTAAATTTGCACCACAGTGTTGTATAACCAAATAAACATTCTTCCGTTTGTCACTCATTTCTTCTTTTTCCTTGTTTCCTTGCCATTAATATATGTATATTCATATAATAAAGAATATATATGTATAATATAATATATGTATATTCATTATATACATATATATTCATTATATACATATATATTCATTATATACATATATATTATATACATATAATGAATATGTGTATCGTTTTATTAAAATCTCATGCACATAAACTACGCGGGTATTCAATAAAAACAGCTTCGTTTCTCAATTTGAAATTTAACAAGTTGTGACGTTTCATTGTACTTCACATTACGTAGATCCTTAACACTAGATCTACGGACATTTCTTGTATATTTATTTCCAATATACATATACTAAGGAATAAGGAAAACATCAAACAAAATTTAAAATTGCAGAACCGAGAGGAAAATAAATTTGGGTATATTTGTATCGCTCCATCAATATAAGCTATTGAAAATTGCTAGGAATAATAGTAATTGTTTTTGCAAATTTTGCTCATGACTTTCACTTTGCATCAAATTGAGGGGTCCCATAAACTTAGTGTTAATTAACTCTAAAGCAAATGAACAGATATCAGCAAATTCAAGTACCAGCAATTTATTAGCGTTGATAAATTCTTCGTTAATTAGTAAATGAATTCTATGTTAATTTCTTTATGCCCTTTATTGACTTCAGATTGGCACTAAAAGGTACCAAAAGCATCAGCAACCGTTTTTTTTTGTTTTATTAGCATTTTGCATAAAATTTACTATACGGTGTAGTAATTTAACATTACATGGCATATTTCATAATAAAATATCTAAAAAAATCTGAAGTCTAATTATAGCATACTTTACAAATGACCAATAATCGAAAAAGATGGAAAATTACTTTTACGAAACTTGTACGTTACATCGATCAAGCAAATGAACGAAACACCATAACAATGGAAATCAAGAAACTTCAAATGAGAGTTGAGAATTGATTCGGTATAGCCATTGCTTACGCGTATTCCGTCAAACAGGTAGCAACAGCTATGCAAAGATGTGTACATAACCAGAAAATAAAAAAAGAAAAAAGCGAACAAAGTTTAGGCAGAAAGTATAATTAGCCTGTAGTTCAGTTTGGTACAAATTAGCTTGAACTATAGTAAATCAACAAAGGTTGATGGTAAAATGGTAAAATACTTACAATACACAACCATGGAGGCGCTCGCAGACTGTTCATCCGCGAAAGTGGATATGACGCACGTGTATTCGCTGGTAAGGTCGATACCAGGCTTATTCAATTTCATCGCTCGATACTTGGTGTACGGATCGTCACTGGCCTTGTACTTCAGGTCGACGTACTTGCGCGTGGTATCCCCAGCCAATGGGTCCCTTCCGTATATCCATTGATAAGCTACTTCGTTGGTCTTGAAGAACCATTTCACGACCAATCCCTTGCTCGGCGCGTCCTCGAGATCGTAATCGCAGTCCAGGATCACGTAATCGGTTTCGTCTGCCTTCACAGTCGCTGGCACGTTCACGCTTTTTATCACGAGCTGCGAACATTCTGAAAAATAACAAAGAGAATCAGTGATCGATTCGTAGAAGAAAAGGAGGAAGGACGATAATATGCTTCCTTCTTTTCGTCGTTTCCACATTGTGGAGAGGATCGGGAACGATCTAAGTACGATCGATTAGGTGTAACATGGGTAGCAAAAGCACCACAGGAAATGGTCCACATTTTAGGGCTAATTATAAGGGAATGGCAATATTTTCGAATTTTCAACAGATTTTTCGTATCCCGATGACTGTAATTGAATTGTAAACTTGTTTGAGGATTTGAAAACATAAAAACATAGCAATTACAGGAAAAATAATATAAGATACTATTACTTTTTAGTAATTGAATGAATTTGAGTCGGTCATAATTCAGGCTGTATATCACCTCATCCATTTTATTCCATTTTATTTCATTTTATTTTTATTTTATTTTATACGGTTCGTTTTATACCGATATAAGTAACTTATGTAGTTCTTTGTACTAAATATTTTATATTAGCATGAATATATAAACTCATTCATAGTTAACAAGAAAAGGGGAAGAAAAGGGTATAAATAAATAAATAGATAAATTGATAAAATAGAAGGTATTAGAGATAGTCCTGTAGTCAAACAGCAGTTAGTAGACACTTCGCGATTATGTAACTCAAATTGTTATTTAATATCTGCATTAGGAACAAGATTTGAACACCTTTATGAGAAATTTAATAGATAAAATTTAATTGATTTTTAATTAAGATGAATATAATCTGAGAAACGCCGTTCATCAGGAGATCATCCTTAAAACCAAAACAATGGCATCAGGAAGTCAATGTTTACTGAAATTAATAAATCACGCATAGCTGCGAATTTTCGGGAATGGATTTCTAGATTGGTTACACCCTGAATATGGTGCGTTGATGTTTCAGCAATTATCTTCAAATGAATGTATGGCATTGCTTTGTATAAAGCGTTGTATAACAAATGACGTGAAACAGAAATTGCTGTGCTGGTTGCCACTGAGAACGTTATTGCGATATTGTTGAAACGGAATGGTTGCATAATTATTCATCGTGGTTCACGGCGTTACCTTGAGTATACCACAACGAATTCTGTGCAGGTTGATAAGCACAATCCAATTTTCTATACGCGGTCAAGAAGGAAGTTTGAGCTCGTTTTGAAATACATGAGCAGCTATCAGTTTAAACGCGGACGGTTTGTTCACCTCTGTGAAACAGCATTGTAGAACTGCTACCAGATTGTTGGGTGTCTTTTTGCTAGTTAATTAATTTATGCATGCTGTGATTCTCAAGTTTACAGGCATATTTATATTGGTAAAATGATTTCAGGAGTAGAATAATTACGTTACAACTCACTATAAAATTTTTTAATGAATTTTCCAAACTTTTTTATGTATCATATTAGATATATTGCATTTTCCATAAACTGATTTTAAGGTATGAATTTTTGTTTACTACTAATGTAAGAATACAATATTACGATTTTCTACAAAAATAGGAATATGAAAAAATACGTTTTTTTTCTCAAATATATGCCAATAGATGTTACCCGTTAACCAGTTCCTTATAAAATGAATTAAATAAGAAATCTGGTAGATACAACGAATTAAATGAGTTCTGAGCATAAACATATACATATAAACATGTATATTCTTTCGCTAAGCATTTAATTAGTGATTAGTATGAAACAGGATAGCTTACTCTTTTGATAGTACACTGACAAAGAGCATCTTGTCTAGGATTTAAAGACACATCTTCAGAGTAAACGCATAATTTTAGTTTTTTTTTAATAGAACACATCAAACAGTCATAAAAAATGAATGCGGAAAATTTTACTCAAAACATTTCAAATCTCAGAGCATAGAAAGCACCAGCTTTTATGATATTAACAGAGATAAGAGCGTATGTTTCTCGACATCCCATTGCCATTTCTTGACGCAGCAATAACTTACGGATAAGAAAGCAGATTAACAATGATAATTATGAAATATCTTACAATCCTTATAATTATGTAGAAAGTCTGATGATTATTACACTACAGTAAGTAATACATTTAGAAATATTAGCAAAAGTATATGCTAACCCTTCAATTATCAACTCCTGATACAACTGATGATATTTTTAGACTGTAGTAAATATTAGAACTATTCACACTATTTCTAAATTTTTTTCAATTGTGATGAAATCATACGGTTATTATGTTTAACATTATATTTAGTTATTATATTTAGCGATTACTAGCGAAAGTATAAGGTAGCCCTTAAATTATGTAAATTTTGTATGTCGGTTTAACTGCGAGAATGGTGTGTTGCTCTCGAAAGACATCCCGAACTTTATTGTAATCGCCTTGTGTAGTAAATTGATAATGTTGCAATCAGGAGTTGTTCAGGTGTCAATTTGAAACGATAGAGTTGATTTGTTTAGTTTAATGTATAGGCTTATACTCTCTCTTTGCTAGTCTTCGAGCTTGTCTTACAATGTTTAGGATTGCCCGGTATTTGTACTAAAAGTCACGGCTTGCCCTAACCAATCACGTTGTTTAAAAGTGTCGTAGGAAGGGAGGGCTTTTCACCGTTTCGCTTCTACCAAGGACGCTTGGGCAGATTATAGGATGAACAAAGTAACGTGAGCATCTCAAATACCTCGCTTGTTTTTTATAATAGAAGAAATTGTCAGTGGAGAAAGTTGGTTGATTCAGAGGGGTAAATATTATGATAGTAAAAAGGTTTTTTTGAATGTCATATTTCTCAGGATTTCGAGGTCACTGATTGTCTTTTAGATGACAATGTTCATTTTTGTTACCCAGAATTAATTTCTCCAAACCTTTTCTAACTTTGATCACAACACAGCAGCCGTTCTCAAATCTCTGTGAAACCTACCTCGAGAACCCTAGCTGCACCTACAGCTTTCTATTATCTCAACCTAACAATCCAGCGAATGCTCCTTTGAGCTCCGATACTCCTTTCAGGACCTGCCTAATCTTCTTTGACATCCTAAGTTCGATTCATCCGGCCGGCTCCTCGCATTACCCCTAGTCGGCTGGGATACGCGATCGTCTGTTTCGTGGCGAGAAGGTTCTCTAAGTTTCCGGTAATTAGGTTCAATCAGAGTGTTAGTCTTTGATACGAAAGTTTGATCCGAACAGGCCGACTACGGAAGAGAAAGTTCCTACGATACGTGCAGCACAAATCCGGCTAGCGTTATCAGTAGACTGTGGATGCTTATGCAAATTTATGTTTCTGCAAGCGCATTTATAGAAGTGTAATCTGATTGTAAGTAGAGGTTTGTTTTATCCTCTACAAATTGTTACACATAATTGATTTGATTATTTTGTATATTTTTGTGCTCTTTAACACTTTGACTGCCACGGTGATTATTGATGACCGGAGCGTTTCAACTATTTACAATTGTAAAAATTAAATACAAATTGATAGTTAGTACATTTTGAATGTTACCGCTAATTAGAGGATACATTGAAGTAAAAAGAGCCCCATTGAACAAATAAAAATTTTTATTAGAACATCGAATATAAAAGATTAATTTCTATGAAATATTGCATCTAACGGTGTACTCTCGTGGTATTTTGAGCGAAACATGTGATTTCGGCGTAGCAGTCAAAGGGTTAATGTGGATTTGGTATTATAAAGTATGAGTGCGAGTTGATTGTTGATTCCCTACCAGCTATATCAGTATCTTTCTACTGATGATCCGCTTACTATTGCTGATAATCTTCAAAAGTTCTGTTTTCAAATTTTATGAAGCAAGATCATGCTTCAGGATCATTAAGCTACTATCACTATTATATGAAATGTTCAATATATGCTTCAAGATAATTCATTGACAGTATTTGAATTTATAAAGCAAGGAAGAGTAGAATGTATCCTGCATTGTGTGTAATATTCGAACTGATATGCTGCACTTTGTCATCAATAGCAGCTAGCTACTATCGTGTTACAAAGAAAACAATTGTAGAAAGATGTTTGCTATCATTTCACACTAACGTCTATTTAAAATATCTATCTTAGGTCTATCATCTGTCACGGTTTTGGATATTTTGAAAATTTATGAATATATTCGAAATATCGAATTTGGGTCAAACTACCGGAAGATATTCAAAGAGTACCTTACGTAATTTCGGGCTTTACCGAACATTCTACATTTTACCTCGCTCACCACAAAAAGTATCGATTATCTTTTCCTTCAGCTTGGATAATTGCAGCACCAGGTATATTTGATACGCGAAACGTTGAAGATATTTCGTTATTAGCCGATCGGGTGAGCGAAACTGGAGAATTCGCGTAAATGAAGATTTATTTCCGAAACATTTATTCATCCCGTTATCAAGATGAGGGGATACTTGCCGGCGATGTAGTTTACGTCCCCGTTGGTCAATTTACATAATTCATCGTCAGATTGCTTGGCGTAAAACGAGGATGGATACAGTTCAAGAAGCTTTGACGTTCGCGTATCGGAGACGTCTAGGAATTATTCACCAGCCATCGGTTAAGATGAACGTGATAATGTGGAGAATAATTATTTAGAAATCTATGGTCAACCGATTTCTTCAGAACGGAAATCCTCGAGAAAGAACAAAACATCACTTAACCCCTCATGCACGAGATCTATACATCGTATAGACTTTGAACTTTTGTCAATCAACCGACTACCATACTGTTCCGTCCTAACGGAACAGCAGCGGGAAGTTTTCCATCGGCATTTATGACACGAACGTGCCGGTAATGCTATTTTTGAGGATTAAGCAGTTTTAGCCTTTTTGCCTTTTTTCGAACCCTCTTAACGTCCGTAGAGGGACAATAGTTTAATTTTCGAGTCACCGTAATTCCTCAATAGCCAACAGCGTGTCATAAATGAGGGACTTCCGAAGAGCGCCCAGCCGGTACCCACATGCGACAGGTACACGGGCCCGGAAGAAGTTTCCCCTTCGTTGCCGAAATTCGGGAAACCTTCCCGCTCCGAGTGACTCACCCCACCCTCGTTCTCGAAACGCGTGCTAAGGGCACAAGAACGGGGGTTGGTGGTACTCAAGGCATACGTTGATTGGAGTCTTGATATTTCGACTTCAACCAATTAGCGTATCGTCTTGAGGTATGGAGGAGTGACCAGTCGAACTCCTCCATATAAAACCGAGTCACTTCGGCACCGCGAGACACGAGACACACAACATTCGAACATACAACCGTCAGAAGTCATACGAGATACGACATACAACAAACCGCGCTTCGAACACATACAACATACGGCAGTCAGAAGACCTACACAGTCAATCACTCATACGAGATCAGTCATACGCGAACATTCATTCAAACGCGATACAAACAAACAAGTCGTCTAAAGCAAACAAGCGGCGGACAACAGTCGCGATCCTGCCATTCGAGCACGCGACAAAACACATACGTTATAGAGACATGACCTTTCGCCCAATGCATCGTAGGCTACTCCTAATTGATTCCTTAGAATACACACCAATGCAGTACACCGAGAAATACCATAGCACAAGCTAAATTTATGCAGTCAGTTGTCAACGTTTGAATAGTAGAATCAACGCAGTCCAATCCACTCAATGCAAATTGCTGATCGATGAAATACAGTCGCCTCGAGTGAAAATACATAGTATATAGTCCAGTGTTAGAGACGAAAACTAGGCTGTGCGAAAGATGGAACACGGTGATAGTTAAAGAAACTTCATTACATATGAAGAAGGTGTCTTATAATCATTAAACTTAACATTACTATTATTGTTATTATTATTATGAATGTTATTAATGTGATCGGTAATAAAAGTATACAGTACACACTAATTTCTAACTTATAAATACCGACGACCCAACTACTTCTAACTCAATTCTATTTCGCAGCTCTATGTTCAACTCTCAATTCTTTATGCAACTCTACAACTTGGTTTTTCATTCAACATTGATATTTTCCTGCTTCGAGAAATCCCTTTCAGGCTTTCTCTTAATCAACTCGCGCTCACTAAACATTGCCAACCCAATTGATAAATTGCTTGTCGCCAACGTTTTTATCCGATGAGCCTGATTTTCGTCTAGTCGACCCACACTTTCACTTTTCCGGTCGCGGTCCTTAAAACTACGATACTATACAATATATGATGTATAAAATCCGTCCCTTGAGCTAATCGTGAAATTTTTAAGCTACATAAAGAATTTCGGGTCCCTTCATAAAGAGTCAGTTCTGGCTGATTGAACCCGAAGGTGTCCTATTTTTGCCCTACTTAAGGGGCTAAACGTCTGCTGCGCTATGACTCCTTCTCCCCCACTCTTTCTTTCTCCCTCTACCTTTGCTGTAACATATTCAACCGATTCGTTGAACTGGAACACGAACGAGATAATGTCGTCGGATACGGAAACTCGAAAATGATGACGATCGATTGAAGCTTGCACGCAAAGTACTCGCATGCGTGCACCTCCAGGCGAATCAGTTGCTTGCAAAGGGCTGTGCAACATCCAATTGCGGCAATTGAACCGCATTTACAACGAAAGCGTTTTGCTCTTTTGAAGAGTACCACCGCGCCAGAGAAACGTGTTATTGCCCTGCTGGTCGAAATTTATATGCCGCTGGGATGAAGATATTTCTGCATGGAAATCAACCGTTCGCCCTTCAGACTCTTTTTACGAATGCGATGTCTGTTTGTGTTGTAGAGTTTTGAACATTGAACAATCGTAGTAAGGAGGATCTCGCGTTGTTTCAGGAATATCGCGATGATTTGAATATTTATGTCGTGCTTCTGCGATTCACGTAAGGATTTTCCTTTATTTGTTTTTTTTTTTTATTAAAAAAATAGATTGTTACAGTAGTTTACTTAAATATTTGAATACGTAGATAATGACAACAATTTTAATATGTAGGTTGCAGATTTCAGATTTTACACATTTTAAATATTTTAATATGCACTGTTTCCGTCCACATATTTATGGTCACTTGCCAGTAAACACAGTTTTTTGTTATTATTGAGGGAAGGAATACGTAATCAGGCTTCCAATTGGGAAAAATCTGTGAGCTCACTGTTTATGAAAGATTATTAGATACGTGTCTATAAATTGACATAATACAAACATTTCATTAATCTACAAATTGTTTTCGGTCCAGACGTATCCTTGTCTCCCTAAAAGATTTTATAAATTTCTAAAAGAAGAATGAAGAAGCATGCTGTGTTGTTTAAACTTCATATAAAAAATCTTTTCGTTTCTGAATTAGAGGTTCCCTTTAATGATACTAGAGAACCATTACGTCGAATAAAATTCGAAAACAATACTTTAAAGACGGTCGATTTCTTTAAAAAAGGACAGCATCTCTAAACGAAGTCACTATTGTAGTAATGTGATCGAGCGGATGCGAGGCTGGAAAGGTCAGAGTACTTGAGTTGGGCGATTGTCGCGTGAATGTAGAATGTTTGGGCTCGAATGTTTCTAAGGCGTGAAAGATGAGAACTTGAGGAAACAGTGCGACTGAGAAATTCTGGGTGGTCGTGACCGAATGCGTAGAGTGAGAAAGGTTGACAATTAAAATGAAAGGAAACGAGTGTTTGGAAGAATATATGACGGGGAAAATGCGAGCGCGAGGCAGAAAGTATCAGACGACGAACGCAGAAAGTATCAGACGGTGAAGAAGAAAGTATCGAACGTAGAAAGAGTGTTGAAGAAGCGAAGTAGCCAGCGTAGAGCGAAGGACTGTGTAGTTTACGAAGCATAGGCGTAGTTTGCGAAGCATAAGCGTAGTTTGCGAAGTATAAGCGTAGTTTGTTATTTTGTGTTCGTTTGTGTCGTTTTAGTTTTATTAAATACACGTATATTTATCATTTTATTCACTCTTCTTTCTTTTCTTTTTTCATTTATAACCTTTCCTATAGTATTGTGTCGCGCTCTAACCAATTTACTTGCAAAATGAGTAACATCGTTATCGCATCTTTCCAAGAAGCTCCTTAATTGCTTGTTAGCGACAGGTTCCGAGAGATTTTGCTTGCGTTTCTGTTTCTCAATAATCGTTCGTTCACATTGAGGTCCCGAGGTGATATCTCGAGCCGGCAAAAGGCGCGGCGAGGTCTGATGAGAAATTTCAATTACCGTTTTACCGGAACTCATCTGGAGTCGAAGGAGCAAGTGCCCTCTTCCTTTACCAAACTGATCGAATTCATAGTCAATTCTGTCCCGAATCGACGTCTCGACTGGCGCAAGATTGTTTAATATTTAGGGAGCGGCGATCTAATTTGAGAACTCTCTCTCTCTCTCTCTCTCTCTCTTTGGCTCTCTTATATTCCCTTATTCTCTCCGTCCTATTCGCTTCTATCGTGAACAAGATTGGATGACGTCTAATGGAAGATGGTGCGAATTGAATTCGGCGATCGGATGTGCCACCTGTTCGACAGTCAGTTAAATATTCAGAAATGGTATGATAAAGCATCCTGTGAATGCTTTAGTCGATGGTTATGGAATAGCTAATGCTTCGCAGTTTAAGTCACACCAATGGTTCTCTGAGCGTAACAATGGGATCAAGTATAATGTGATTTACTTTGTATCTGACTGCAAAGCTTCAAATATCTCGTAAATATTTGTAAAAAGTAAAATAGGTACTATTTAATAGATTTGAACGAACATTCGAACTCCTTATTAATGCTCTGACAAAGGTATAAACGGCAGTTTGAATTGATCGGGTGAATTTCAACCTTTACGAGTATCTTAATCAAGAGTTGAAAATATCATATTTTTCTATATTTTAAAGGTTAAGTATCTACTTATGAATGAATTTTTAAGGGGCCATTCTACTGTGACGGCCCGAAATCAAGACGATTTTTGGGAATTTTTTGTGGGTAAACTATATAACATATCATTTTGCGGCTTAGGATATTTGTTTATTATAACCTTAAGTTTATTTAGAAATTTTTGCGAGCCAGGAGAGCATATGTGTGTAAAATTGCAGAACGTTTTTTATGATGTTGTAAAACAAACAGCCTTCTATGGCTGCCATGATTCCAGCTGTTGTAGTGATTTGAAAACAGAAAATAAACAAGATTCTTAATCTGTATGAGCGTGGCTATTGTCGGTACCAGAATGGTTTGAAAATACTGAACAGAAAAAAAATGGCGCTGGTCTAAAGAAAAATTTCTAAATTTTGGTAAAAAAATCGGAATGTTTTACATTCCCAAAATTCGAAAAAAATTCCAATCGAAGCAATTCTGGTAGGGACGAGAATGACACATCTAGTGAACACATCTGCCAAGCGGGAAGTGAATCGGTCAATCCGTTATGGAGCTATCGTGGCAGCCATTTCCAAAAATGTGGTTTTGAGAAAAACGCGTTTAAAGTTTCAAGTACTGTTTAGGTGTATATAGAAAGTTTTGATTATATTTATAAGCTAATTAGCTATCCCAGGGCCATACAGTACACCTTCCTTCTCTTCCTAGAATTCCTATAGTGTTGATGCTGCAGTTCTACGAGCTGTTCGAGCCTCTTTCGACGCCTATTGGCTTTTTATCGCTACGTGCCTTTTGCGGATGTTATCGCGATTATCAACGAAAGTTTTAGTTATTGGGCCAATTATGATTCCCATACAGAGTTCTACATATTTTCAACCGAATCGGTGTTTCATAAAATGGCTAATCCACAATATGTGGTCAAATTGTTGATATCAGCTAGCTTCCTGGAGCCTTTTCCTCCTATACCTTTATTCTTTTTCTTCACACTTCTCAATCAACTTCCAAACCTTTCTTTCACGTGTAGAACACATTCAAGCTTCTTCACTATCATATTATCGTAAGGATTCAAATCTATAATAGAATTCCGGGCTTGCCGGGATGAGCCGACCGCTCAGATAGCTGTGCGCGGCAGAACGGCGCTTCGTGTGAAGGCACATAACATCGTTAATTTTTCGAATTCTGTTAAATCCCTTTGGGAACAAGTTTTTAACATGTTAAAGTCTAAGAAAATGCAAAAAAAAAATTCGATTTTTTCAATCCGTCACAGTAGAATGGCCCCTTAAGCTGTTCAAGTATTCGCTTCTAGCTTATTCATTCCAAATGCTTCGAGAATGCACTCTATCAGATCAAGTAATCGCTTTTTACTAGCAATTATCTAAATCTTTCGAATCTTTGGTTTTGTACTTTCATGTTGAAATTGATTTGGATTAGTGAGCACATGTTGGATTTCATCTTATTATTAATCGTGGGCATCATTAACTTAGTTGAACACGTTTATTCATTGACAATCACGGAAACGCCAAAGCATTATCTCAAGCTTAACTGCATGATCCTGTTGATTGTAGGAGGAACAAGATTTCGCTGAGCCAACTACTTAATGGGCACGTACGCACGATCAAGGCAAATTGACCCTGTTTCGAAATGTTCAGTGGTACGTTTCCGTAACTTTTGCTGCTTGTTTAACACGAAACAATTGGCTTGTACCTGGAGTACACAAGTTTGGGGTTGCTGGGAGAATTGCAAATAAGTTTAATATAAAAATTCTGTTTAACCGTTTGAGTGCCACGGGCTTTTTTCATTTCCCGACCAAAAATTGCCGAACGACGCGATGGCGCTTGTCGGATTCCGTGCCGAAAAATGCCAAAAAGTACGATTCCACTGTTTTTAGCTCACATGCAATAAATATTTCCTACAGTTTAGTTTTGTTCCGACATTCTCCTGAGAATAAAATTACTCCAATTTTATCTTCTTTTTACCTAAGACTGAAGGGTAATCGTAAAGTCGCGCATCGAAAGAAACCGAGCCTGCTGTGACCTTACGCTTCGCAGTCTAGTCGCGCTGGTGCTTTTAGTAGAGAAGAGGACGAGCGCGATCGGGCCGCTTGGCACTCAAACAGTTAATAAGGTGGTAGTTCGGGTAAAGAATATGAAAATATGACTTCGAGGTGGTGTTTTGAAGAGAATTTTTTATTTTTTATTAGTAGTTCATGATGATGCCTAAAAGTAGTACCCTAGATTTAATATACTAGTATAGTATACTGACTATGTAACAGTAATATGTTAGTATCTAGAGCCATGTATTTTAAATTAACATCTATATCATTATGATAATGTAATTTGTCGATGTCGAAGTTTCACACCTTGCAAATTGAAGGTATTAAAACTCACTGATTTTCTGGTTTAAATTTTCACAAATCAAATGCTTATAGAATGTCCAAATACAGACGAAAGCAAGGGATATACTTCGATATATCTGTATCTAAATCAGTATTGTTTATAAATACAATAAACGATAAATACCCAAATTTTGCCAAAACGAGCAATAGGAAACTTTACATAGGTCAAACAATTGCACAGAAATTCAGAATCCAATGCGCTGAGAATCGGGAAATCATTATCAATTGATAGTCCTGTAAATATCTAAACTAAAAGTTTACGGACTTACCTTACGTTAGATTATAGAAGCTTCTAAAGTGTAGAGCATAAATCCCAGAAACCGTGGTTCTTTGAATATTTACGAGTAACGAAATCGAGTTTAAGGTGGCGAGTTTAAAAGTACCTAATCGAAGGTTTCCCAATTAATCCAACAGACGCATAAACCACATTTCTAATTATATTTTGACAGAGAGATATTGCTCATTTAGAATTCAGAAACTAATAATTTTAATTGGTTGCTTGCTTGGAACAAATGTCTTGATCTCTGAGTTTCTAGCCTAAAAATGTAATAATCGTTCATGTTAGAACAGCTACAGTATCGGACAAAAGTTTAAGACCAAAGGGTCAAAGGAAATAAATAAATTAATTAATAAGAAATAACAGTATAAGTAAAATGTGTATTCTATGTTAAACAGTAAATAGTGTTTTACCATGATGACAATAAAAATGAATAAATAAGCAATATTTGCGAGCTATAAAATTATGTTTTACATTCTCCTATCGTCTTAAACTTTTGTCCGCTACGGTACATTGAAAAACATTTTAATCCCACAAAAATCTTGGAAATCAATTTTAATACATCCTTAGCAATTTGACAGTTGCTAACAGAAATCGTATCTTGAGGCCTCTGAAATTCCATCAACAAACTGTCCGATTGTAAGAACAAGTTTGTGTATTTCGCGTAATTGACGTTTAGTCACGAGGTCGTGTGTCCGAACCACAGCATCAGCTATTTCTCACAAACGAAGCCCTACCACATGCATAATAGTTTTTCTTTCAATTCCGGAACAGCGACAAACAGCCATTTTTAACTATCTCGTAAAACTGGATCACGATCTCGAGGATTTAACCCGAATCGAAAAAACTGATAGCTCACCTAGAACATCCTGTCATCCTCGGTTACACTTCAGTCCGCGTCAGCGGAAATCGATTCAATCGCCGTAAAATGCATCGGCTTTCAACGGGATTCCCAATCGAATTGATCGAAGCTCATTATTAAACCACTTGAAGGCGCATGGTGAAGGAGGGAGGGTGACAGGATCCATCTTTACAATGGAAATCGAGATCGTTTCCCTATGTAGGCCGCACTGAAACGTACTGCTCGCGGAAACGCCGGGACTGCTTGCGTCGCTGTTTGGTACGCCTGATGTAGTGCGCCGCATGTGTCGACTTCCGGACGCGGTCTATGCATCAACTCGAGTACGTGATGGATCACTAAAAAACGTGCACTCCCAGTATCGACGTCCGAAATTGAGAAATCGACCATTACGGGGTATCCTACGAACAAGCTGCAGGTTGCTTTCAGATTCTTGTATTTGCGAAATCAGACTGATAAGATTTTATTTTTAACGATTTGGGAAGGATTAAGTGGAGCCGATGGAATATTAAGCAGGTTTGTTCTTTTTTGAAGATTTTTGAGCTCACTGTTGTGCTAGGAAGGTTCGATTTTAATGTAGAATGTGTTTTATGACAATAATAATAATTATTATTATAGGAAAATTCTATTTTAATGACTTTAGTAGAACAAAAGATGGAACTCAGGTGTGAATAAATGAAAGTGAAGCGATTAGAATATTAATAAATGTATATTTAAAACAATTTAACAATAACGACTTAAACGACTTTACAACTTAGCAACTTCAACGCTCAGAATCACACTCTTTCTACGTTCACAGTCAAAACCTTTCTTCTACGTTAGTCAAACACTTTTTGCCTTCACCATCAAATACTTTCTGCCCCGCGTTCACATTTTTCCCGTCATATATTCTTCCAAACACTCGTTTCCTTTCATTCTAATTGTCAACCTTTCTCACTCGATGCATTCGGTCACGACTACCCAGAATTTCTCAGTCGCAACATTTTCTCAAGTTCTCATCTTTCACGCCTTAGAAATACTCGAGTTCAAACATTCTACGTTTATACGGCTATCCCTCAACTCAAGCACTCTTCACGTTTCCCTAATCTTGCATCCACTCGATCGCATCGCATCGATTCCTACATACATATACATTGTGTGTATGACAAAAATATTTTTTTTGAGGAAATAAACGGAAAAAATGCAGAAATTAAGTTTTTTCATTTATTTATTTTAAATGAAGCAATACATATATACAATACAATTGATAAATTACAAGAGAGATTTTAAACTATAATTTAATGGGAACACTAGACGTGAAAGCTGAGTTGCCTGATTTCTACAATGCGGAGTCGCCAGTTAAAAAAAATTTCGCCCAAATTTTGTTTTTCAGTTACAATTTTGTGCGAGCGAGAGGACATTTTGAAGTATTTTGAAGAAAAATGTGGTGTACCCCCTGAAATTTTCTGCGAACCCCACTTTTGGAGACCTCTGCTCTGTGGTACTGGACTACTGGCCGGATTGGCCGGATAATCCGAAAAATTTTGTTATAACGCATGAAGTGTGCTTCTACTCTATGAAAGTGCTTGAGATAACCGTACAGAAATTTCATATGAGTAGAAAATAGGATTAATGAAAAAAAGGTTACTTAATCTTTCCTTAACTGATTATTTCGTATATATACAATTGCGGACAAAAGTTTAAGATAAGAGAACAATGTAGTTTTATGATCTGCAAATATTCTCTGTACGTTCATTTTTATTGTTATTATGATAGAACACTGTTTATTGATCAGCATAGAATGCAAATTTTGTTTATCATGCTATTCCTTCTAAATTAGTTAGATTAATTTCGTTAACGCTTTGGTCTTAAATTTTTGTCTGCTACTATACGCAGCGCCCAATGTTTAATTCACAGCGAGAACTAGAATATTTAACACTAGAAACACCAAGGGGGTCAAAATGACCCAATTTGTAATTTTTCTTAGAAATGTGGTAAACTCGCGATGGTGTCTACGCATTTGAAACTTTACTATGATTGCTAAAATTTGTTAACCCTATATTAGGTATTTTTTTCGTATCGTTTTCAATTTGGTTTCTTTGTCTCCAAGAAGTATACCCTAATCGTCGATAGTTCTAGTGTTAAAGAGCGGATAGAGCATCTATATTGATTCCATTTTCTTAGCTGTATAGTTATAGAAACACGAATTCACTCAGACATATTTATAATCTAGTCGTAGTTTATACTCTAACCGCAACACATTCGTAAATTATGGTTTATAATATAATACATTAATAATCTACACAATATTTATGTATGAAATGTTTAGTTCCTATTTCTTTTCAGTCAATTTGCATATGCTTTTAAAATCTAAAAAAGTGGTTATGCAAGGAAATCCCAGAAATTTATTTAATAATTCTTCATAACCAAATTATTACCAGGTGGAGCTCATCTGACTGAACTGACAGAAAAAACACTGAAAGTAGATTAACGTAGAATTATAATGATTTTAAACACTATTTTACTTATAACCCGATGACTCTTTTTTATTACCATAGCGTCAGTGTTTCGCTGAACAAAAAGTGTATAGTGGTAGAGCGTTTGAAACACGAATGGATGAAAAATTTTCGATTAAACGAGGCGATTTGACGAGACATTCTATAAAAAATCGTTCTAGAGATAAGTTCGTTTATTCATGCTGTTATAATCCACCGTGGCGCTTGAATTTATGCAAATATCATGCGACACTCGCTTCCTGGATGAAATAGAACGGTTCGGATACTTTGATAGAGTTGTTTCAATTTTTCCACCCTCATCGAGAATTCTCGGCGTGTCACTGGTTTGTCATCTCGTCGTTCGAACGAGCGTGCTCCAAGACAGGGTGCCCACTTCACGCCCTGTCACGCCTTTTTCATTTTTCCATGAATTCTTCGTAGATATTTCTTGCGCTATCTCTGTTTTCTATTACCGTTGTATCTCAAAGGAAAACATGAAATCGCTGAAAGCGAGGAAATCTCAAAAGCTTTTCGAATCGTGTAATTTCACGCATCGGGAGATACGATTTCTACCGAAATGATTAACGCTTTTTACCCAGGAGATTGATATATTCGAATTCATAGTATTAACTTCAACGATACCTAAATGCAAGGGGTTATAGTTTATTTAATTTTGATGAATAGCGATTAAATTCTTAAATATAATTGTTCAGCCCTTTATACTGTAATGTTTGTGAAACTGGTGTAATTAAATTCATAAATACAATTGTTTAACCCTTTATATTGGAATGTTTGTAAAATTGGTGTAATTAAATTCGTAAATACAAATGTTCAAGCTTTTATATTGGAATGTTTGTGAAATTGCTGTAATTTAGCAATTAATAACTGTCTCTTGGATTGAGAAAGATAGATGTTCGGTAATTTGGTTGTAGTTTTTTGTTCTTGGTGTTATACACTGCTTTCGTAAAAATTAAAAGTGCTTGAGATTTGACTAAAAAAACTTTATCTTCGTTAAAACAATTGTTTCGACCTAATTATGAGTTTTAATGTTTAGGTGTCCTTTAAATAATAAGTATATTGCATATTAAATAATTTCTGCTATTTTATTAAAGTTATTAATCCTTTTTCCTTTAGATTCTCAATTTCTAAGCTTATTACCAATAAACTGCTTTCTTGAAAGTAAGCTTCTTTCCTTTAAACATTCATTATCCTGAGGCTTTCTTATATTCGCCTTTTTGTGAGAGTGATAACTCTTCTCGTTTAAAAAATTTTACATGTTCTCGTGTTCTGTGTATTTAAAAATCGACTGTTTTTTTAACAAGCTGGTTCAAAGAATACAATCAATTTATTTCACAATTTTCCGCCTGCCGCTAAACTTTTCAGTTACTACTGTCTCTGTTGCCTGAACAACTTTTTAATTCCAACTTTATACGGTTTCACAGCGATAACCTATCGTGTACTCTTCCTGCTAGCATAACATTGATTAAATTTTTATAGACTGTGCAAACTTTGCAACCTCAGGTACCTTCTAAATAAATGCAGCGAGTATCAAACTTAGTAGTTAGTTTCATAAAATTATGCATCTATAACAATATTTTTTACAATCATGAAATAATTCAACTATACTTCACTATATTTAATCTATCTTATTTATTTAGTTCCTCGACTTAGAATCATATAGAAATAACATCATAACGTGTAATAACATACCCTAAGTCTATAATCTTTTATTTTCAGTTATACAGAAATTTCAGCGTATTACATCAAAAATCAGCAGACGCAAATTATGTATAACATTACAGTGCTTTAAATTTATTACAGTATTAGAATAGCAAAGAGATTCAAGCTATTGTACATAGAGTGAGGGACAAAAGTATTCGTGTCCTATGTTATAGTAAAAATAACGTATAATAAGAAAATTTTGACATCGATCAAAGTTTGTGAACGCGTAGAGTATAATGAAATGCATAACATGCTATCCTTTTGTCGATAGGAAATTTCTTGAAAGGGATGAAATTACACCCCGAAGGTTTCAGCATTTTTCAATATTTTAAATACGGCTTTACTCGGAAAATTGTTTGCAACGGAGCTCAACATTTTTATTCGAAGTAACATTGGTGTAACTTGCATCATTACAAAATTAGAGAGAACACAAGACTTGTTGAAATCACTTGATGGATTCATTTTTCTTATAATTTTTTAAATATAACTATATAGTAATGCAAGTTGAAGTGAAACTTCTCCTATAAAAAATGTTCAGTTTTTCATCCTGTTGCAAAAGATGCTGTAAGTAAAGAAGACGAAAAAATGTTGAAATTGAAATTGAAATTGAAAAAAAATTGAAAAATTGAATCCCTTTCCGATCTGTAAGAAATAAACTATCTAAACTCTATTATGTTCTACACACACACAGCCGAATTTTTATTAAAATCATATCTTTGGTTATGCGAATTTCCCTGTAACATGTGGTACGAATATTTTTGTCTCTCACTGTTTATCTGCCATACTCAATCTTTTTCTTCCTCAAGCCACATACATCTCCTACGTTAAGCGGACCGCAACATACTCCATTATACCTCATAACATAAAGTAAAATTTAAGAAATAAAATTCGAAATCTATATATATTCAAGCGTTTATTTAAAAATTAGCGTGACTTTTAATGTTGAGATAAGCTTATAGCTATTTTAGATAAATCAATTTTATAATTGCTACATGCTGCTCTTAACTGTTGACGTACCACGAGCCACTTTCGCGCTCTTCCGATTTCCTGCCGAGAAAACCCAGCGTATTTGATTGATCCTGTTAAATTGAAATAAAAATCGCAGAGATTCGCTAATCGGTACGAGTGCTAGGAATGGGCAGCAAGGGTACTTGGGATAAATAAAACAACTCGAGGTCTGCTCTCTGTGAATTCCGCTGATTGACTGCTTTTACTGTCTCCTGGCTGTCCTTACGCTCATAGGATTGGGGGTTGGTCCGAAAATTACGTGCCCCGACGCTCTCACCTTTAGACGAGGTGGTACAACTATAATAACGTTTTTCAAATTCAACAGATCCAGACAATTGACAGTGCGCTCACAATTTATATGATATATATAATATATATATAGTATATAAATAATAGTATATAATATATACAGAGTGTACGCGCTAAGTTTTGTCACCATTTTTTAGGCATTTCCGGTAGTGCAATTAAAAAATGTTTCAGACAAATGTTTTTTAGTGTTGGATGATTTATGTGTTCCTGAATCTTGAAATCTCA
Organism: Tetrapedia diversipes; assembly: GCA_033822845.1. Taxonomy (NCBI): domain Eukaryota; kingdom Metazoa; phylum Arthropoda; class Insecta; order Hymenoptera; family Apidae; genus Tetrapedia; species Tetrapedia diversipes. Next base: position 33,916 of record JAOPTO010001857.1, read on the forward strand.
GAAAATGCTTTTTACGTGAAAGGTCAAGGTTACCTTGACTTTTTTAAATAGCACCATATGTTTCTAATATTGTGAGATTGTTGCTGATATCAAGACGAATTCAACAGTGTATTAGATTTTTCATCATCGCTATAGTTACACCGTCTTTGTTTACTTCCATTACTTCCCATATTATGTATGTACGCTTCACAGTCATTAATCTAATCAGCTCATTGGTAGTATTGCTTTGGGTTAGCTTAGCGTATTGCAATTTGATCTTTCAGAATGAGTAAGTTTTCAAATACAGAAATGTGTGATATGCTATTTGTTTTTAACGAATGTTGAAAAGAACTTCGGAATCGCATATTAACTGCTTGTAATGACATAAACCGAGACGCCCTAATTACAGCGACAATGAAAAGTCTAATACAAAGAGCAGAGCTCTGTATCATCAAAAATGGATCGCAGTTCAAACATCTGATGTAACTAGATCTTTCTGTAAGAGGTAACTCATTGTTAAAATTAAGTTTCTACAAAATTTTCAAGTTTAAGGTCATTTTAAAGTCATAGTATACGTGGTTGAATTCGTCTCGACGTCAGCAATAATTCTGCGACATCAGAAATATATAATGTCGCTTAAAAAAGTCAAGGTCACATTACATAAAAAGCATGTTTTGAGATCTACGAATATGGAAACATATAGATCATTTAATACTAAAAATCATTTGTCTGAAACATTTTTTAATTGCACTACCGGAAATGCCTAAAAAATGGTGACAAGACTTAGCGCGTACAGCCTGCATATAATAGCATTTTATAAAACAATAAGTTAAAAATTAAAAATATGAAAAATTTGAAGAACAAATAATATTTCAACACATAATCAAAGTAACGCTGTCGCGTTTCTCGACTTTTTTGACACATAATCGAAAGAACGCGATCGCGTTCCTTGGCGTTTTTCGATCGTATTTTTTTGAAAACCCTCTAGTACGCAAACGGTTAATATATTATCAAGACGTTTAAAAATGTATCTACTATTGATTACTAGTATCTCCAACCACACGTAAAATCTTAGAGGGTAGCAGATTAAGAGTATGGCTTTTGTAGATCACGAAACAAAACTTAGTGTCAACTTCCCGAGTAGCTTAACAGAAAACCGCATCCCTTCCCGGACACCAAAATCCCTCATTCTGCGAATCGAATCTTTTTCCGAAATCCTATGTCACCATTGGCCGCCTAAACAATGTCGCTTTTCCGCGAGTGAACCAGGCTTTGCAAACCTTTGTCGTGAAACGAATGCATAAATAGCGGCGTGATTCACAGTTCCAGGAGTCTTGTGTTGGCCGAGCCACGTGTAAACTCGATGAACCGTTTGTGAGGCTCGCACTTTCTGCATATGTAATGAGCACACCTTGCACGCGCGCAAACAAGGAGAGCTTTCGCTCTTTTCTCGCTTCGAGCGGATCGTGCACGTATTTTCAATCGATTCGTGATTCGCAGAGACATTATCAACGTCGGATCTGCCTGTCCCTTTCTCTTTCATACTCTCTTTACCGTTGTTCTGCATTCTTTCATCAAGACACCTGTCAAGCTGTAAGTGTAGATCAGAATGTAGGCTGATATTGAACGACCGCGTGAGTAATCATCAACGTTCGATACGTGTAATGCCTGTGTCGGTTCTTTTGTTAGTCCATGCTTCTTCTGACTTGAGGACGGGCCTTGGCATACACCCTCTCACGCAGAATTAATGTAGTATCGTAATTAATTTTATAGAGTAAGAGAAAGTGAGGGGTGGACAGCGAGTGTTCAGGCCTGCTTGGGGAAAACTCTTGGTGACGCGCGAGACCCTCGAAAAATGCCCAAATATGGTCATACTTGAGGGATTTTCCCGAGATACGTGGTGGGAGAAAGGCCAAGGGTCAGCGATAGTTTTCTCTAGGAAAAAGAGCAGAGTTGAATTAGACGTTGTAGCGTGTAGGAGAGTCGCGCAAAGAGTTGAATTAAACGTTGTAGCGAGTAGCAGAGTCGTGCGAAGGGAAAATTTGTACATAATATTGTAACTATATTTCCATAATCATAGCAATAAATAAATATTATTATAACACAACATTAATGTTATGTGAGTTTGTCGGAGATGAAAAAGAAGATGTTCGAGGCTGCGTTTTCTCAGGTTGTTACCTCCTACGTGTACGCTTTCGATCTGTTCGTTCGTCGTTGCCACTCGAGTCCACCACATTTTCGCGTCAGGAAAAAACTCGCTGATTGGTCTTCCTGAATTCGGGAAAATGGCAATCGACGACAACTCATAAAGTTTCTAGAAGATTTTCAGAAAAGGGTACTACATTACTGTGATGTGGTCGGATTCGGTGTCTTGTTGCCATCCGAAATTACGCTATGATCAAATTACGAAAGGAGTTTTAATCCTTAAGGAACGAATGCCGTCATACTCGCGACATTATAAATATTCTAAAAAAATCGAATGTTACCATACATGCGGCATGGCGTGATATTTTAGGAAATCTGTTAGGTTTGGTCTTAATTATACATGCAACAATTAACGGCGATCGACAATTGTTTTTTGTCGCACTCTGGAGCGCATTCCTCTCATTCCTTTGCGAGGATTGAGCGAAAATAGTTCGTTTTATATACGGTTAATAAAAAATATTGCGCTGTTTGCTAGGATAAAAAAACGATGGAAGGAAGGCGGGAAACACGTAATTATTGCGATACTTGTAGTAAAAAACCTGGTATTCACATTGGGGACTGTTGGGAGAAGTACTACACCCAAAAAAATGTAAGTAATTTTGTATAAATATATTGTTAATCTATAAAAAATAAATTCATAAATGTATACAAATCTATACATTACATACATGCACCTATTTGTTTATTTCAAATCCTATTATTTTTCTGAAATTTTCACTTCAGTATTCTTTTGTATGGACATATCTGTTCATATACTACCTATTATTGCTGTAAGTTTTCATAGAATCCAATAAAGCGATATTAATTATGCACCTTTTCTCGCTTTGGAAATGAAGCACTTAATTTCCTAAAAATCCGTCGACCTACTGATCATAGTTTTAGAAAAATGAGCTAGTTCGTTAAGGGTTAACTCAGTAACTCATTAATTAGGATTTTTGAATCGTTTTTAATCAGATATATTTCTTTTTACTAACAGGAATAATAGTTTATGCTTCTTTTAACTCAAGTTTGGGTGGCATACACACTCACACGCGTAATTAACGTTGTGTGAGTTAGTTGTAGGTGAGAAGAAGATATGCGTGATTGTATCTTCTCGTGTATGTTTCTGATCTAATCTTTTTCGTTGCCATTGAAGTCTACCACCTTTTCACTTCAGTAAAAAACAATCACTGAACGGTCTTCCTGAGTTCGGAAAAAATGGCAATTAGCGATTCGGAATTTGTTAAGCACTTCTCCTCGAGCCTTTGGTAAGGTCATTGAGGAGAGGTGTTGCAATGATGTTCGCGAAGGTGGTGGTAACTGGCAATGACGGGAAGTTCCTCTGGGTTCTGATCAACGGTAATTTAACCCTTACAATACACGTCAGAGTGATTCTTCGAAGGTCCCCTTTTTACGACACATCTTCGGCTATTCAGGACGAGAAAAAGTGAAATACTAAAAACTCCAAGTTATAAACAGCACCTTCTCTCTCCAGGATATAGAGTGATTTTTTAATAATATACGAATCGTAAAACAAAATTCTAAACTTAAAAATAGCCTTCGTTCCGCGTCCATGTCATAAACCGCGTAAGAGGCAATGGCCGTATTTGAACATTGTGTGCCTCAACATCTTTTGTGATTGTCATACATCTTCGAAAAAATGTTCAGCTTATCTTACTGATCATCACGTATGGAATGATGGTTTTTTTCATTCCTGACCTTCTGAATAATGTTTTGAAGTTTTACTTAAAAATTTTTTTTCTAACGTCGAATTATATTCTTTCGTTCTTTTTCATTCCGGTTTGCAATATTGTTATATCGATTTGTCATTATTATAGAGTTTGGAAACACGAGAAATGTAGGTACCTGAACAAATATCTTCACATCATTTCATTCATTTTGATTAAACAGGCGCAATTAATGTGTACATTTAATTTTTTATAATATTGTATATTTTAATATGTTAAATGTTCTATCAACAATAGATTCATGGGTCTCTAAAAACTTGATTTCATAAAAATAAAAGGCAAAGCATCTCATTAGAGGAAAGTGGCATAAACAAATTATAATAATCATGGTTATATAACATTTATGCATGAGATTAGTCCCGATACTATTTTACTATTTTACTCGTTATACCAGTAATTTACACCGACCAAGTAATTGATCCTACCAAAATATGAAAGACAATCAGCGGAATGCAATAATTGCGAATGCTTCGCTGACAATCTCTGAATCAAAACGATCCTCCTTAATTAAACAAGTACTACAGAACTCTAGCACGAAAAAATTACAGACACATTAAAGGTATTTTCAATTTGTCTGGCGAACGGCCAGAGAAATTCCACACCCTGGGATTCAGCAGTTCACGATGACGCTGCACGTGACTTGAAAGCGAGCGAAGCAAATCTCGTTTGCCGTTGGATATTTCACAAAATGAAATGTCAAGCGTGTTCGGACAAAACCAGCAGCCAAGCCGTTATTATGTTTATTTCGTGGCTACGGCTACCGATTATTCGATAACCTTTAATCCGTTTATCATAACTTAATTACCTTAACCATAACTTTCAAATCTGAGGTTATATAAATAAAATTGTAATTTCATAATTTATTTATGGATTTACACTTTTTTAAAGCAAACACAATGAAAACGTTTTGATACTAAATAACCATCGATTATTGACTATCAGGAAGTAATGTTTTCTATTCACCATATTTACTATGAATAAAACGTAAAATAGATATCAGTACATATTGCTTGGAAGTCTGTCTTTTATAGCGAGGAAAACGACAAGAGCTTTTACTCATATATACTATAGAAAAAGAAATGAATATTTAAAATTTAATATGGAATACTGTAATACTATATGTATTGTTTATGGTCGTGTGGTCATCTTGTTTATGATCCTTTCTTTTAGTTCTCTTTAACGGATAAAAGGAATCTTTGAAAATTGCCGTCCATTTTTACACCTCTGAAAAAGTTCTCCTTAATGAATTCTAAATACCTGTAAACAAATTAAATATTAAATGAAATTTGAACTTTGCTTGCGTTATAAAACATGAAAACATGGAATGAATGCCCGAAGTTGTAAGCATTAGATTGATTATCAAATTGTATATGAAAGCATGGAATTATCTAAAGTACGATACGGATAATTATAATCAGAGAATAAAACAACTTTTTATTCGGATTTTATTCTTGGAGTTTCAAAGTTATGAATTTACATAAAAATCAGTATTGTAGTTAGAATATTCTAAATTACATAATCTTCGATAAATTTAAGCATCGAGTTAAGCTTTGAATTACATTAATATCAACCAGGTTAGTCGTGATTAATTGTGCTCTAACCACGTCCAAAGTAAACGTCGTGTAAAATGAGAATTACCGCCCCTATTCAAATTCTCTAAGAATTGTGGTGACGTGGACGTAACAGCTTCAGATAGTACATTTTAGTCAAAGAGGGTAGTTGCAACCCGTTTGGAATACGTTCTGTATATTGCGAAAGTTTTGCAAGTGAGGGTGCAAGAGTTTTGAAGTTCCCTTACCTTCATGTAGCTTCTAATTATTTTACGCGAGTTAGTTTCTTCCAGTAGCTCCACCGCATTCTTTTCTCCGTCCTTCTTCTTGTACTTAACTTAACTTAACCCCTTCAGAAAATTATTTCCTGTACCTCTCGTTGAATTCTATATTAACAAGAAAATTGCGGCTCGAGTGTTCTTCCGCTAGGGTCCTTGAAGCGAGCAAAAAAAAGAGCAGCATAATCGTGCAAAAACGAAGGTATTCAGATATAATACTCTTTTTCTCTCCACCCTTCCCTCGTTCGCTCCCCTGTGACTAAATGAATGCGGAAGCCAACCGTTTTCGGCTTTAATTCTCGCGCCTGTGCCACTTTCGCGCACGTTGAAGTTTATCCTATCGCGCGACGTGTACGAATTGAAGCTTTTCATACGTGCAACAAGTGCTCGGCGACGTGTATTAACCCTTTCACAGTGACTTGGTTTGCAAGATGACAGATAATAGACGTTTCAGCCTGGCAGATGCTACAAACGTCGAGATTTTCTGTCAGCACAAATAGCGTATTTTGTAAGATATATAAATTTTGAAAAAGATCTTTATAAATGTTCACTGAGGGTTTGTGTAATTCTGATGATATTTGACGAAAAGATGAGGGAAACCAATAATTTCTTAACTTTTGCGAAAATTACGTCATTAATGTTATTTTAATATTATAATTAAGTTATATTGATGTTTCTAAACTAACATCTTCCTAATCTTCTTCTAATTTCTACCATAAGGGTTTTTCTCGATTACCTTTAAATTTAGGTAATGTGTCTTCTATTAAAACATTATAGTATAAAAATAAGTTCTGTTAAAAGATTTATTCACGCTACCAGCTTAAACAAATAAACACAGCGGCTTGTTAGATTATGATGTTTATGCTAAAGATTTCATATTTTACAAGGTTTCGTCAAAAAAGATTAATGCAAGCATATTCTCTGTTTCAATCTTATATCGCTTTATAGTGAAACGTTTTTTAATGTTTTGCGGATTATGTGTTTCAGGTACGTATGTATATACGCACGGGAGCATCAGCTCTGTGACAAAGGTGGAACGATGCGAATTGAATTTCCCACGTGGCCGTGCGGGTGTGAAGCAATTTTATCACCATACATTGTACGTAGAACGATGCCGTTGATACTACTATTAATGTTACTGTATTTTGCTTGAACCAAAGTTCTCTAAAGAAAAGTATAACAAGTTGAACCCAGCCAATTCTTTCCCCTTGGATATTCGACAGAATTCATGGTTGGTTATCTCAGAATTAACCCTAATCATATCACGTGTTTTTAAAACAAATTATACCACAATGTGACTCAGAATCACTTATGATAATCATGGGAATAGTCAAAATTGTGGAAAGTGTCTTACGATTATTATTATTATTATTATTAATGTGGTTGATGGCAAAAGTATACAGTACACAGTAGTTCCTAACTTATAAATACCGATAATAACTACTTCAACTTGAACTCTGCCACACAACTCTATGTTAATCTTTCAACTTTTTATGCAACTGTACGATCGGTTTTTCAATCAACACTGGTTTTTTCCTCCTTCGAGAAAACCTTTATAGGTCTTCCTTTCTCCCACCACGCGCTCGCTAAGCATTGCCAATCCATTGGCGAGTTGTATATCGCCAACGGTTTTTTCCAATGGGCCTGGCTTTCTTCTAGTTGACCCACACTTTCACTTTTCCGGTCCTTAAAACTAAAATACTACAAAAAATTATTGTTTTCGTTTGTCGTTTAAATTCATTTATTTATCCAAACAAACTATACAGGGTGTTCGGACAGCCCTGGGCTTAAATTGAAAGAGTAACTCTCTGAGACATTCTAAGACGAAAATCAAGAGTAACGATTTTGCGTTTGAGGCTTTGTTTACGAGTTATAACTAGTTAAAGATATCGTTTAATCCGGACCGTTCGATTCTTGAGAGCGGGTAACCGAGGCAACTCGGTCGGTAACGTCGCTGAGTCCACAGTGATGCTCAAGCGTCGAACGGTCCGGATTAAACGATATTTTTAACTAGTTATAACTCGTAAACAAAGCCTCAAACGCAAAATCGTTACTCTTGATTTTCGTCTTAGAATGTCTTAGGAAGTTACTCTTTCAATTTAAGCCCAGGGCTATCCGAACACCCTGTATATAAACATAAAATATTATGCACAGACCATACACTTTTTGATTAAGATCAAATTTCAAATGTGACTTAACCACATCGTGGTATGATTGGCGTTAAACAGGTCATCGGTTATGAGTCGAACTACCGTCATCTATCAAGTTCAGCAACACACGACGTGTAGCACGAGCCCAGGGGACCGAATATGTACTGGACTGTAAAGTTTTCTTTGTTTCGGTGCAGCAGTTTCCTTCGTCTCCACCGAAGAGTGGCTCGTCCCTTTACACCTGGCTGCATATGATGATAGCCTTGATAATAATTGCTCAGCCGGATGTTATAGGTCACAGTAGTCTGCCTCGAAATCGCTTATAACGAGATACATTAAAGGGAGAAGTCTGGGTTTCGTTGTGGGGAAATCCGTTCATGAATAGAATCCACTCGGTTTCGTTAACTTGATGTTATACCGGGTGAGCCTTTAAAACTGGAATATCTTTAGCTACCTTGTAAAATATTTTCCACACGAGAGAATGGGTAAAGAAAGCAGAACCGTTATTTCAGGTAACACAAAGTAAGATAAAGAACACAAGGAATATACAGTAGCGGACAAAAGTTTAAGACCAAAGAATGAACAAAATTAAACTAATTTATAAGGAGTATAATGATAAACAAAATTTGCATTCTGTGCTAATCAATAAATAGTGTTCTTCCAAAATAGCAATAAAAATGAATGTACAAACAATATTCGCGAACCATAAAATTAAGTTCTACACTGTCCTGTTGTCTTAAACTTTTGTCCACTATTATATTCTGTGGTATACTTCTGTAAGTAAACAAAAAACATCGAGTTTTATAATTTTATAACTTTGAAGAAATTTTAATAATTTCTTGAGAACCCGTATAATGAAATTTCAGAAACTGCAAATAAAATAATCGTTATTACATTAGCTATTTTCATGGCACCTTTTGTAATATAACGTAAAATGGTCAGCATTTCGTTTTATTATTTTTTCAAATAATAAATTTGTTAAAGATTTTCAAATTTTGATACATGCTAAATACTCCTGTTTTTAAATTATCTTATTGCCGTTAATAATTATTATTAACCTACATTTTTGAACTTGACACAAGTTGTTTCTGTTATCACCTGTGTTATTATTACATATTAAAGCTATCTTTTAATTATTAATTGACACAAAAATTTATAAAATTAGCAAAAATTGTACGTAATATTTTATCTAATTCCTTATTATACAAATGGATGTCCATAAAAATTAGTGTTACAGCAATTTGTGAGTTTTCTTAAATCGACCGAGAATTAAAAGATCGAGGGATAAAACGAGAAAATAAACTGAGGTTGATTTTACGTAGGATTCGTGCTTGCGGGCTCACATTGGCTAGACTTAATGGTTGGAAAGTTTGCTCTTGGCTCGGTAATCAACTCACCTACTACCGTTCAACTTCATTCCAGATAATTTAGCTAGCCAAATATCCGCAGCGTAGCCGACGATCGCCACAAATCAGTGAATTCTCCGATGAAACTTATGAACAGTGCATACTGAATAGTGATCGATTCATTTGAACTATTGACACATTACTGCGTGATAATGAGGGAATATCAAGTAAAAACAAAAGTAAAAATGAAAAAGCGTATGAATGAAATAATGATCAGGTTGAAAGAGTTGTGTAACTCAGGATATTCTGACAACAATATTGATTTTTATTGCAATTTCATAACTTTGAAAACATGACTGTAAAAGCAAAATTTGAATAGAAATTTATTTTACATAATTGATAAAATTTTAACAAAATAAAATTCAATTTGATAATCTAATACCTTGCAATTTTAAGCCTTCGTTTAATGTTTCTAAATACTTTATGGTGCTAGAATAGCTCATATTTCGTTTAAGGTTTAGTTTGTTTACATGTATTTAGAATTCATTAAGGAGAAGTTTTTCGGAGGTACAAAAATGGATGGCAATTTTTAAAGATGCCTTTCATCCCTTAAATACAATTAAACGAAAAGAACATAAACAAATTTACTATATGACCACAAAATATTTATAATATTACAGTATTTTATATGACATAATAAAATAAGATCTACAGACGTTAATTATCTTCCTTATTTATTAATTTTTTTTAAACATGCAAGGGAAATATAAGGTATAAAATGTAAGATATCGTCGTCGTCATTTGTTCGATAATTAACCAGAAGAGCCTCAAATTGGACTAGTCACACGAATCTATACATTTGTATATCACACTTTACAAAATTATTAATAAATAAGTTTAGTATTCATACATATGTGATATTATTACTAGTTGATGCGTCTTTATATTCTCTTCTAGAACACGTCGAATGCTACGTGAACTCGCCCCGCAGCGGTTTACACTCGACTGTTCTGGCACGCGCAACCGTGAATTTCTTTCCACCGCAAGTGGTTAAAGATAGTGACGTGTTAGTCGGCCATTGCAAAAGATTCGCAAATTAAAAGTTTATTCGAAAAGTTATTCAACTCGTATTATTGTTTGATAAATGTATTACGTTTAGCACAATGTAATAATAAGTTACCATCAATAATTTTGTCAGAGACATTGCTAGCAACGTTCATCATCCTTTTCGTAAATATTTCATAATTCCTTTTTAATCTTACCATAAACTTCACCTTTAAACTGAATTACCAGAAATTGCCCTAATCAGCTTCACCAACAAGCATACTTTCACATCTCGCTAGTAATCGTTCCTAACAATCTAACTGTAGCCAAGGTGACCAACATTACCGCTCGATTCTATCATATATATATATATAATAAATTAATTTTTGTGTTGCTTAAACGGCACGCGGTTTAAATTATTTGAAGATAAATGATCGCATTGGGTGACATTAATCCAAACCGTGCAGAAAATGCAGTCGTGGGGCGTGAAATTACGGCGGTTATACACACCCATTAAACAAAGGAGATTAATGCCTCGATCCTCCATTTTTAGATACCATTTATCTCGTCCATCTTCATTCCTGCCGTCCCGTAAACGTTTGCTAACGTTCCCGTAATTATGTTAACAGTATCACGTTTAAATCGTTTTATTTCATTGCGATTCTCGGAAAAACGCCTCACTCCCGTGAATAATTTCCATCCCCTGATCCAGTGGCACCAAAAAGTATTCGTACACTGTATTATACGGAAATTGACCTAACCCTGAAATTCTGATTTCAATCAAATTTTGTGTGTGTACAGAACATAGCGTGTCTTGCCTGGAGCAATTTTTTTGGCGCCAAATATCTTTTAAGGGGCCTGATAACAAACATCAAAGTTTCAATGATTGTTCATGCTTTGAATACAAGCTTTTCTAGGTTCCTTTTTTATGACCGGGCGATAGAGTATTAAAAATTAAACGTTTTCTATTCAAAAAGTTTTAATTCATTAAGTATCATTACAAAGTTATCTTTAAAAAATGAGAGAAAGCTCAAAAACTTCAGCGCTGGTTTCACTCCTTTAACATGGCATTTAGATAAAAAGAAGAGATTAATTCATACGTATATTATTACGATCTACATACAAAGTTTTATTAAACTCTTCTATCAGATTCAGAATTGCAAGGTTAACCGAATTTATTTGTGACATAGTATACGAATATTATTTGGAGCCACTGTAAGTCTCGTGACGAAAAACAAGAGCCATTGAGTAACCGTTTGATATAATACCGTATCAATTACCCTTATTAAAAGTTAGTTGGTATTAAAATAAAGAAGTCTCTTTCAAATTAACAACAGTTTTAACTAAAAACATATTTTAAAATATTATTTACTGCTTTGATTGTCAATGTTTCACTGCACGGTTCATTTAAAAAATTCATACCTCTAGCTTAATATCACAAATGTAACGTTGGTAGACGTTTAGCGAAATGCTGTGCTAAACTTCGAGTAATAACTGCGTACTTATTACAAAGAAACCGAGAACGTTTACGTTCCAACTTTGCTACGACTCCCGTTAATTCATCGAATCCAGGGCAAAGAGAATCGTTTGTAAGCTAAAATATCCGCGCTCGTACTCGATGGTCTCTTTCCGCGAAGGTTTTCCACCGTTGTAAAGTGGTGGCATATTTTTTTACCAAAGGTCGGTCTCAGCACTTGCGAAATACGTGGTGGCATTTTAAATTAACGCTGCCTCTCGTAATGCTGTCGATCTTATACCGACCTCCAATCTCAGAGAAATCTGGTGCTAGTGGGAAAAAGGGAAACGAGAAAGAGAGTAAAATGAGAGGTATGTCAAAAGTTGTGACGAAAACAGGTCGCACATAATTTCAAGTATTTAATTAATGCTTCTCTAGGGTACGTAGAATCGTCCCTATACCTGCAATAATAAAATAAGCGTAATGACTATATTTGCCAGTACCTCGCGGAATTGTCGGGCCAGCGTAACGGAATGGTCCCAGGGATTTTCCTGAGGCTTACGGATCGCTAGGTCATTTGTAAAAATAGAGTCGCATCGTAAACCTGGTCACCGAAGAAAATGTAGTCAGCCGATGTCCTATGTGCAAAAACGTCACCGAGGTTTGCACGGAGTGGGGACATCGAAGGCGCGCATTTTTTGAAGGTCCTGATTGGCAAAGATAGGAACCATCTATCAGGCCGGAGAAAAATAAATAAGAAGCCTCGCGAGAGGTATTAGTTCGTTATCCTAATAGAATCGTTGTATCAGTTCGTTATCACATTCGTTGCCATAGTCGTGGTCTTAGAAAGAATTCCGAAAGTAGTTTATGTATAACCCTTCGGCAAATTAATCCTACAGATGATAAAGGTTATTTACAATTTGAATATCGTAATGGTATTTTTGGTTGTTTTATAGTGTAGACATCTAGCTTTCCAAAACATTAGTAAACTGCTTGATTCGGTCAACGTAATCTGGGTAAAAAACAGTTTAAACGATAACGTGCAGCAAAGAGCACAATGTGCTCTTCGCACTACAGTTAAAAAAGAAATGCCGTAGAAATAATCTATGATGCTCTTGGTGAGAATGCTGTATTATCTCATTCCACCTGAAAATTCTGATATTAAAGGTTCTGGAAAGGAAATTTTGACCTCTAGGATAAAAAACGACCTGGACGACTGCAACGATTCAAGGATAAGGAATTACAAACACTTTTAGATGAGTTCATTGAAATAAAACCGTTTAGTTTCTTCAAATCAGGCATCCGTTGTCCTAAAGATAAGCAAAGGTTATAGAAAGTGAGGGATACTGCTTCATTCACGAACTTTTGGGCATGAAAATTTAAATAAACTCTGAGCCTGCCAGAAGAAAGACTACAATTAACTTGTACACCTAATAATTAATTTAGTTTCGTTGATTTTTTGGTATTACACTTTTGTCCCCTACTGTAAACATTTCTATTCTAGAGACCAAACTTTAACAAATTTTAAGAAAATAACACCGGGACAATGTCAGCAGTAAAACAAGCCAAACAACCTGTTTGATGATTCTAATAGGCATCCATTGCTAATTCTATGCTCCCTTCATGATACTCCACCACGGAGCTTCATCTGTTTAGCCTGAAATCACCAGAACCAAGCAAGAGCCCTTCGAATATGTCGGCTGAGCTCGCAAAACGAATCTGAAACTCGTCGACAAGTGGGTCGCCGGGAACTCTGAGAACCTGTAGATGGCTGAAAATGGAATCGATGTGCTCTCAAAAGTGGATGCTGCAGCGAAAAGCTTAACAGCTGTGTTCTTAGCAATCAAGCTCACCGGAGAATTCTGTAAACTGCAATTTTCAAGGAACGGTGACAAGGCGACACGAAGCGGTTTCTCCTGAATCGGATTACTGCGAAGGAGATTTGAAAGTCTGAAATGTTCCCGGGATGAGCTAAACGATTAGAGGATTAGTTTTCCAATCGATGAGAACGGCAAAAAGAAATAAATTTATATTGTGGAATATATTTAAACGTTGGAGTTTGTAAACGATGCTTCTTTAACGCTTTAAATGCTACGTCAATAATGTTTGCTTGATGTGTTAGTTTCTGCAGAGATCTGCATCAGTTCTGCAGATGATTTTATTTACTGAAACAGAAATTAGGTATCTAGGTATTCTTATTTCATATTTCTTGTTTCTCTTTTTTAGAACAAATTTTCAACTTTTTTAGTATATCCTTAGAATAAACTTGTCAAAAATTAACTGTGAGTTTTATGGAAATCACTATCGGAACATGTTTGATACTGAAGGTGTTACTAAATTTTGAGTAGAATCATTCTCTAGAGTGGAGGAACAATAAATTTTGTCGTCGATAATTTATTCGTTATAAAAGATTAAATTGGTATACGTGGAATAATAATTAAAATATGGAACTTCTCGATAAAACGCTGTTTTATTTTGTCAATAACATTTCCGTTAGTTTGTATACGTGCTTTGTAATGAGAAGGTAGCAGCGAAATGTTTTAGTCATTTCCAGGTTATACAGATGAATAATTATTTGCACAGACCTACTATATCGTTTCCTATACTTCTCGTATGACAATTTGATATGATTATAAAAGGTTATCAAAATTTTAGAGTACTGAAAATTTATACAGGATGTCGGATTTCGTGTCTACTATCGTTTAAATGAGACGCTACCAATTTCACAGTGCAAACTAGGCGGAAACAGCGGAAATAAAAATGTGCGCTCAAGGAAGACGGGCAGAGAAGATGGATCCATCCACTCGAGTCTACAGCATCCGACGTCAGCGGCTTTGTTTGTCAAAGAAACTTAAAAACGGCCAAGGTAACACATAGAGTAGGGAAAACTGTAGAGAAAGACGCGGAAATCAGATGCAAACAATCCGCCGAAGTTAAATACTGGTTGTGAAGACATGCTTCATACGGGTTGCGTTCTAGCTGGAAGTTGCGTGAAGCAGCAGTTTAAGAGAACGATGTCGGCAGAACCTCAGTTAAATACGAACAGTTTAATTCGATTAGTATCACGAGGATCGTGAATGGGGGTTCGCTAGAAAAACCCAGAACTTTAACTTTTCTACGTAAGAAGTTGTTTGAAGAAATTTCCACAAGCAGGCTAGTAGGACAGACGAGATGATCGAATTTTTGTTAAAACGAGAATATATAGGAATTTTATTTTATTTATACAGATAGACGACAGAGTTCAGGTGGAAATGTAACAAAGTACAGTTCTTCGATTCATTTAAAATAATTTAATAGTAACGTATAAGCAACTTTTCAACTTAACAGCTTCGACGTTCTTGCTCCTCTCACAATCACACTCTTTCTGTATCACGTTCGCATTCTCCCCGTCATATATTCTTCTAAACACTCGTTTCCTTTCTTCCTAATTGTAAACCTCTCTCACCCGAAGCATTCGGTCACGTTCAGCTAAAATTCCTCAGTCGCAACGTTGTCTCAAGTACTCATCTTTCGCGCCTCAGAAACACTCTAATCCAAATATTCTACATTCATTATTCTACATTCTTTTGTTTGCATTCCTACAAATATATATAAATATATATTTTCTCAGTTACTGCATGATAACATTCTTTTGATAACGTAGTAATCGCTACATAAATATAATGCAGTACTTATTTATTTATTTATTTAGTATATGTTGTTTTCGTACGATGTTCTGCTTACGTTGTTTATATTCTTATACTATAGAGCATCTACCTTTGTCTCGTTATTCTCTTGTATGTAGGCTATTATATTGTTCGGTCCTTAGTTAATAAGAATAAGGACAATGGTGGTATTATAAGCTGGAGGTATCAGCGAGATATCTCCAAACATACGATAGTGTCGTAAGTTAAGGATAGCAGCGAGATATCTCAGATCATTTGAGATGTCTCTAAACATTTAATCACACAAATATCCGACCGCGCGACAAATCACATAAACATTCCGCCACATTCGATCACGCAAGATACCAATAAACATCCAGCCACATTCCATCACGCAAGATATCTCCCAACATCCGAGTACGCGAGATATCTACCAACATCCGATTATACGAGATATATATATAAGCATTTTTACCACACGCGGACAGAACCTTGTAAGCATCCGACCAGGTCACTCGCCCGCAGACCCCTGATCGTAGCACTAGTATTCATTAAATTCAATAAGTAGAGAAAAAGTGTTGTCAATTATTTAACCCAGCCATTAGAAGATACAAGTTGCGTTGGCTATCATTACGCCCAAACAATTAGTATCCACCATATATTGTGTGTAAGTTTTCTATGTTATAAATTCTGTATCCTGACATCACACCGCGTAAATTAAATTCCATAACCAACATAATGTAGGAATGCGATTGAGTGGATGTGAGTTTAGGAAAATCTGAAGAGTGCTTGAGTCGAGCGATAGTCGTGTGATCGTAGAATGTTTGGACTCGAGTGTTTCTAAGGTAATCTTTCGCTCTACCAAAGTCGTTAAAACAGAATTTTTCTATAATAATAATATATTTAGTGGGACGAATTCAAAAGTAAGCAACAATAAATCAATTCGTTTTTTATACAGCAGACGTTGAAGGTTTTTGCATTGTACGTTGTATATTATCAGCCTGTATCTGAAATAAATGTTTTCCTGGTGTATATCATCAAATTGTACCCGATAGAATAAATATCTAACTATATTTTGGGGGGATTTCGTGGTTTAGATTGTACAGTTCGTTTTCATACTACCTTCGCGCGAATGTGCAATAATTTAATTTCAATGGATTTCACGCGGACCCCTGGTTCCGCGTTTTAAATGGAAATTGCACTAGCTTTAATCCTCTGGGGTTTTTTGATAAAACTTGTTTCCTGGAAGGTCGATTTAAATACTCCATTTTGGTTATAATGTTAGACCAACGAGAATCATTTTTATCGACGAAACAGGTTATTATCGTATTTCGTAAGAAACATCGAATCCTCTTGCGCAACTGCATGAAATTTAGGTAAATACGAAAATAATATAAACGTACTCCATCTTATTTTACATTTGTTATCTATTTCACACCTTTAAGCGCAATAAAGATGTAACTTACTAAAAACCTTTTAATTCACGCTACCGTGTACGCGTTTTCCACCGTCGGTATCTGAGTAGTTAAACTCATACGTCGCACGCCGAATTAACCCCTTGCCATACCATTTAACTCGATCAGATCCAGGCCCACCCGATAGAAAAAAATCAAATATTTCAATCGTTACCTCTCCCATCAAACAATTTTTAGTATATTTGGCCCAATCTTTACTCTACGTGCCAAACTCGCGATTTTCACGTTTGACTCGCATTTGATTCCACGAGTCTGACTCGTGACACTCATGTTTGGTCCAATTTTGTCATGACGAGTGAGACTCGTCAAAATACGTCAAGGGGTTAACTTCATGCAGCTAGTTATATGTAAGTGGACTGTATAATAATAAGCAAGGCAAGGCAGGTTCTGCGCGTTCGCAGGAACCTGGCTCCGCGGTCTACGAAAATTACCCAATTGAAAAAAAAAATTGTAATTTACTTTTTACAGAATGATGATGCCATTAACATATGCGAGACATTTTTTTTAGTAGCGATGATTCAGTTTAAAGGAGTGACAAAAATCATCAAAATTCAGTTTAACTCCATTAAGCCCTTGTATCCTGGAAACTACTTTAGATAAAGAAATCCATACATTAAACTACATCAATAGCTTTTTGCAAAAGTCATACACGATTATAGATTTTATACTGTCATTGAATCTTTTGTCCTTTGAAAGCGAATTAGCAAATTCAATCTATTTTGATAATGTTATCAAAGATTTGGCGTTGAAAAAAGCAAGAAAAATTGTATCGTAAATAATATTATTATTGGATTGTATTATTACTTAATATTCGTCTTATAAAAAATATATATGTAACAGCGTTTGCAAATAAATAATTCCTCGCTGTAAAATATAAGCATAGGATTTGAATGTGCATTCAGGCCCCGCAAAATTTTTGAACCCGGCCCCCCAAAAGGTCACGCCGGCCCTGAGGGTATGTATACATTGATAGCGCTTGGCAAGCGGAAAAACACTAATAGTTTATCATTCAACTCAACCGTATCGTTTTTCGTTTTGCAATAGCCACGATACAACACACAAACATTTTATTTTGAAGTTACTTTCAATGTATCAAGAATAAAGAGAATCAAGCGTTTTTCTAGTTACTACACCGACATGATTATTATACAGTTCACTTACATATAACTAACCGCATAAAGTTAATTCGGCGTGCGACGTACGAGTTTAACTACCCAGATACCGACGGTGGAAAACGCGTA
The DNA here is from genome assembly GCA_033822845.1 of Tetrapedia diversipes. Taxonomy (NCBI): domain Eukaryota; kingdom Metazoa; phylum Arthropoda; class Insecta; order Hymenoptera; family Apidae; genus Tetrapedia; species Tetrapedia diversipes. Next base: position 52,011 of record JAOPTO010001857.1, read on the forward strand.
CACGACATACTATAAACGATACACCCTTGGCACCCGATGGCTGCGTGTCTTCGAGACATCAGTCGTCAAGTGGCGCCTTGGGGTTGCATTCATACTTTCGAACGCACTTTCAACCTGAGACACACCAAGCGCCCAGCCATAAATCGTTCAACAGCCTAAATTACGGTTTAGGCACTTGCAGCGACCACCCAAAATAAACGGTCACTAACGAACGTTTAGGAAAGGATATACCATTGAAATACTCGTGAACTCGAGCAATGTATTTCTGAATATAATAAATTAAACACAATGGAATGCAACTGCTGTATGACAGCAGATGTAAACTGCGGGCCAAGGAGTACAAAAAGAGGCTAAACTCATCAGCGGCCGCCAAGATGCGAAGAAGTGCTCTTTTGAAATTTAAATTCTTGCTAATGAAGTGTACGCAATTTGCAGCGGCAGGTTTCGTTACGTCGCGTTGCTGCTCTGCGCAAAATTTCGCGCTATGCGGAGTTTCTCACTGACGCGGTCAATGTTTTCACGTTTTCTCTCTGGCCTGCTTCTAATTCTGGCTATTTCTGTTCCCTTCTTGATTTTTTCCGGCTCTTTCATTGACATACATAATATGGCGTAAATTTATCCTAATTCTAAACGCTGCTGGATGGTTTAATGTCCTTATGTGTGTCACTACATGTAAAATGCGCAGTTTCGGAAACTTTAGCGAATTCTCGTGTGCGATAGTAAAATAAAGTCTCGTATAAAGTACTGAAGATAGCTTCCGATCGGTAGACTGTTCAGGTGCTTTGGATTCGAGTAACTTAACTTTGAGTTCGTATTAACCGTTTGACTACGGCATACTTCGTTACGTGCCATACGGCAGGGATTGTGTTGCTATGTGCGCTGAGAACGGCAAATTTTTGGGTAGGGATGCATTTTTGTGAAAACATATTTCAATAATCAAAAAACTGAAGTTTTAATTATCTAACTAACTAACTAAGTTTAACTAAGACTTATGGGAATAAATATCAATATAATTTCCACGGCGCCTATAGGCGCTCTCCGTATCATAAAGCCAAACTGTGTAGGGCGCCTAAAGGCGCTTTCTGTATCACAAACGCAAAATTTCTAAGCCACAGTAGCCAAGGGGTTAAATAACATAAATAGCTGAACCTTAACCCTTTCGTTACTACCGTCACCGATTGACGGCGGCCACGAAATGTTTTCCGGGTACTACTATCAATCACCGATGACTGTCGCGGTCTGAATGAAAGGTTTACTGTCAATTACGCTAGAGATTTCTATGAATACTGCAAAACTCGTTTTCACGGCTTATGCTGCCGTACTTTTGTGGAAAACTTCCTCGTACCACGAATGTATAACCGCGGCTAGTGTCAACCAAGCCGATAATATTACTCATCGTGTTGGGTCATCGATAACACTATGAACCCAGCCGATGAGTTTGCCGAACCGTCAGCCTCCGATAACCCTGCCTCTCGTCACCAGTCCTTGAGTCACCGATCCTTGAATCACCAATCCCTGTACGGCCGATCCTTGTACCACCAACCACTCCCTACTCCTAGCCTCGATCATATATATATATATATCCCAAAATTTACGAATAAAGCAGTATTATTGTGAACATCTAAAAGAACCTACGGGTCATTATTGTCCGTGTCCTGAAAAACTGCGGTGTTTCCTCCGGACTTCTACGTTATACAACAGCGGACCGTGACACTAGCTCCGCTGTACCGAAAGGGTTAAACAGATGAAATCTAGAATGCTCCTTACTGAAACTTCTGCAATAGGGTTTTTATTGCAGAACTTCGGGTTGTAAATAGAAATATTTTTTAAAACTTGTTTCTCTGAATGGAAAGCTCCAATTACTTCTGTAGAAGGTGTTCTGATTATTACAAGACTTAATATTACAAATGTAGGAATGCGATTGAGTGGATACAATTCTGGGAAAATGTGAAGTGTGTTTGAGTTGGGCGATAGCCATGTGAACGTAGAATTTTTAGACTAAAGTGTTTTTGAGGCGCGAAAGATGGGTACTTGAGACAACGTCGCGACTGAGGAATTTTGGGTGAACGTGACCAAATGCATTAAGTGGGAAAGGTTGATAATTAGAATGAAAGGAAACGAGTGTTTGGAAGAATATATGACGGGGAGAATGCAAGTGTGGTACAGAAAAAGCGTGATTGTGAGAGGAGTAAGAACGTCGAAGTCGTTAAGTTGAAAATTATGTTTATACGTTAGTATTAACACGTTCCGTGCCACGTGTACTACCGGTGGTACACGCAGTCATATTTATTTAATGCGTTGAAAACATATATTTTATTACAAATATAATTCTGTAAACTATATTTCTAGCTAAAAAATGAAGCATTATACAGGATGCAGTATAGAGCAAAACACATAAGTTTATTTAATTGTTATATATACAATAATTAATAATTATATTTAATGATGCATTTAGTCAAAATATCAAATGGCCTGAACGACAAGTCAGGCAAAAATGGCTTGGCACGGAACGTGTTAAACTATTATATATACATTTATATTATCTATTACTTTGTTTCACCTACACCTAAACCCTATCATCTCTAAAAATAAATAAATCCTACATATATATGATCGATAGCGAAAGTATATAGTATACAGTAATTCTTAACTTATAAATACCAACAATATATTAGCTAACCCAACTCTGCTACACGGCTCTACATTCAACTCTAGTTTATTCCTCCTTCGAAGCCTTCCTCCCTTTCCTCCCACCCTACGCTCGCTAAACATTGCCTATCCGTTGGTGAATTGTTTGTCATCAACGATTTTTTCCGATGGAACTGGCTTTTGTCTAATCGATCCTTACCTTCATTTTTCTGAATATCGTCCTTAAAACTACGTTATTTTTAATATTCTGAAACTACGATGCTATACTTCTATTTTTATAATCGCTTCAGTTCAATTAAAAAGAAAAAGAAATTAGTAAGAGGAAGCGTTACAATTTGTGACGTTCGCTAAGACTACTGAACAGATGATAATACTTTTATGCTATTTTCTATTACTCTTTTGTTATAACGTTAAAAAAAAGTAAGTTTGATTTAGTTGGCTTGGTTAAAAATTGCGAAGTACTTAAAAAGTCAACAAACGATGATTGTTATTTCAACATTACAATTAGGAAAAAGAATTTGGTTTTGTATGCAAATTTTAAATACAGCCGCGTTCGATACTTATCTCGAAGGTAAATATTCGCAGGCTGTAACGCTATGACATCGCTCCCAAAACGTGTTCGCCCCTTCCACGCTTTCCGAAGATTATGCATGCCCAGAATCTTCCAGAACTTCCAACTCTGCAAATGATCTTCATGAAGTTTCATACCGGAAAGAGAAGTCGCAGATGATCTAGCGTTCCCTTGCGTTATGTTGGCGCTTTCGCTTACAACTACACCTCAGCCTCACCCATACTAGTTTCCCAGCGATAGATTTGCTCGTTTCTTTGCCTGAAATTCGGGCTATCACTTGCCCAAGGATCTCGAAAATTGTGACCGTCTAGAAAATTGGAATTCTATCTTTGGCCAACGGGCAAGATGTACGTTAGGTGTTGGAAAAGATGCAAAGTGACTCCAAAAAGTATTCGTACATTGTATTATAAGGAAAATCATCTACTTCTGAAATTCTGATTTCAATGAAACTTTACGTGTGTACAGAGCATGGTGTGATCTGTATGGAGCAAATTTGTTTGGCGGCAATATATCTTTTAAGGGGACTGATAACGAATCTCCAAGTTTCAGCGATTTTTCACGCTTCGAGTACAAGCTCTTCTGTGGTCTTTTTTTATGACAGGGCGATAGAGTATTAAAAATTAAACATTTTCTATTTGAAAGGTTTTGCTTCATCAAGTACCATTATAAAGTTATCTTTAAAAAATGAGAGAAAACTCAGAAACTTTAACCCTGGTTTCACCACTTTAAAATGGCATTTAGATGAAAATAAGAGATTAATTTATACATATACTATTACGATTTATATACCCACGAAGTTTTATCAAATACTTCTATCAGACTCCGAATTTCAGGGTTAAACGAATTTATTTGTGACATAGTGTACGAATACATTTGGAGCCACTGTATGTTAAAAAGGTTAAAATCTGCATTACGATTTAAAGTAAGTGAATGGAGGTTTTAGGACTGTGTCGTAAAATTTTGTAACTGAAATCTAATATCATTGAATAAGGACTGAGAGATGTTGTTCCTGTTTTGCAAATTTAAATTGTAGTATTAAATATATAATGAAGTTGGTAACTTTTATTGTTAATTTTAGAGAACACATTCAGTGAATACATCCCTTTATTATATATCTGGTTCGATCACTAGCTGTAAATTACAATTTCTTTTACAATTTATAAAGTATGAAAAAACATGTCTATTATAGAGATAATGGCATATTAAAATTACACTTGCATTTGACGAGAACTTCAACATAACCATTCGATCAATTTTGATGGTCACTGTTATTTACAAAGTAATAATAGATTTGTATGTTTCCGAGGATAAAATATGCTTGTGTCATGAATTTGTATGATTAATTCAACCTGATTAGCTGTTTCGAATGTGACCTCAAATGTAATCTGAACGTAATGTGGTCTAAACCATTGTTTCTATGCATTATACAGAATATGAAGGCACAATTGACGAACTTCAAACTTCACGAACTTGCAAAATATTCAGTATGTACCTAATTAGCTATGTTTATTTTTGGACAAACAGCCATAATTTAGCTGCTATAATTTTAACCGTATTGTAGCCTTTACCATTTGTACAGTTTCATTAAAACGAATTTCGGAAAACGGATGTTCAGCATAAAGCAGAAAGAGAAGGATAAATTAATTGATAACTTATTCGTTTAACTAGATATTGAATGTATTCAAACAACATACACAATATTTTTTATACGCCCACAATTAAAGGGAATAGGAGAGGCCTTGATCATGTGGACCGCCCTGTATTTTGATTTTCTATCAGACCAAGAGGTACAATGTAAATTATGAGCGTGTATACAATTCATAAACTTTACTTATCAAAATGGATACGAATCACTCGTGACAAAAGCTTTTACAGGTGTTAAACATTTCTATAACTATTGAATTGAAACTAAGGTTTAACAACTAAAATTTCGTCTAGAATCAGTTATTATCTACTGCGTATCTTGATCTTGCACACAGATTTACGTATGCCTCGCACACATCTGACGATCGAGCTCATGCCTCGCGATCTTCCGGTGGCGTTCCACCACGACTCAGACACTACTTCGCGAAAACGTCGCCCGCGAAAATACGACCCTATACTATTGTACAAATCTACAGGGTGTTCGGACAGTCCTGGGCTTAAATTGAAAGAGTAACTCCCTGAGACATTCTAAGACGAAAATCAAGAGTAACGATTTTGCGTTTGAGGCTTTGTTTACGAGTTATAACTAGTTAAAAATATCGTTTAATCCGGACCGTTCGACACTTCAGAGCGGATAACCGAGGCAACTCGGTCGGTAACGTCGCTGAGTCCACAGTGATGCTCAAGAGTCGAACGGTCCGGATTAAACGATATCTTTAACTAGTTATAACTCGTAAACAAAGCCTCAAACGCAAAATCGTTACTCTTGATTTTCGTCTTATGCCGCGTCCACACTGCTGTTCGCGAACAGCTCGCGAACAGTTCGCGAGCTGTGCTCGCCAGCAGTGTGGACACTTCCGCGAACAGCGAGCAGCGAGCAGCGAGCAGCGAACTCCTCAGCGAACAGCGAACAGTGTTCGCTCGGGAAGCGGTAAATCAAAGAAACTGTTCGCGAGCTCGAAGCGTATCTGGACGCGTTTGTAACACAGTATGTGGCAAAAGCTAATAGCGAACTGCCCATGAATTCAGAGCGAACAAGCTTGTAACTGTTCGCGAGCTCCAGTCTGGATATGCTGCGTTTTCCGTTGGCAAACAGCTCGCGAACCGCACGCGAGCAATTCGTGTGCTGCTCGCGAGCTGCTCGCGAACTGTTCTCTTCTATGTGGACGCGGCTTTAGAATGTCTCAGGGAGTTACTCTTTCAATTTAAGCCCAGGGCTGTCCGAACACCCTGTATATATAAAGATGAATGTGTGTCTGTCTGTCTGTACTTGATAGATTCAAAAACCATACATCCAATCGCCGTGGAAATTTGTGAAATTATTAGGTATATTCCCGGGAAGGTTTCTGAAAATTTTTTTTTAAATCAGAATTGGGGTTCTAGGTGCTCGCAAACACATATCCCAAAAATATCAAAATAACATTTAATTAGTAATTATTAATAATAATAAATAATCTTGAGAACCTTTTTTCTACAATAATAGTAATTGTTTTGACAAATTTTGCTCATGGAGCTCGAAACCCGTAAACCTAGTATAAAATAACATGAGGATAAAATTTATCCTTACGACGGTTTTGCAAAGATTTACAGAACCACCTACTGTGAAAGTTCCATTAAACTTGGGAAAATTGTTCACATTCCTCGAAATATTTATAAGGACCTGGAATCTAGTATAACTTGTCTAGGTCTACATCTACTCAAAAATATTGTCCGTATTTCTTCGAAGTGCTAGAAGCCTTGCAGCCGAAATTGAGTCTGTACGCTTGATCTCATTGCTAGTCATCGTGGTACCGTAGAAAACAGGCGAAACTAACGTCCGTCTGCGCAGAGGCTCGAGGATGTCAGAATTTCCGGCAACCCCGAGGTTGATGAAGAGTTCGGCTGTCGGTCTTTAGGAGAGCTATGCGGCAAGTGTGAACGCACTGTGCGACACGTAGCTTTGCAATACGCGTGAACGCGTTGCATTAGTGTTAACGTGCGCTGCTTTCTACTGGTTGGTTGATTCATTGAGCGGCATTACAGTTTCGCCACTATTGGGTGAAACGAACGAACTTTCTGCTGTCAAGTTTCTGGAAACGCATGGGATGCCGTACGTGCTTATTACCCTTTGTCCTGTTCGACTACTGAATCTACTGTGCGTTGCTAAGAAAATGGTAAAGCAAGGTGGCACAAGGATAAAATATTCAATTTCTGAAATTTCCTATTGGGAATGGGGTTTTATATTGCTAAATGAAATGAACACTTATTTGTAAAATAATACTTTGATAATTTATTAATACTTTTATATAGCACGTGGAAGGGCAATTTTGACCGCACCCAGCGAGTTTTGTCACAAGACTAGCAGAACGCAGTGGTCGAAATTCTTACAACCCCGTCCGGGTCCTTCAGCCCCTTTTGTTCTGTTTCTCGATGTTTTCGAACTTTCTAAAATGCCAGATGTGGCTTAGCTTCTTAGAAGAAGCCCTTGAGAAAGTACGTTAAGAGAAAGCTGGTTTATGGTTAATTTTTGCTTCGTAGTATTTCTGTATCCAATTTCCAACATTTGCGATCGGCATCCGTTGAAGAAACAGGAGTTTCTAAAGAGCGGCCATCGCATGTCGTGAGACGAGTCAGCGAGTCGATTAGTAGCTACGCATGTAGTTGAATAGTCGTAACCTTGTATTCAAAATTGGAAAGCTATGCTTCTGTGGAGACGGTAGGAAAATAAATTTATTTTTGGGTGATCCATATAAATATATCACCTTATTTTTCTGATCCTTCTACTCGGACGCTTAAGCCAGGAATGTCCTGCCCAACTCACGTTTTCTAGGCATGACGCCTCGTTGTCCTCAAGGGTTGGGGGAAATACGAGAGGGGGGGTGGAAAAGGTTCTTCCGAGCTGCATCGGGCCCCGAACTATTAGGTGTACAAGCTAATTTTAGTCTTTCATCTTTGAATTATGATAAAGGCTATTTACAATTTGAATATCATAACGGTATTTTTGGAATCTTATAGAGCAGACATCTAGTTTCCAAAAAATTAGAAAACTGCTTGATTCTGTCAACATAACCTGGGTAAACAACAGTTTAAACGATGGCGTGCAGCAAAGACCACATTCTTCATTATATGCCCTTCGCACTTCAGTTAAAAAAGAAACGCCGCTGAAGCTGCAGAAATAATCTGTGATGTTCTTGGTGAGAATACTGTATCTCATTCCACTTACAAATATTAATACCGAAGATTCCAGAAAGGAAATTTCGATCTCTAGGATAAAAAACGACCTGCAATCACTTTTAGATGAATTCATAAAACAGTCTAGTTTCTTCAAATCAGGCATCCGTTGTCCGAAAGATGGGCAAAGGTTATAGAAAGTAAGGGAGATTGTTTCGTCCACCAACTTTTGGGGATACAAATTTATATAATCTCTGAACCTGTCAAAAAAAGACTAAAATTAACTTGTACACCTAAAGCCGCGTCCACATAGAAGAGAACAGTTCGCAAGCAGCTCGCGAGCAGCACACGAATTGCTCGCGTGCGGTTCGCGAGCTGTTTGCCAACGGAAAACGCAGCATATCCAGACTGGAGCTCGCGAACAGTTACAAGCTTGTTCGTTCTGAATTCATGGGTAGTTCGCTATTAGCTTTTGCCACATACTGTGTTACAAACGCGTCTAGAGACGCTTCGAGCTTGCGAACAGTTTCTTTAATGTACCGCATTCCCGAGCGAACACTGTTCGCTGTTCGCTGAGGAGTTCGCTGCTCGCTGCTCGCTGTTCGCGAACAGCAGTGTGAACGCGGCATAATATATCCGTTCGTTTATTTCCTCCGGAGCCTGAGCACTCCAAAGCAGGTACCTTTTTCCTCCACTCCGTATTTCCTCTGTGTGGCGTACGCCACATTTCAATCGAGTGGTCGCGTGCTGTTCACAAGCAACAATCTTGTATCGCGTTGTTGAAAACCGTTAAAGCTGTAAAATATTCATCGATACCTTACGTACAGGTATTTCTACCGAATAAATTCTTCTTTTTATGTTAAATATATAAAACATTTATTTAATTTCTTGTTACACATAACTGAGAGTCTAATTGTCAGCGAGAGCTCTCTTTCCATTCGCCCTAAGCGCATCTTATCGAAGAACCGCCATAAATTTACATTGCAATTACGATTTAGAAATTACTCCTTATGACACGCCCTCGGCTAATGAGAGGCGAAAACAGATATTTGATAGCACAAAGCTAACAAATCACACTCTTTCGCCAAATCATATTTTAATCCTTTTAACCGCTTGACTTCCAAGCAGAAAACCTAGCACATTTCGAACGTTATGGACAACTGACGGTGCGTTGCCGATTGTCGAAACGTGTTCAGATTTACTAAAGCGAGTACATGACATAGCTCTTTTAATGTAAATAGTGCTGTAGAGTATGTTTATTTGCTGTACTGCGATAGATTACACTGTGATAGATTGACTGATAGATCGAATGTATGACTGTGTTAGATTGACTGATAGATCGAATGTCTGACTGTGATAGATTGAATGTATATCTGTGTAACTGTGTCGCGCCCAGGGAAGTTTCAGTTTTATATTCCCTGAACGCGTCGAGAAGGGGAAAATGTGGTGACATGGAAGGGACTCTCTGCGAGTGTTTTCCGGATTCTAATAAGGCTGCAATCAAACACCCGTGGTAATGACGATCGGCTGGCCGTTTGGGCCTAATGACGGGCCGATGTTCAGGCCCTGTTGTAAAGTGTTTGATGCAGCCCCTTAGAACACCCGCAGAGTTTCCGTGTCCCCACAGTACATTTTACAATAGGTAGAATAATCCAAAATAATGCAATAATACATTACAGAATAAAAATTTAAATACAAGCGCTATTGTGCCGCTTGGTTATTTCTCAACATAAAATAAAATATGCGCTATCGCGCTGCTTGGGTCTTTCCGTACTCATTGAGAGAAAGCGTGGTTGCGCTGTATGGGATTTTTCGACAGTGTTTTGTCAATACACACTGGGATTCAAACGGTTAACGTGCATCATGTATATCATGAATCGTGTTACGTATTTCTGTAGTTGGTTGAAACGATAACATCGACGGATCTCCTCTCACATTGTTCATATTGGAATAAATTGAGCATGGAACTCGACGCGTGGATAGTATGAGTTCTCGATAGAAATAACTCTTTTACGTTTTTCGATTTTTCCCTAAAAAAGCTCGCAGAAGTACAATAATGTTTCACCCTCGTAAAGAAGGCAACGGTATCAGTGCAATTTGTTGCTGACCGTATTATTATTCTTGCATACCTAATCCCGACTCTTATCACGCGCACACCTGTTTCGCCGATTACGCGTTTTAAAGCTCTCACTGTTTTATATTCGAGCCTCTCTACCTCATTTTACGACCTTTAAAGAACAATCTTTAAAAAGGTGTTTCTTTATCAGGTCTTTTTTAAACTGGTTCTCCTTTTTTTCTTTTATACCTCGTTACACACCATCATTACGTAGTCGTTGATAAGTTTTTATTACGTGAACCAATTTGGTTCTTATTTCTTTGCCCGACACCGCGCGTGAAATTATTTCCCTTGTCCACGATTTCTTTTTCATTACGCCATTAAACGTTTGTTTCTTGTTCGAACGCTGTTTTATCGTTGTTATCGTTCGCTGCTTGTTATTGGTGATGGTGGATTTATGTAACGATAACATAGAAATATGTTTCTTCATCGCACTCCTTGTTAAGAAAATTTAATGATAGATGCGCCCTAAATTAGGGTAGAGGTGCGTACAGTAACGTCCTCAGCCAAACGTCCTCGGTAGAAGGGAAGTGCTTACCAGCCCTTCCTTCCTACAATACCTTCAACCGTTTGAGTGTATTGGGAATGGGGTTTAATATTGCTAAATGAAATAAACTCTTATCTGTGAAATAATACTATAATAATTTATTGATACTTTTATATAGCACGAGGAAGGGCAATTTTGACCGCACCTAGCGAGTTTTGTCACAAGACTAGCAGAACGCAGTGGTCGAAATTCTTACAACCCCGTCCGGGTCCTTCAGCCCCTTTTGTTCTGTTTCTCGATGTTTTCGAACTTTCTAAAAATGCCAGATGTGGCTTAGCTTCTTGGAAGAAGCCCTTGAGAAAGTACGTTAAGAGAAAGCTGGTTTATCGTTAATTTTTGCTTCGTAGTATTTCTGTATTCGATTTCCAACACTATCACACGCAGCTTTACTTTTGAAGTTTGAAATGTAAACCGAGCTGAACGATTTCATTTACGATAAAAGAGATTCAAATGCGATAATTAACGAAGGTGTAATCATGTTTGCCGTGTTTGAAAGTCCTTTTTTTGTGGAACATCAACATAAAAGGTAATACAGTTGAAAAACTTATTTTTGTAAAAATCAATTTTCAAGAAGCGTTTAATAAATGCTGCTAGTTAATGCGTAACTGTTAGCCTTGTGAATCATGAAAACCGGTAACAGTTAAGTGCACGCCTAGGAACGTTTAAATTATATTCTTTGTTCTATTCAATTGTAAATTCGTTGAGTATTTTATTGAAAGCGAAGAAGGCAAATTGGAATTACGTAGAAATAGGTTAAAAACGTTTGTTGATATAATCAATAAATTATGAATGAAAAAATTTTTAAAAATTAACGAAATGATTAAAATAATGCCTGAAATCATTAAATTCATTCATAAAGAAAATAGTTAAGAATTCGTCTAATAAGAACCCTAAAATCTTTAACCAGGAGATATTTTCATGTAGTATTAGATTCGTATGGCAAATTCTCAAAAACGAATTAATATGTGACTGGTCAAATCAGTAATTCTAACCTATATTGGCATAACATGATTTTAACAGGATTCGATAAAATCCTCTTTCACTAAAGCGGTTTGTTAAAATTTTATTGTAGTTTTTATTTTAATTGAACCTTATTTTACATATAACTAGTGTTATGGTATAATACAATGCAATTAAATTCATATATATTCACTCGTAACATTTAACTTGATTTAACCGTATCCAAAGTATAAACTCCTCGCTTTATTTAAACGTGGCATATTGTTATTTAGCATAGTTATCCTTACAAAGCATATTTTGGATTAGATAAAAAAAATGCTTAAAATTTGAATTTATACATGTGAGTAGCAGTAGCTCTCGTATCAGATATTTGTATCATATTAATAATAGTCATCCATTCTGAAGTATCCACTACTTTCGTAACGGATGGTGCTTTTTCGCACCGTCTAATATTTAAATCTTCATTTACCCGCCAAGATACCTACACTGCCACTATAAAGTTTGTCCATGTTCACATTTTATCAACAACCTACAAAGTATAATTGTGGTAAGATTTTGCGATGCAATTGTTGCTTCTGTCTTTGTATCATACATTCATGTACGAATATAAAGTGTCAAATATAAAGTGACCTTATAATACTTTTGAAAATAAGTATTTTCCTTCATATTGTCATATGTTACATGAAAAGCAGTAAAAAAAACGTTCTTATTCTTTTTAACGACACTGATCTTGAGGAATTATTTCGAAACCATTATAGACACCCTATATAGGTAAAAGAAATGTTTAACAGTCTTCAGTTAATAAGTAATGTATCCTATTACTTCTATACAGTTAATAAGTCATTTTATTTAGGAATACTTAAGATAGGCAGTTTTAATAATACTTTTATTATGTCAACAACACAAATGTTATGATCAAATTCCATCAAGAGGCCAAATACTTATGGATGGTAGTGTATATATTTCACGATCTCGTAAATTTGCCTATTTTCATGCGTATCACATTGAGGTCCTCCCTTTTAGATATTAAATAGCGCTAAAACCACAAAAATAGACTTTTAATTATTTTCTCGTATGGTTTTCAATTATTAATGTAAATAAATTGGAAAATCATGAAAGGTACAAAATTTAAATTTTAGTTAGGCATGAACACAATTAAGCTAGCAGAATACAGTATCAATTTCATGTTGACCGTAAATTTATTTTCTCACCGGTGAAAGGGTTAATCCAACCTATTTTCGTCGAACCATGCATCATTCACATGTTGGATGTTTAAATTGAGTTAGACAAATAGTCGACAGGAATGAAAAAGCGTCCTGTACCCCTATAAGATTGAATACAGTTTCTTGATAGCGTTGAAACAGCTTCGCGACACGAAATGTATCGATTCGTTAAGAGAGAAGCGGAAAAGCGGTAAGGGACGAAGACGTGGATGTGGTGCACGATGTGGTGTTATGTTGACTTTTCTAGGTATCAAGATTTTATGTAGGCGTTACGAATCGACGATTAACACCAGATTCTCGGAGTGTGTCAATTTGACTCACTCATGAATTTTCAAGTATCATATGAAAGGAATAGAAGTCAGAGCGGTTGTAATAAAAAAAACCAAGGGAAAATGTGTTTTAAAAACAGAATATATATGTAAAAATTGTTTTGAATAAACTTTCTTTAAAATAAAGTTTCATTTATTTTTTAAATTTCAATTTTCAATGCTTGAGTCAAATCGACTTGTTTCAGGCAAAATAGGTATACATATACCCAACATCCGGCAATCTAGTGTTAAATTGCCATGCGTGAATATTATGAGTGTTAATTTTATGTGTATGAGATGAAGAGTGAATTTGATGTATGCATGTCCTTTTTCTAGTGTTTCGTTAGATAGTGTATATGTCCTAAAGTGAGTGTCATATCTATTAGTAAGTTATTAGTGTACAAGTTAATTTTAGTCTGTCAACTTTCGATGATGATAGAGGCTACTTACAATTTGAATATCGTAACGGTGTTTTTAGAGTCTTATAGTGTGAACATCTAGCTTTCCAAAACGTTTGAAGACTGCTTGATTCGGTCAATGTAATCTAGGTAAACAATAGTTTAAAGGATGACATGCAGCAAAGAGCACATTCGTCATTACGTGCTCTTCGCACTTCAGTTAAAAAAGAAACGTCGCTGAAGCTGCAGAAATGATCTGTGATTCTCTTGGTGAGAATGCTGTATTATCCAATTCCATCTGAAAATACTGATACCAAAGGTTCTGGAAAGGAAATTTCGATCTCTAGGATAAAAAACAACCTGGACAACCGACGATTCAAGGATAAGAAGTTGCAAATACTTTTAGATGAGTTCATCGAAATAAAACAGTCTAGTTTCTTCAAATCAGGTATCCATTTTCCGAAAGATAAGCAAAGGTTATAGAAAGTGAAGAATATTGTTTCATCCACTAACATTTGAGCATAAAAATTTTAATAAACTTTGAGTCTGCCAAAAAAGGACTAAAATTAACTTGTACACCTAATATTATATTTTGTGTTGTGTATATAAGTAGTGTCCGGAGTCGAAATGAAGACAGTTAAAATGAGGGAATCGGAAGAGCGAGTTGAAAAGAGCACATCAGAAAAATTGGATCATAGAGAATAAGAGAAGAGAGTACGTAAGATAAGAGAGAAAGAGAGTAAGAGAATCTGATTTTAAAAATCAAATATGTCTTAAGATTAAATACATATTGTTCTGTGTTAAACTGCAAAAATTAACAAAAAACATTATTCATCCCATTCTACCCACAAATTAATATCCTATGGAATGTAGAAAAGATTTTCTGTCGATCAGTTATCGCCACTTTTCGTTCGCTGGATAACAATTATTCGTTTAAATGTAAGTCAGATTAACAGATAACAGCCTGAAACTTTATTTTTAACCCACCTCCACATCGTAGTCCAAGAGTTATGATTACAGGCGAAATGATCGGATCAGCGTCTGGGAAATTCAATTTCACAGCGATGTAATTGCATCAGCGGTGGTAATTTCACAGATTATACAAATGAGCGCTTTGAAAATGCATTTGGACGCATTTCGTTTAATAGGTTATAAACGTTACGCGTACCATTCGTCTCTGTAATAACCAATCATACCTGATAACCGTTTAATTTTAAGTACCGTAAACGTGATATGAACGCAAGAAAAACGATGTATTCCACGTGGGTACATTATCTGAAATTAATCTGCCGATAGCCTTGTATATTTTGTGCTTATTTAGGTAGGAAAAGTATAGGCGAACCAGAAAATTTAGGAGGAACGCACGTAATATGGTAAGGTATTCTTCCTTTGATAACACTGAAATTGTTCATGAAATATTTGTTGTATCTTTACGAAAAGAATAATTGTTTGATTTATGCCAGACAGGTTAAATATGTAATTAAAATAAAATGCTTCAACAATTATTATTTGAGTAGTATTTTACTTTATTTACGAAGAAATTGTTTTTAAACAACTGGATGGTAGTGCATTTTTTCTGAATTATTTCATTATTTGGATACCAAGTAAAATAGTTTTGTTTTGGTTTGCATTTGTCTGAAATATTTTCTACTTCTGCACTGTAAATCACGTACGCCGGCTTACCTACATGTTACTCATTGTCAGCAATAATATATGTTTACTTATTAGATTTGTTTAATAGATTAAGCTGAAGTAAAGTAATGTCTATTTGAAAGTACTTAATTTTTTTATTTCGAGATTACGAAATATTTCTTTTCATCATTTTAAACAGGATTTTTTACAGTGAAATTTAAGAATGGGATAAATAAATGAGATTTATTCGAATATTATTGCAGTTTCCGAAAGAATAAATCAATATTAAACGCATAGAGGTCTTAATATGTCGTGAGCGAAAACTTAGCATCATATAATTTGTTTTCGCCCTACCTCAACGCCTAGAATCACCCCTTTCATTTCGACGCATCAGTAGATTAATACCCTGTTTATGCGAATCAAACATGCTGTTTTGTAGATTCTAAGTATTTAAGCTTTTCATTCTTATGCAGAGAACTTTTGTACTCCGTAATTAGATCGTTCCAAATTGCTTTTATATAAAGTTGTTAGTAACATAGAAGTCGTGAGCGTTTTCAGTTTACGAGATGTTTAAAATTTTTTGTGTTATTTATGTCACACGATCAATTAATTTAACCAACAAAACACATCAACTGCTTTTTTTCGTTGATTACACTGGAGCTTCTTGCCATTGTATCTATTATATATATTTGTTTAACCTTCGGCTAATCAGGATAAGTATAAACTAATAACAGAATCATAATTGAATTCGGTTACTTCCATGTTTGTTCAAAAGACGGTTCTCAGCTTCTTTAATTGGATCTTATTATTATTACACAAAATGATTACGAATTACTAGGAACAAAGGCTGCGGGCCAAAGAGAAATAGTTGCACGAAAAGGATCTAATTATCGAGTAACTTCATGAACGACTCCTTCCACTCGACTCTCTGTTAACGAAAACGCTTTGTCGATACAGTTCGTCGTTACTGAAAATACGATTAAAATGTAAATCTCTCTAAAAGAGAGTGTTCAGGATTGAAAACCAGTTTGAAGAGAACTGTCATACGAAATGAAAGTGTGTAGTGAACCCTTTGAACGCATTTGCTTTGAACGAATTTTCCATTTATCTCCTTTATTAGCTTGCAGAAGCGTTATACAATGTGTGTAGTACTTTAAGTGTTATTTTAAGTAACAAATTTTTCATAAATACGTATTTTATACAAGAGCTGAAATCTCAGCAATTAAAATGTTTTCATTATTAATTCCTCAAGTTGATCTGAAACAAAATCTCTTAGAACTTCATATGAAAACAACACATTACATAGAAAAATATTAAATCTATGAAGAATAATGGCAATATAGTACTGTGTGATAAAATTCTTAACACAGCATTAAATTAATAGTGTAAACTATAAAAGCTACCCGTAAAATTTTTAGAGACTGAGTATTTTCAGCTTTATAAGCGCGTTAAAGAGCCGTAGAAATTTAAGCGTTGAACGGCTGTTTGAAAATTTTATCAGGAGCAAGCCCGAAACTTTTAAAGATTCAACCGTGCAAAATAAGTGAGTACGAGCCACAACGGTCTTCCGTGGAAGCAATGAGACACTTTTAACTTTCGTAAGCAGCGAGTTTCAACTCTTTTTTCAAGACTATAATTCTTTCGCGCCAAGAAGAAGATTATTTGACCGTACCTCGACCAACATCGGTATTATGTACAAGCCACAAAGATATCACAGCGAATATAAATGTTCTCTTTCATAGAAGATTGTCAACATTAGCAATAAGTAATTTAACACGTTCCGTGCCACGTGTCCCATAAATGGTACACGTAGCCATATTTATTTGATGCGCTGAAAGCATATGTTTTATGACAAATTTCATTCTGTAAATCATATTTCCACTAAAATGATGAGACATCATACAAAATGCAATATAGAATAAGGCATATAAATTTGTTTCATTATTATACAATAATTATCAATTACATGTAATGGTTGACTTTTTTAAAGTAAGTATTTACCAACTATCTTTTTGGCTAAATATTCTATTTCCCTCGTTTTTTACTTAACGAATTCAAATACAAGTTTTTTATACTAACCGAAAATTTTCGAACT
>JAOPTO010001858.1:0-17500 GCA_033822845.1 Tetrapedia diversipes
CCTGACCGTGTAGTACTCGTTCGGAGAGGACGAATCTTTTGGTACGCCAGCAGCGTTACCCTCGTCGAGAGTCTTGACGCCCACGTCGTTGCGAGATCGAACAATTTTACTCGCAACGAATCGATGGGATGAAATGGACCGCTTCGAGGCGCGTTTGTCGGGCCCCTAAGCCAATTGTTTTCGATCCTATCGACAACATTACTATGTAATGCTACCCGAGCGAGGAAACGGTGGGTCATCTCGAGTAGAGTGTTTACATTCCACCCTGACCGTTTAGTACTCGTTCGGAGAGGACGAATCTTTTGGTACGCCAGCAGCGTTACCCTCGTTGTCGAGAGTCTTGACGCCCACGTCGTTGCGAGATCGAACAATTTTACTCGCAACGAATCGATGGGATGAAATGGACCGCTTCGAGGCGCGTTTGTCGGGCCCCTAAGCCAATTGTTTTCGATCCTATCGACAACATTACTATGTAATGCTACCCGAGCGGGGAAACGGTGGGTCATCTCGAGTAGAGTGTTTACATTCCACCCTGACCGTGTAGTACTCGTTCGGAGAGGACGAATCTTTTGGTACGCCAGCAGCGTTACCCTCGTTGTCGAGAGTCTTGACGCCCACGTCGTTGCGAGATCGAACAATTTTACTCTCAACGAATCGATGGGATGAAATGGACCGCTTCGAGGCACGTTTGTCGGGCCCCTACGCCAATTGTTTTCGATCCTATCGACAACATTACTATGTAATGCTACCCGAGCGGGGAAACGGTGGGTCATCTCGAGTAGAGTGTTTACATTCCACCCTGACCGTGTAGTACTCGTTCGGAGAGGACGAATTTTTTGGTACGCCAGCAGCGTTACCCTCGTTGTCGAGAGTCTTGACGCCCACGTCGTTGCGAGATCGAACAATTTTACTCGCAACGAATCGATGGGATGAAATGGACCGCTTCGAGGCGCGTTTGTCGGGCCCCTATGCCAATTGTTTTCGATCCTATCGACACATTACTTCGTAATGCCACCCGAACGAGGAAACGATGGGTCATCTCGAGTAGAGTAGTGCCGATCCGTTTATAAGTAGTGTTTGTTTATTTATTTCGTTCAGAGAGGGACCACGCTCACTGTGTTTCGTCGGTTGCCGTTAAGGGGCACCACCCTCCGTTGTCGTGAGTCTTGACACCCACGTCGTTGCGAGATCGAACAATTTTACTCTCAACGAATCGATGGGATGAAATGGACCGCTTCGCGAGGTATGTGCCCCTGTTGTTGCGTCCGATCGTCACGCTTGCTGCGGTCCCTATCGACTTTTTGACATTCACCTGAACGAAAAATATATAAATATAACGAAAACGAAAAAAAACGGGTTAACGGGCTACACAGGACTCGAGCCTCGACCCTGTTACTCCCTAAATTGGTAGCCCACCGCCGTTGAAACAAGCGGGTGTTAATTTCGTTCAGAGAGTAACCTTCGCCCGGTTGCCGTTAAGCACTCCTCCTAGTCGTCGTGAGTCGGACACCCACGTCGTTGCGAGATCGAACAATTTTACTGGCAACGAATCGATGGGACGAAAGACCGCTTCTGGAAGGTTGTGCCGAGGTTTATTAACACGGGATCGTCGGTTACTATCGATTCTCACCTGAACGAACCACCCCGGGAACAACGAGCGTGAGAGAGGTGAAATGAATGGGAGAAACTGATGACGGTTGGGAGACGGACATGCTTGCAAGCGTTTTGCAATTTGGTTCCTGGGAGGTCGTTAAATTAAACACGATGAATCCAGTTATCGGGGCAATCCCCGTCGTTTTCTTCGTGTTGCGACGATCTCCTCGAGGTTGTTGATTTTTCATTAAACGTGCTTTGCGCCCGATCGTCGGATCAACGTGTGCTGGTGTTCCACGTTTACGTGACCCACCCACGATCCGACGAACAAACATCCGGGACACAATATTGTGTCGTCGATCGATCGTCGCATATAACGGACGTAAAAAATCCGTTGCGACGCGGCGACTAGCCCGCCTCTCCTTCATGGAGTTGCGTCGGGATCTCGGCTTCTTTTGAACCGAGTATTTAGACCAATGAACGAAATACAATATTATACGATTACCCTGAACGGTGGATCACTTGGCTCGTGGGTCGATGAAGAACGCAGCTAATTGCGCGTCAACGTGTGAACTGCAGAACACATGAACATCGACATTTCGAACGCACATTGCGGTCCACGGATACAATTCCTGGACCACGCCTGGCTGAGGGTCGTTTACGTAACCTATATACTGCTTGCGTTGCGTTTTGCTTTCTCCTTCATGTTTCACCTCTGCGAGAACGATACGATAATACCCCGTCGTCGGTCGGTCCCCTTGTCGAATGGGGGGACTCGTTTCCGAGTCGGGAGGGATGTTCTCGTTAGAGAGATCGAGATTATCTCGATATAATCGGAGGAGATGCATGCGTATACGTACGAGCGATCGTTGAACGTTCGTCGGCGTTCGTCGCGGAGGTGTGTGCCTCCTTAAAAGACTTTGACCCCCGGATCGTACGCGCGTGCGCGTGCGGCGCCGAGTGTGTGGGATGTATTTATTCACGGAGGGAAACCTTTCGGGCGAACCTGCGAGAGTGCTGAAATGGCGTCGTGAGTCGTCGGTTCGATTTTTGTTCTAAAGATCTTACTTTGACGACCGCCCATTGTTAAAGCACCGCTTCGTCCGTACTTGTCAGGTTTCTATTGTTGTTTTTTTTACCCGTGTTAAATACAAACAGTAACCCCCACGGCATCCGCCACTCGCTCGATCCGAGAGGTGTCGTCAAGTCGTTTGGAGCACACCAAAATTACATATACCCGCGCCCCCGACGTCGTTTGAAATGAAACGACTGAGAGTCACAGAAAGAGAACGAGCGACGTAAATAAGATGGGAAAGAGAGGAAGAGGTACAAGAGACTCGGTGTGCGTGTGTATTGTACGCTGCCATTTTGACTTTTCTTACCCCGATCGACGACGGGTTACGATTATTCGTTAAAAGAGCCCCAGGGAAGAGAGGAGAATATCTTTTCCCCTTTGGCGCGGCTATGTTCGAATAAATCAAAGACTCGTCGATAACGGTCGGGAGTTGGCAGCAGCTGCATCCACGCTCTGTGTTGGTCACCCCATGCCATTTTCGTTGTCGATCGCGAGAGACCGCGCAACCAGAAGCCGGTCGTCCAGTCCCTGGAAAGAGAAAAAGAAGCTTGTCTATCTCCACTTGCGTGCGTTCTGTTTTTTGTCCCTTTTACGTTCTCTCGTACATATAAAAAGAGTTTGAGATCCGTGTTGCGCACCTCCGACTCACCCCGGCCTGGTCCTTCGTTCTGAAGGATCTAGGGTAATAATAAAGAATCGGGATGACTATGAGGAGGATCGGTGCGCCGTTTCGATGCTCTTTTTTTTATATTGTACACAGAGAGACGTTCGAGATTAAAGGGCGAAACGATATATAGGAACCGCTGGAGAATAGTTTATACCAAGCATTGCTTTTTTTTTAAATACAGGACGGACGTCAAAAATCCGGGAAATTCTTCGGTTGTCCAGCGAGCGTCTCTCCGATTCGAACCTGCGATATAAATTGGCACTATGGTGCGGTGCATAAAACTAAGAATCCATGTTTCTTGTACAAATGTCTTTTCGACTTTCGACTATACCTTCTCTCTCTTACTTCTTTTTTTTTTGTCGCCACTCTCAACTGTGCGTAACTCAGGTTTTTTTTTATTGTTGTTGTTACGCATACAATAAAAATACACGTATATGACGACCTCAGAGTAGGCGAGATTACCCGCTGAATTTAAGCATATTACTAAGCGGAGGAAAAGAAACTAACAAGGATTTCCTTAGTAGCGGCGAGCGAACAGGAATGAGCCCAGCACTGAATCCCGCGGTTCTGCCGCTGGGAAATGTAGTGTTTGGGAGGATCCGTCTGTCCCGTGACGTCGAACCGCGTCCAAGTCCATCTTGAATGGGGCCATTTACCCATAGAGGGTGCCAGGCCCGTAGCGACCGGTACGCGTTTTCGGGAGGATCTCTCCTTAGAGTCGGGTTGCTTGAGAGTGCAACCCTAAGTGGGTGGTAAACTCCATCTAAGGCTAAATACGACCACGAGACCGATAGCGAACAAGTACCGTGAGGGAAAGTTGAAAAGAACTTTGAAGAGAGAGTTCAAGAGTACGTGAAACCGTTCAGGGGTAAACCTGAGAAACCCAAAAGATCGAATGGGGAGATTCATCGTCAACGGCGCTGGCTCCCGTCGGTGCGCGATGCCCCGAATGGACCTTCGTGGTTCCACGGCGAGGGCACACCACCTTCGGCTTGAATGTTCCGGTGCTGTAGTCGTGCACTTCTCCCCTAGTAGAACGTCGCGACCCGTTGCGTGTCGGTCTACGGCCCGAGAGGGCGCCTGTTTCGTCGCCATGCGCGCACGCGACAGACCCTCGGTCGCCCGACCGGCTGCACGACGGTACTCGCACGGTATCGGGCCGCAACCAATCCATTCTCGAATGTGTGTGCGTCAGGCCCGCCGCAAGCTAGATCAGCTTCAACCCGGAGGTACGGACCTGGTGCCGTCCCCGGGCATGACCAGCTGTTGGCAGGCGGTGTCCTTGGACTGGCCAAGCTCTGAATTACCGGTCGGCGACGCTACTGCTTTGGGTACTCTCAGGACCCGTCTTGAAACACGGACCAAGGAGTCTAACATGTGCGCGAGTCATTGGGATGCATAAACCTAAAGGCGAAATGAAAGTGAAGGTCGGCCTAAGCGTCGACCGAGGGAGGATGGGCACCGTTACGATGGTGCCCCGCACTCCCGGGGCGTCTCGTTCTCATTACGAGAAGAGGCGCACCCAGAGCGTACACGTTGGGACCCGAAAGATGGTGAACTATGCCTGGTCAGGACGAAGTCAGGGGAAACCCTGATGGAGGTCCGTAGCGATTCTGACGTGCAAATCGATCGTCGGAACTGGGTATAGGGGCGAAAGACTAATCGAACCATCTAGTAGCTGGTTCCCTCCGAAGTTTCCCTCAGGATAGCTGGCACTCGTTTCGAACGCTGACGAGTCTCATCTGGTAAAGCGAATGATTAGAGGCATTGGGGCCGAAACGACCTCAACCTATTCTCAAACTTTAAATGGGTGAGATCTCTGGCTTGCTTGGATCAATGAAGCCACGAGATCTTGGATCAGAGTGCCAAGTGGGCCAATTTTGGTAAGCAGAACTGGCGCTGTGGGATGAACCAAACGCAGAGTTAAGGCGCCTAAGTCGACGCTTATGGGATACCATGAAAGGCGTTGGTTGCTTAAGACAGCAGGACGGTGGCCATGGAAGTCGGAATCCGCTAAGGAGTGTGTAACAACTCACCTGCCGAAGCAACTAGCCCTGAAAATGGATGGCGCTGAAGCGTCGCGCCTATACTCCGCCGTCAGCGGCAAGAGGGGAGTGACGTGCGTCCTTTGACCCCTCGCGGGTGTGGACCGTCCTCCATGAAGCCCTGATGAGTAGGAGGGTCGCGGCGGTGTGCGCAGAAGGGTCTGGGCGTGAGCCTGCCTGGAGCCGCCGTCGGTGCAGATCTTGGTGGTAGTAGCAAATACTCCAGCGAGACCCTGGAGGACTGATGTGGAGAAGGGTTTCGTGTGAACAGCCGTTGCACACGAGTCAGTCGATCCTAAGCCCTATGAGAAATCATATGTAGATGAGGTGTCCTAACATATATGTAACACGCAAAATTTGAACGAACGAGACTATGTAAACACACACACCCATCGGGCGAAAGGGAATCCGGTTCCTATTCCGGAACCCGGCAGCGGAACCGTATACCATTCCGGGCCCTCATAAGAGTGCTCGTCGGGGTAACCCAACATGACCTGGAGACGCCGTCGGGAGGTGCGGGGAGAGTTTTCTTTTCTGTATAAGCGTTCGAGTTCCCTGGAAACCTCTAGCAGGGAGATAGGGTTTGGAACGCGAAGAGCACCGCAGTTGCGGCGGTGTCCGCATCTTCCCCTCGGACCTTGAAAATCCAGGAGAGGGCCACGTGGAGGTGTCGCGCCGGTTCGTACCCATATCCGCAGCAGGTCTCCAAGGTAAAGAGCCTCTAGTCGATAGATTAATGTAGGTAAGGGAAGTCGGCAAATTGGATCCGTAACTTCGGAATAAGGATTGGCTCTGAGGAGCGGGGCGTGTCGGGCTTGGTCGGGAAGCGGGCTTGGCTGACGTGCCGGGCCTGGGCGAAGCTGAACGGGCAAGCGATATTTATATCGCCCCCGGGATCCGAGCTCGGTCCCGTGCCTTGGCCTCCCGCGGATCTTCCTTGCTGCGAGGCTTCCGTGGCGGCTTGCCGTCGTGGTCGCTCTCTTCGGCCGCCATTCAACGCTCAGCTCAGAACTGGCACGGACTAGGGGAATCCGACTGTCTAATTAAAACAAAGCATTGCGATGGCCCTTGCGGGTGTTGACGCAATGTGATTTCTGCCCAGTGCTCTGAATGTCAACGTGAAGAAATTCAAAAAAGCGCGGGTAAACGGCGGGAGTAACTATGACTCTCTTAAGGCGGTCGTTTGAGGTGTCGGGGCGGTTCGCCGTCCTAGTATCCGAGACCAGCCCTTAAGCAGATCTAGTTTAGCAAGCAGCCACCTCTCCGTTGGTTCCCGCCACCAGTACCCCCTTCGGGGGGGAAGCAAAGAGCTGCCTCTGCGACACATGGCCTTGGGGGTTGCCAGCCCTCTCGGTCATAATTTAGTTGGCCCAGAACACAAAAATATAGCCTCGGATGAAACAAATTTTGTTGGAGGGCCCTCAGGCTCCACCAACCCAACTACGATCCGCACCGAGGAAGTCGGACCAAGCGATGAAGATCCCGGCAAATGCCGTTATCCTGGTTGTGGGAAAAGTTTCCTCAACGCTAGAGGCCGTGGTGTGCACGAGCAACGCGTCCATAAGGACTGGAACGACGAAAGACTGCTTGCTACCACCGAATGCAAGAAAGCACATTGGAGTGCTGAGGAGTCGGCACTTTTGGCTCGCCAAGAGGCCAGACTCGTTCTTGATGGAGAAAAGTTCATTAATCAGGCGTTAACACCTCTTTTCCCTAATAGAACTCTCGAATCCATCAAGGGTCAACGGAGAAAGCCAGCCCATAAAGAACGGGTCCTTCAGATTGTTTCTGAATTAGAGAGCACTGTTGCGTCCCAGTGCATGGATCCGGAACAGGTCTCTGTACAACTTGAGCCTGAATTCGACGTCCGAACATCAGTGATCGATATGTTCCGCTGCATGGAACCCTTAGCTGGAACTGAGTTCCATGCCGATCAGTTGGGGCGGATATGTTCAAGACTGCCTATCTTGGATATGCAGACAGTTGCACAGGAATTGGAGATCTATTTACTCCAGACTTTTCCTCCTAATGTGGAAAATAAGAAGCGAGTAGCGCGGCCTAGTGATCGTGTTAGGACCAGGCGGCAGGCTCGGCGTGCCGAGTATGCTATAACACAACGTGCCTGGAAAAGAAATCCATGTAAGTGCCTTAAATACATCTTAAAAGGCAAATCACCTGCAATGATGGATAAAGACACGATGATTCGATTCTGGCAAAATACAATGACGTCTAATAGCGATGAATCCCCTTGCATTACATCAAAAAGGGAGACGATATTGGAGCTGTGGAAACCAATTCAGCCAGACGAAATTCGTAAGGCCTTCCCTGACCTTAACACCAGCCCTGGTCCGGATGGTCTTACAGCAAGACAACTCCGAGCAGTTCCACTCCACATATTGGCTAGGATTTTTAACCTCTTTCTAGTATGTGGGGGGCTGCCCAAACATCTTCTCCGGTCGAAAACAATACTTATACCGAAGAAGGATGGAGCATTGAACCCTGGCGATTATAGACCTATAACAGTCTCCTCTGTGGTAACGAGAACCTTCCACAAGGTACTGGCGAGGCGTCTCATGCAATACGTCAAGCTAGACGAAAGGCAAAGCGCATTCCTGCCTAGAGATGGATGCAACGAGAATATATTTGCTCTTGATCTTTTACTCAAATATCACCGACAAAATTTTAAGCCGTTATACATAGCCTCTTTTGACATCGCAAAAGCCTTTGACTCTGTGTCTCATGTGGCGATTAAGAACGTGATCGAAACCATGGGGGTGCCGCGACCCATGGTCGATTATATTATGGATGTATATCGGCGGAGTACAACACGGCTTTCAAGTGATGACTGGGAGTCAGATGAAATCAATCCCACCTGCGGAGTGAAACAGGGAGATCCTTTATCTCCATTTATCTTTAATATGATTATAGATAACCTCCTGCGTCTCATCCCATCAGAGATAGGTGTAGATATTGGAGAAGTGCACTTCAATGCACTGGCGTTTGCGGACGATTTGTTATTCATAGCCACAACACCAAAAGGCCTCCAATTATTGATTGATGAAGCTGCAAGCTTCCTGACTAATTGTGGACTTAAGATTAACGCCACTAAGTCCTTTACAGTTTCCCTGACGAACATACCACACATGAAAAAGTCCGTGGTGGACAGTCGATCACAATTTACTTGTGCTGGCCAGAAACTGCCTGCTCTTAAGCGGGAGAGCGAGTGGAGGTACCTGGGCATCCCTTTCACACCTGAGGGACGAACTACCACAAAGCCCGAATCGCAATTGTTGGAGGCAATCGATAAGTTGTCTAAGGCACCGCTTAAGCCGCAACAGAGACTATTTGCTCTGCGAGTAATGGTTATGCCAGGGATTTTCCATCTTTTAACTCTAGGCGAAACTACACTGGGGCGGCTTAAGAAAATCGACACTATGTCAAGAAATGCGGTGAGAAAGTGGCTTTGCCTCCCGCATGACACAACGAAAGCTTATTTTCATGCAAACGCCAAGGATGGTGGACTATCCGTACCTTCGGTTAGATGGCTTATGCCGCTACATAGAAGAGAGAGGATTAAGAAACTCGATAAGGGCGGTCAAACAACCGATCCCTTCCTCCTCCAGGAAATCCAACGAGCCACACGGAGGCTTACTGAAAACCGAGTAGTGCATGAATCAGTTGCGATGATTGAAAAGAGATGGGCTAGGTTACTCCACGACTCAGTAGATGGTAAAGGACTGAGAGAGTCACGAAAGGTGCCCCAACAACACCAGTGGGTCACCGACGGAACCAGATTTCTCAGTGGTAAGGATTATCTCAACGCCATTAGAATGAGAATTAATGCCTTGCCCACGAGATCGAGAACAGCCAGAGGACGTATAAAAGACCGAAGGTGTCGAGGTGGTTGCAATGCCATCGAGACATTAAATCACGTGGTCCAACAATGCCACCGAACTCACAGGGCTCGGATTGAACGCCACAACGCCATTAACAAGTACGTGGCGAGGGCTCTGGCGAAAAAGCACGATAAGGTCTATAATGAACCTCACTTCATAACATCGGAAGGATTAAGGAAACCAGACCTTATCTGTGTTAAAGGACCATCGGCTGTTGTTCTAGACACACAAATTGTGAGTGAGCATATGGAATTAGATATGGCACACAAGAACAAGGCTGAGAAGTACAAACCACTTGTGGAAGACATCAAGAACCGATACGACGTCAAGAGCGTATCATTTACTACAGTCACGTTATCATACCGAGGGGTATGGAGCGAAGCGTCGGCAAGTTCGCTGTTTGAGATGGGCGCCCTCAAGAAATCGGAGGCAAAAATTATAAGTACACGCGCGCTGATAGGAGGACTAAGCGCATTTTGGCGCTTTAATCGGTCGACTTCTAACAGAACCGGGATTGGATAGTGAGGGAAGACTGACTTGGAGCAAAGGGTGCTGCCTGCCATACAGGCATAATGAGAGAGGGGTTTTTTAGTGGGTATTTAACAACTGAGTCCCACATAACCAGGAAGTACGGGCTTCCTGGTATCCGTAAATGGATTTTTCCCCTCACGGAAAAAAAAAAAAAAAAAAAAAAAAAAAAAAAAAAAAAAAAAAAAAAAAAAAAAAAAAAAAAAAATAGCCAAATGCCTCGTCATCTAATTAGTGACGCGCATGAATGGATTAACGAGATTCCCTCTGTCCCTATCTACTTCTCTGCACAGCATTGCCACGGGTCGGTGTCTATGACCGAATGGCCCATATGTGGGAAAAGCGTCCCTTTGGGATGTTGGCTACCTGTATGCACGTTTCGGCGTGTGTACTTGTACTAACTGAGCATCAACTCTTCGAACCGAGCGATCGGACGATTTTACAAACGTTTTATAACGTTATATATATTTTGATACACGTTGGGCGTACAAATTGTGTACGATAGATTTATACTTTGCTAAAGTTGCACTGTATTCTTCTTGAGGCGCGTTTGTGCGACTAGAAGGAGGGCGATACGAAACTTTCACAAAGAGTTTGTCCCGTTTATTTAGATACGTTCAGCGTGCACTTCGAATACGCGCTTGGCTCGTTAAAATATTGTTCAGCATGCTGGATACGTGCTTTATTTTAACGAGAAACTGTTTCAGCGTGGAAGTGAATATAATATACAAATGCGTAAAATGTCAAAATGGCGAGAGGTATCGTCGAACCGGTGGACGGGGACCACCACGATGAAATAATGAAAGGAAATCATTGGATGCAACTCAAAAAGGGAGCAGCTATGAAGGGATTGAAAATGTACACGAATAAAATGAAATGGGATTCCCCGAAAGAGACACGAAAAACCTCAGGGGCTGCTGACACACTGGCTGTCGCATGACAGTGCTTTGGTGTTGCAGTACGGGCCTAACGAACCCGGGGTAACTTGAGTCACACACACACCGTAAACCTGTGGTCATGTTTCGCAGGAGCGGGGGTCTTGCCTTAGCTGGCTGAACCGCGAGGATGAGCGCCTCTATAAAAGAATCCCTAACCTTAAGCTGAGCGGGCGCGGCGACGAGGCACGAGACGGACTAGGCGCCGTAGCGTGTGCAGATGGGTGCATCTGTAACTAGCGTCCGGTCCCCGGGAACCTGCCAATCCCCGGTGGTATATTGGCTTGTCTGGGTAACGATGCTCTGCCCAGATCGACCTATTTTCATACGTTGCTTTTTGGGGCCCATGGATGCTCTCATGTTGAAGTGGGCCCAACCACAAAATATGATTTCACTTAAACCTAAAACAACCAAACACGAGAAAACAGAGGAGCTGACCACTACCAGCTCCTCGGATGATGAGTCACTAAAGAGTGCTGGTGCGACGAGGAAGGCGTCCACCAGCGCACCGAAGAGAAAAAGGCTGAGGGGGACTACTCCCCCAGTGATGCAATCAGACTCGGTAGAGTCAGAAATGGAGGTGGAGAGCTGTGGCGGTTCTCACCTCAACGAAATTAGAAACATGAGGTCAGACCTCGAATCTGCTCTGCTAAGCGAGAGCAGTAAAACGAGCCTTGCGACTATAAAGACTGTGATGGCCAAATGGGGCCTGATGGAAAAGAAGCTTCTCGAGCTCGTCATCGAGAATGAGAAGCTAAAAGCGCAGAATGATGCCATAAAGGCACATCCGCCGGTGCCGCAGTCGTATGCGAAAGCATGCGCTGCGGGAAGCGCTCCAACAAGGGTAGCAGCCCCCTTGACAGTAGTAGCAAAAGCTACGAAGAAAGAAAGGTCGGATGTCCTACTGATCCGCCCCAGTAAGGACAGCGACAAAAGAACGAGCGAAGAGATAAAGAAATCTCTAACGAAAGAACTCGGGCCCCAGAGGTCCAAACTGAAAATAAAGTCCATAAGGCAGATGCGCTCGAAAGGCGTGATAATAGAACTTGGCAGCAAAGAGGACGCTGAAATTATCAAGCGTTCCTCGCTGGCCAAAGCTGGGCTCCGAGTAGAGGAGCCCAAGAAGCTGAGTCCCAGCGTAATCATTTACGATGTGGACTCAGAATATAGCGCCGATGATCTAAAGGAGGATCTTCTTACGAAGAACTTCCCAACAAAAAGTGAGGCCGAAATAAAGAAGCTTGCCGAAGCCGTCCACTTCAGGCACAGCTTCATTACGAAAAGCAAAACTAAGAACTGGATCGTGGAAGTCCCACGACCAGAATTTATGGAGCTGGTCTCCAAGGGCAAGGCTTATATGTATTGGAGCGCATATAGAGTCCGAGAATATATAAACGTAACCAGGTGCTTTAAGTGCCATGGTTACGGTCATGTTGCGAAAGCATGTAAGGCCGAAAAGGCCACATGCGAGAAATGTGGTGAGAGCGGTCACCTAAAAGGTGACTGCAAATCGAAGAAGCCCAAGTGCATAAACTGCACGAGGGCAAAGAAAGAAAAGACTGACCATTTGGTCACGTCTAAGACCTGCCCGGTCTATGTCCGTCAAGTCGAGCTGTATAGATCTAGGCTATGCCCGTGATGATCGCGCTCGCACAAATCAACGCCCAGAGGTCTGCTGCTGCAGCGTCCAACCTCATGAAGAAGCTAGAGGAAGGAACTATTCAAGTACTCTGCCTTCAGGAGCCGTATGCCTTCAAAGGCAGGGTCAAGGGTTATTCGAGTCGAATGACAATACTGCAGCCGAGCTGCAAGAACCCTTGGGTTGCAGCTGTAGTAGCAGACAAAAATCTCGAGGTCTTTCAAGTAGGACTTGAAGACACAGCACATGTTATGTGCTTTTGCATCAAACCTGGGCTTGATGAAATTTACATTATTAATGCCTATTGCCAATATTCACTTGCGATAGAGCCGATCCTCGAGAAGGTTGAAGCTCTATTAAACAGGTTGAGAGGCAAGAACATAATAATGACAATTGATGCCAATGCGAAATCCATTCTATGGCACTCGAACGCTACCGACGACAGGGGAAAGGTTCTTGAAGAATTCCTCTGCGTCAACAACCTACATGTCTTAAATCAATTGAACGCCAGACCGACCTTTGTCACAAGCAGAGGCGAATCGAATATAGATTTGACATTGATCACCCCCAGCTTGCTGGGGAGGCCCATAGAATGGAGCGTATCAGAAGACTGTGACGTGAGCGACCACAGTCTTATCGAAATCAAGCTCATGTCCGTAAAACCAGGTGTAGTAGCCAGACGAAGTGAAAAGTCTGGTTACAACCTGAAAAAGGCCGATTGGAACTATCTGAAGGCCTGTCACGAGGAAACACTCGACGACGACTTCTTAGAACGCCTAACGACCAGCACCCCTGACACGGCTGCAAGGTCCCTGAAAAGTGCAATTCGAACGAGCTGCGACAAAGCAATACCTTTGAATCGAAAACCACCCATCAGGGTTCCCTGGTGGAGTGAGGAACTGTCCACCCTTCGAAAGATTGCTAACCGTTGTAAGAAAGAACTTACCCGGGTTAGGAGGTTAAGGATTAATGACGAGGTCGAAAACGTTCAAGAGAAATATCGAACAGCTAGGAACAAGTACACCTCTGAGATCCGTAAACATAAGCGAGACTCCTGGAAGAACTTTGTCCTCGAAGAGGGCAATAGGGATCCCTGGGGAATCGTATACAAAATCTGCCGCGACAAGCTAACTCCTGACGAGCCGGTCTCGTCAGTGAAGAAGGCGAACGGAGATTTCACCCTAACCTGGAGGGAGACAATGGAGCAACTGCTGAGTCAGGTCGTTCCTCAAGACGGTATTTGCTCTCCAGATGTTGGGGTACATCTGGAGATAAAGCAGCAAAATGCACTTTACAGGAATTACAATCTCGAACGCCCTATAAGTCGACAAGAAATCGACGAAGCCGTCGGAAAGTGTAAGAACAAGAAAGCCCCAGGCCTTGACCAGGTCAAGTCAGAAATTCTGAAGCACCTCAACAAGTGCAACGGGGAAGTACTACAGGCGTTGTACAACAACTGCCTATCGAACGCTACCTTTCCAAGGATTTGGAAGCAGGCTCGCCTGCGACTGATCCTAAAAGACAAAAATCGTGACAGGATGAAAACGAGTTCCTACCGGCCGATCGCTCTCCTCTCAATGCTTGGGAAGGTCTTTGAGAGGATAGTTGTAAATAGAATCCAAGAACAGTATACTGACAAGGGCCTAGCCCACAATTGTCAGTTTGGATTCAAGAAGGGTTGTTCCACTGAGGACGCCCTTCTTAAACTTCGACAAGGGGCCTCGAGCCCCGATAAGAAATACATTCTGGCCCTCTTTATGGACATAGAGGGGGCCTTTGACAATCTATGGTGGCCCGCCATAGTAAATAGACTAATCAAAGCAGAATGCAGCAGCACGATTATTCGACTGATAGACTCTTACTTTAAGAGGAGAAAGATGTTTATCTACTCGAACTCGAACGCCGAACGCATCGCCAGTACAATGAGAAAGGGCTGCCCACAGGGATCCATTATTGGACCAGTGGCGTGGTGCTGGTGCATGGACGTGCTGCTGCACGAAATTGACAAAAACTTCGCTGCAAGCGAAGTAGAGACAATAGCGTATGCCGATGATTTGGTCTTGCTGGTCAAGGCCAATTCACGAGCTGCGCTTGAAATTAAGGGAACGAAAGTGCTGAGTATACTCAACGAATGGTGCACATTGCACAAGCTGAGGTTATCCCTCGATAAGACTTGTGCAATGATGCTAAAGGGCAAGTTTCACACTGATAGACAGCCAATTTTAAAATTGGGCAGCAAAAATATTAAATACGTTGACTACACCAAGTATCTTGGTGTCATAATAGACAGGCAAATGAATTTCATTGAGCATGCAAAGCATGTCAGAAATAAAGTGGTGCAATATATATTGACTCTAAGACGAGTCGCCCACGAGGAATGGGGCATAAAGGCTAGTATAATAAATATACTATATAAGGCAGTATTCCTGCCAATTGTTACATATGGTGCCACAGCGTGGCTGGAAAAAGCCAACAAACCGCATGTCTCAAGACACATTACTGCCGCTCAAAGAGCTATCTTGCTGATACAGACGAAGGCTTGCAGAACGACCTCCACTTCAGCGATGCAGGTCATCGCTGGAGTCCTTCCAATTGACTTAGAAATTGTAAAAAGAGGGCTTTGTACGCGAGTTCGCAAGAACTTGTCGGTACAATGGGAGGGATATGCCTATGAGAAACGAAATGAACTAACACTCGAGATTCTTAAAGAAGAATATCGAACAATTGACCGAGTGGTTAGAGAAAAATGGCAAGAGAGGTGGGATAACAACTCTCACGGTCGTATGACCTACGAGTTTATCCCACTGGTGGATTTTAAGTCCGAAAATAGATGGTTCTGGCCGGGAAGACACTGTGTGTACTTCATTACCGGCTATGGACCATTCAATGCATCCCTCTATAAGAGGAAAGCCGCCACCACGAGTAAGTGTCCGCTGTGCAACGACTGCGAGGAAACTGTGGACCATATTCTGGGGAGCTGCCCTCTGTACGAAAGTATCAGAGGTGATCAGAGGCCCCAGTGGACAGAATACAAGACACGCCTTATAAACACGAAATCGGCATTTGAAAAGTTTAACTCCGTTGCCAAGAATATAATTCTGGAACGGAGTAAGTATATTGAAAGAGAGAATGAACGAAGTAGAAGTGGGTCCGCCTCCTCGCGGCTAGGGACGGAAACACCGGCGAACTCTGTTGGCTGAGGGACCCGGTGGCTAAGAGACCCTTAAGAAAATCATACCATCATGATGAAATACATCGTCAATCAATGCTCAAGGAGTATATTGGCTCAACGAGGAGAACTCAGCTATTAAACGAGAAACAAACGAACAGAATAGAATCAAGGCAGCCATGAGCGAGAGCTCGATTGCTGCATAGCTGAGGTTGAAATGATGATGATGATGTCCCTATCTACTTCCCCTCAGGGGCTGGGTTGGCCAGTGGAGGCCCCAGTACGGGCTTGACGAACCCGAGGTGCCTGAATCGTTGGCGTACCCAGGCCATGGGGTGCAAGCGCCTATTGGGTAGCGGGTCTCTTCGGAGACTCAGCCTGGAGTATGACCAGTATGACTCTAACACTGGTACCACGGGAGGTTGACTTGTTAGCCCGAGGGTCGGTGTCCCCCTCAGTCAACCAATTGGTGTTGGCCTCGTGGTGGCAGATGGTATAGCCCATATCGCGGGCGAGGGCGTGAAACCCCGGCGGGTGAGCTGCGCTCAAACAGCTCGGGCGCCAGCCTGCAGAGCTGGAAGTGATTTTAGAAAGGTCGCCCCCCACACCAGGGTATCTGACAGCTTGCACTGGTCGGTTAAAAAGGTAGCAGCCGTGCGCGGTGGCGGCTGCGCGCTGGTTGGGCGTATCCCAACTCCTCGCCCATGGGGGCCGTGTAGGTAAGGCTATGCCAGGTACTGCACGTTAAATCAAAATGACGTTCTGTCCCTATCTACTCCAGGTGCTATAAGTGCCATGGTTACGGACACGTCGCAAAGGCGTGCAAGGCAGAGAGCCAAATTTGCGAAAAATGTGGCGAGAGCGGTCACCTCAAGGGTGACTGCAAGAAAAAGGGAGTAAAGCCCAAGTGCATTAACTGCACGAGGGCTAAACGAGACAAGACTGACCATGAAGTCAAGTCTAAGACCTGCCCGGTCTATCTGAAAGAAGTCGAGCGGTACAGATCTAGGCTAGTCCAATGATGATCAAGCTCGCTCAAATCAACGCCCAGAGGTCTGCCGCTGCAGCATCCAACCTCCTAAAGAAACTAGAGGAAGGAACTATTCAAGTACTCTGTCTTCAGGAGCCGTATGCCTATAAAGGCAGGGTCAAGGGTTATTCGAGTCGAATGACAATACTGCAGCCGAGCTGCAAGAACCCTTGGGTTGCTGCGGTAGTGGCAGACAGAAACCTCGAAGTCTTTCAAGTAGGACTTGAAGACACAGCACATGTCATGTGCTTTAGCATCAAACCTGGGCTTGATGAACTGTTCATTATTAATGCGTATTGCCAGTATTCACTTGCAATAGAGCCCATCCTCGAGAAGGTTGAAGCTCTATTAAACAAGCTTAGAGGCAAGAACATTATAGTGACACTTGATGCGAATGCGAAGTCCATTCTATGGCATTCGAACGTTACTGACGACAGGGGAAAGGTTCTTGAAGAATTCCTCTGCGCCAACAATTTACATGTCTTAAATCGATCGAACGCCAGACCGACCTTTGTTACAAGCAGAGGCGAATCAAACATAGATTTGACATTGATCACCCCCAGCTTGCTGGGGAGGCCTATAGAATGGACTGTCTCAGAAGACTGTGACGTGAGCGACCACAGTCTGATCGAAATTAAGCTCATGTCCGTCAAACCAGGTGTAGTAGCCAGACGAAGTGAAAAGTCTGGTTACAACCTGAAAAAGGCCGATTGGAATTATCTGAAGGCCTGTCACGATGATGCACTCAACGATGACTTCCTTGAACGCCTGACGACCAGCACCCCTGACACGGCTGCTAGGTCCCTGAAGAGTGCAATTCGAACGAGCTGCGACAAAGCAATACCTTTGATCCGTAAACCACCCATCAGGGTACCCTGGTGGAGTGAGGAATTGACCACCCTTCGTAAGATTGCGAACCGTTG
>JAOPTO010001858.1:22500-32500 GCA_033822845.1 Tetrapedia diversipes
AAATGAATGGCTGAAGGTATCGCCCGATCCGATATTACCGGAGCGCACGCCAAAACCGATATTATTGGAGTAAGCACCCGAACCGATGTGACTGGAGCACGCGCCCGCACCGATATGATTGGAGTAAGCGCCCGAATCGATATGACCGGGGAAAGCGCAAGAAACGAAATGAATGGCTGAAGGTATCGCCCGATCCGATATTACCGGAGCGCACGCCCAAACCGATATTATTGGAGTAAGCACCCGAACCGATATGACTGGAGCACGCGCCCGAACCGATATGACCGCAGCTGGCGCCCGAACCGATATGACTGGAGCGAGCGCCCGAGCCGATATGACTGGAGCGAGCGCCCGAACCGATATGACTGGAGCATTTTCCTTTTTTTTCTTTATTATTTATTTATCAACCTATATATTTTATTGATGCAATATTATCGTTTTGCATCCCTTTAATTAATTATAACCCTCTTTCGTTCGATTTGTTGATCGTTCATTTTATTTTAAATAACTTGATTTTCGAAATCCTTATTTTTCGATATTTTTTTATAAAATTCTATTTTCGGCTTGTTTTTAATGTGTACGTGATCATTACGTTCTAATTCGATCGTAATATTACGGCTTGATATTTTGTCGTTTCGCGTCAAAGTTCCAACAGTCTTCCCGGACGGTCTCCCGTTGCGGCGGTTTCGCCCCATAAGCGCCCGTGCGTTAGCCGGGCTGGCGCAGACGCCCCGGCGGGCCGTTCCGTACCTATAAGAGAGACGACTGTTCGGGCGAGCCGGGCGGAGCAGAGTCGGGCGCGTGGGCTTATCTACGACCTCGGTCGAGAGCAAGTCCATCGCTCCTCGAGTATAACAACTCGACTGCTTTCGCGCCGCGCTTACGTATCCGTATTATTCTCTGCACAGCATTGCCACGGGTCGGTGTCTATGACCGAATGGCCCATATGTGGGAAAAGCGTCCCTTTGGGATGTTGGCTACCTGTATGCACGTTTCGGCGTGTGTACTTGTACTAACTGAGCATCAACTCTTCGAACCGAGCGATCGGACGATTTTACAAACGTTTTATAACGTTATATATATTTTGATACACGTTGGGCGTACAAATTGTGTACGATAGATTTATACTTTGCTAAAGTTGCACTGTATTCTTCTTGAGGCGCGTTTGTGCGACTAGAAGGAGGGCGATACGAAACTTTCACAAAGAGTTTGTCCCGTTTATTTAGATACGTTCAGCGTGCACTTCGAATACGCGCTTGGCTCGTTAAAATATTGTTCAGCATGCTGGATACGTGCTTTATTTTAACGAGAAACTGTTTCAGCGTGGAAGTGAATATAATACGCGCTTCCTCGAAACGGAGACATTCTATGGAAGTAACTAAATACACTTTGTGGTGCGATGAAGGAAATTAATCTGGGGCAGTATTATACGAGTGCCCGCTCCTCCTCTTGCGATAAATAATGTATTTGACCAAACACACGTAACATTATGCATACTATATATATATATATATATATATAATACAAATACGAAAGGCTCGACTCGTCGATCGATCCTCCGAGAGAATCGACGACGACAGGTAAAGAGAGAGAGAGAAGAGAGAGAGAGAGAGTGTGGCAAAAGACTTTTCTCCTTCACGCAACTCCCTGGTTGATCCTGCCAGTAGTCATATGCTTGTCTCAAAGATTAAGCCATGCATGTCTAAGTACATACCGAATTAAGGTGAAACCGCGAATGGCTCATTAAATCAGTTACGGTTTTTTAGATTGTACCCACATTTACTTGGATAACTGTGGTAATTCTAGAGCTAATACATGCAAACTAGAATTCCGACCAGAGATGGAAGGAATGCTTTTATTAGATCAAAACCAATCGGTGGCGGACGGTTCGTCCGTTCGTTCATCGTTTGCTTTGGTGACTCTGAATAACTTTGTGCTGATCGCATGGTCATTTAGAACCGGCGACGAATCTTTCAAATGTCTGACTTATCAACTGTCGATGGTAGGTTCTGCGCCTACCATGGTTATAACGGGTAACGGGGAATCAGGGTTCGATTCCGGAGAGGGAGCCTGAGAAACAGCTACCACATCCAAGGAAGGCAGCAGGCGCGCAAATTACCCACTCCCGGCCCGGGGAGGTAGTGACGAAAAATAACGATACGGGACTCATCCGAGGCCCCGTAATCGGAATGAGTACACTTTAAATCCTTTAACGAGGACCAATTGGAGGGCAAGTCTGGTGCCAGCAGCCGCTGTAATTCCAGCTCCAATAGCGTATATTAAAGTTGTTGCGGTTAAAAAGCTCGTAGTTGAATCTGTGTGTCCCAGTGTCGGTTCACCGCTCGCGGTGTTTAACTGGCATTATGTGGTACGTCCTACCGGTGGGCTTAGCTCCTCGCGGGCGGTCCAATTGATTACCCATCGCGGTGCTCTTCACTGAGTGTCGAGGTGGGCCGGTACGTTTACTTTGAACAAATTAAAGTGCTCAAAGCAGGCTACCTTCGCCTGAATACTGTGTGCATGGAATAATGGAATAGGACCTCGGTTCTATTTTGTTGGTTTTCGGAACCCCGAGGTAATGATTAATCGGGACAGATGGGGGCATTCGTATTGCGGCGTTAGAGGTGAAATTCTTGGATCGTCGCAAGACGGACTAAAGCGAAAGCATTTGCCCAAAATGTTTTCATTAATCAAGAACGAAAGTTAGAGGTTCGAAGGCGATCAGATACCGCCCTAGTTCTAACCATAAACGATGCCAGCTAGCGATCCGCCGATGTTCCTCCGATGACTCGGCGGGCAGCTTCCGGGAAACCAAAGCTTTTGGGTTCCGGGGGAAGTATGGTTGCAAAGCTGAAACTTAAAGGAATTGACGGAAGGGCACCACCAGGAGTGGAGCCTGCGGCTTAATTTGACTCAACACGGGAAACCTCACCAGGCCCAGACACCGGAAGGATTGACAGATTGATAGCTCTTTCTTGATTCGGTGGGTGGTGGTGCATGGCCGTTCTTAGTTGGTGGAGCGATTTGTCTGGTTAATCCCGATAACGAACGAGACTCTAGCCTGCTAAATAGACGTACCTTATGGTATCTCGAAGGCCCCCGGCTTCGGTCGGTGGGTTTTTACTACCAACGTACAAACAAATCTTCTTAGAGGGACAGGCGGCTTCTAGCCGCACGAGATTGAGCAATAACAGGTCTGTGATGCCCTTAGATGTTCTGGGCCGCACGCGCGCTACACTGAGGGAATCAGCGTGTTTTCCCTGACCGAAAGGCCCGGGTAACCCGCTGAACCTCCTTCGTGCTAGGGATTGGGGCTTGCAATTATTCCCCATGAACGAGGAATTCCTAGTAAGCGCGAGTCATAAGCTCGCGTTGATTACGTCCCTGCCCTTTGTGCACACCGCCCGTCGCTACTACCGATTGAATGATTTAGTGAGGTCTTCAGACTGGTGCGCGGCCAATGTCTCGGCATTGCCGATGTTGCCGGGAAGATGACCAAACTTGATTATTTAGAGGAAGTAAAAGTCGTAACAAGGTTTCCGTAGGTGAACCTGCGGAAGGATCATTAACGAATAAAAATGTGTAACAATAAAAAACACATTATAAATAAAATTAAGCGTAACTATGACTGTGAATGGATCGATAAAAACAGATACCAAAACTAAAAACAGATACCAAAACTAAATTATTCGAACGCCAAAATATCGACGAGAAAGACGGCTTACGTGTAGGAGGTTCGCCCTCCCGTCCGTTCACTCAGTTGATAGAATGAAAGTCATCCAGGCAAGTGACTATAAATAACCTGTCGGAAAAGAGAGGCACCCACTGGGCTCTCGGTGGTCGTTTGTCCTCTGTCTCTCTCGATTTCGGGATGTAAAACGGCATAAGGCGATGATGCATCGAAGGGGAGAGTACAGAAATGAAAGAGCGCTTGCGTGAGGTCGTAAACAAAAGGACCCGCCGCTCTTTGGAATTATATATATATATATAATTGTTGGCTGTGGGTGTGTTGTCGAAATAACTGAAAAACACACGATAATATATATATGATGCGTCTGCTGTCTATTCATGAGCAAAAGTACAAATCCAACGAAAGTCACACATAATTAAAAGAAGAAAAGGGGCGCTTGCGTGAGGTCGTAACAGAAGACCCGCCGCCTTACTTTTCACTTTATATAATATGATATTAACGATATACACAGAATATGAAATAACGAATCGGCATCCAAATAACATAAATAAATGTGTATTATCGTACGACGTCCACGTCCACGTCCACGTCCACGTCCATAATATAAATGAATGTCACACATCCTTGGTTAGGGCGTATAATATGAGAATAACAGCGACCACATATTATATATAAATGTAATATAAAGAAACACACGAAACGGCACACCCCACGCTCATAAGTAATACAAAGAATGAATGACGCCGAAATATGTCGAAAAATTCCCCGTGTCGGAGAGACATGGCAATGCTGGTCAACGAGATCCGGCTTTGGCGAGTGCATCTTTTCCAGTATATATTCTATACGGGAGGCGAAGGGGAGTGAAGAAATGGATTGTTACTCCGTTGGGATTGAACAACGAAGCCGCCGGAAGCATAAAGATTTCACGGTGTGACGCTTCATACCCATCGCGGGAACAACAATAATTACCTCCTGAGCGGTTGCGCCCGAGGATATATACGTGTCCAAAACGGATGGATCCCACACGATGCGTTTGCATACGTGGGGATCATCGTCGGGTAACCTGGAACCGCAATGAAATGCAAAGCTGCACAGATTTTTGTGTCCGTTTACATTCGACCCTGACCGTAGTACTCGTTCGGAGAGGACGAATCTTTTGGTACGCCAGCAGCGTTACCCTCGTTGTCGAGAGTCTTGACACCCACGTCGTTGCGAGATCGAACAATTTTGCTCGCAACGAATCGATGGGATGAAATGGACCGCTTCGAGGCGCGTTTGTCGGGCCCCTAAGCCAATTGTTTTCGATCCTATCGACAACATTACTATGTAATGCTACCCGAGCGGGGAAACGGTGGGTCATCTCGAGTAGAGTGTTTACATTCCACCCTGACCGTGTAGTTCTCGTTCGGAGAGGACGAATCTTTTGGTACGCCAGCAGCGTTACCCTCGTTGTCGAGAGTCTTGACGCCCACGTCGTTGCGAGATCGAACAATTTTACTCGCAACGAATCGATGGGATGAAATGGACCGCTTCGAGGCGCGTTTGTCGGCCCCTAAGCCAATTGTTTTCGATCCTATCGACAACATTACTATGTAATGCTACCCGAGCGGGGAAACGGTGGGTCATCTCGAGTAGAGTGTTTACATTCCACCCTGACCGTGTAGTACTCGTTCGGAGAGGACGAATCTTTTGGTACGCCAGCAGCGTTACCCTCGTTGTCGAGAGTCTTGACGCCCACGTCGTTGCGAGATCGAACAATTTTACTCGCAACGAATCGATGGGCTGAAATGGACCGCTTCGAGGCGCGTTTGTCGGGCCCCTAAGCCAATTGTTTTCGATCCTATCGACAACATTACTATGTAATGCTACCCGAGCGGGGAAACGGTGGGTCATCTCGAGTAGAGTGTTTACATTCCACCCTGACCGTGTAGTACTCGTTCGGAGAGGACGAATCTTTTGGCACGCCAGCAGCGTTACCCTCGTTGTCGAGAGTCTTGACGCCCACGTCGTTGCGAGATCGAACAATTTTACTCGCAACGAATCGATGGGATGAAATGGACCACTTCGAGGCGCGTTTGTCGGGCCCCTAAGCCAATTGTTTTCGATCCTATCGACACATTACTATGTAATGCTACCCGAGCGGGGAAACGGTGGGTCATCTCGAGTAGAGTGTTTACATTCCACCCTGACCGTGTAGTACTCGTTCGGAGAGGACGAATCTTTTGGTACGCCCGCAGCGTTACCCTCGTTGTCGAGAGTCTTGACGCCCACGTCGTTGCGAGATCGAACAATTTTACTCTCAACGAATCGATGGGATGAAATGGACCGCTTCGAGGCACGTTTGTCGGGCTCCTACGCCAATTGTTTTCGATCCTATCGACACATTACTATGTAATTCTACCCGAGCGGGGAAACGGTGGGTCATCTCGAGTAGAGTGTTTACATTCCACCCTGACCGTGTAGTACTCGTTCGGAGAGGACGAATCTTTTGGTACGCCAGCAGCGTTACCCTCGTTGTCGAGAGTCTTGACACCCACGTCGTTGCGAGATCGAACAATTTTACTCGCAACGAATCGATGGGATGAAATGGACCGCTTCGAGGCGCGTTTGTCGGGCCCCTAAGCCAATTGTTTTCGATCCTATCGACACATTACTATGTAATGCTACCCGAGCGGGGAAACGGTGGGTAATCTCGAGTAGAGTGTTTACATTCCACACTGACCGTGTGGTACTCGTTCGGAGAGGACGAATCTTTTGGTACGCCAGCAGCGTTACCCTCGTTGTCGAGAGTCTTGACGCCCACGTCGTTGCGAGATCGAACCATTTTACTCTCAACGAATCGATGGGATGAAATGGACCGCTTCGAGGCGCGTTTGTCGGGCTCCTACGCCAATTGTTTTCGATCCTATCGACAACATTACTATGTAATGCTACCCGAGCGGGAAAACGGTGGGTCATCTCGAGTAGAGTGTTTACATTCCACCCTGACCGTGTAGTACTCGTTCGGAGAGGACGAATCTTTTGGTACGCCAGCAGCGTTACCCTCGTTGTCGAGAGTCTTTACACCCACGTCGTTGCGAGATCGAACAATTTTACTCTCAACGAATCGATGGGATGAAATGGACCGCTTCGAGGCACGTTTGTCGGGCCCCTACGCCAATTGTTTTCTATCCTATCGACAACATTACTATGTAATGCTACCCGAGCGGGGAAACGGTGGGTAATCTCGAGTAGAGTGTTTACATTCCACCCTGACCGTGTAGTACTCGTTCGGAGAGGACGAATTTTTTGGTACGCCAGCAGCGTTACCCTCGTTGTCGAGAGTCTTGACGCCCACGTCGTTACGAGATCGAACAATTTTACTCGCAACGAATCGATGGGATGAAATGGACCGCTTCGAGGCGCGTTTGTCGGGCCCCTATGCCAATTGTTTTCGATCCTATCGACAACATTACTTCGTAATGCCACCCGAACGAGGAAACGATGGGTCATCTCGAGTAGAGTAGTGCCGATCCGTTTCTAAGTAGTGTTTGTTTATTTATTTCGTTCAGAGAGGGACCACGCTCACTGTGTTTCGTCGTTTGCCGTTAAGGGGCACCACCCTCCGTTGTCGTGAGTCTTGACACCCACGTCGTTGCGAGATCGAACAATTTTACTCTCAACGAATCGATGGGATGAAATGGACCGCTTCGCGAGGTATGTGCCCCTGTTGTTGCGTCCGATCGTCACGCTTGCTGCGGTCCCTATCGACTTTTTGACATTCACCTGAACGAAAAATATATAAATATAACGAAAACGAAAAAAAACGGGTTAACGGGCTACACAGGACTCGAGCCTCGACCCTGTTACTCCCTAAATTGGTAGCCCACCGCCGTTGAAACCAGCGGGTGTTAATTTCGTTCAGAGAGTAAC
This sequence comes from Tetrapedia diversipes, assembly GCA_033822845.1. NCBI lineage: Eukaryota > Metazoa > Arthropoda > Insecta > Hymenoptera > Apidae > Tetrapedia > Tetrapedia diversipes. The sequence continues at coordinate 30,104 of JAOPTO010001858.1, forward strand.
CTTCGCCCGGTTGCCGTTAAGCACTCCTCCTAGTCGTCGTGAGTCGGACACCCACGTCGTTGCGAGATCGAACAATTTTACTGGCAACGAATCGATGGGACGAAAGACCGCTTCTGGAAGGTTGTGCCGAGGTTTATTAACACGGGATCGTCGGTTACTATCGATTCTCACCTGAACGAACCACCCCGGGAACAACGAGCGTGAGAGAGGTGAAATGAATGGGAGAAACTGATGACGGTTGGGAGACGGACATGCTTGCAAGCGTTTTGCAATTTGGTTCCTGGGAGGTCGTTAAATTAAACACGATGAATCCAGTTATCGGGGCAATCCCCGTCGTTTTCTTCGTGTTGCGACGATCTCCTCGAGGTTGTTGATTTTTCATTAAACGTGCTTTGCGCCCGATCGTCGGATCAACGTGTGCTGGTGTTCCACGTTTACGTGACCCACCCACGATCCGACGAACAAACATCCGGGACACAATATTGTGTCGTCGATCGATCGTCGCATATAACGGACGTAAAAAATCCGTTGCGACGCGGCGACTAGCCCGCCTCTCCTTCATGGAGTTGCGTCGGGATCTCGGCTTCTTTTGAACCGAGTATTTAGACCAATGAACGAAATACAATATTATACGATTACCCTGAACGGTGGATCACTTGGCTCGTGGGTCGATGAAGAACGCAGCTAATTGCGCGTCAACGTGTGAACTGCAGAACACATGAACATCGACATTTCGAACGCACATTGCGGTCCACGGATACAATTCCTGGACCACGCCTGGCTGAGGGTCGTTTACGTAACCTATATACTGCTTGCGTTGCGTTTTGCTTTCTCCTTCATGTTTCACCTCTGCGAGAACGATACGATAATACCCCGTCGTCGTTCGGTCCCCTTGTCGAATGGGGGGACTCGTTTCCGAGTCGGGAGGGATGTTCTCGTTAGAGAGATCGAGATTATCTCGATATAATCGGAGGAGATGCATGCGTATACGTACGAGCGATCGTTGAACGTTCGTCGGCGTTCGTCGCGGAGGTGTGTGCCTCCTTAAAAGACTTTGACCCCGGATCGTACGCGCGTGCGCGTGCGGCGCCGAGTGTGTGGGATGTATTTATTCACGGAGGGAAACCTTTCGGGCGAACCTGCGAGAGTGCTGAAATGGCGTCGTGAGTCGTCGGTTCGATTTTTGTTCTAAAGATCTTACTTTGACGACCGCCCATTGTTAAAGCACCGCTTCGTCCGTACTTGTCAGGTTTCTATTGTTGTTTTTTTTTTACCCGTGTTAAATACAAACAGTAACCCCCACGGCATCCGCCACTCGCTCGATCCGAGAGGTGTCGTCAAGTCGTTTGGAGCACACCACAATTACATATACCCGCGCCCCCGACGTCGTTTGAAATGAAACGACTGAGAGTCACAGAAAGAGAACGAGCGACGTAAATAAGATGGGAAAGAGAGGAAGAGGTACAAGAGACTCGGTGTGCGTGTGTATTGTACGCTGCCATTTTGACTTTTCTTACCCCGATCGACGACGGGTTACGATTATTCGTTAAAAGAGCCCCAGGGAAGAGAGGAGAATATCTTTTTCCCTTTGGCGCGGCTATGTTCGAATAAATCAAAGACTCGTCGATAACGGTCGGGAGTTGGCAGCAGCTGCATCCACGCTCTGTGTTGGTCACCCCATGCCATTTTCGTTGTCGATCGCGAGAGACCGCGCAACCAGAAGCCGGTCGTCCAGTCCCTGGAAAGAGAAAAAGAAGCTTGTCTATCTCCACTTGCGTGCGTTCTGTTTTTTGTCCCTTTTACGTTCTCTCGTACATATAAAAAGAGTTTGAGATCCGTGTTGCGCACCTCCGACTCACCCCGGCCTGGTCCTTCGTTCTGAAGGATCTAGGGTAATAATAAAGAATCGGGATGACTATGAGGAGGATCGGTGCGCCGTTTCGATGCTCTTTTTTTATATTGTACACAGAGAGACGTTCGAGATTAAAGGGCGAAACGATATATAGGAACCGCTGGAGAATAGTTTATACCAAGCATTGCTTTTTTTTAAAATACAGGACGGACGTCAAAAATCCGGGAAATTCTTCGGTTGTCCAGCGAGCGTCTCTCCGATTCGAACCTGCGATATAAATTGGCACTATGGTGCGGTGCATAAAACTAAGAATCCATGTTTCTTGTACAAATGTCTTTTCGACTTTCGACTATACCTTCTCTCTCTTACTTCTTTTTTTTTTGTCGCCACTCTCAACTGTGCGTAACTCAGGTTTTTTTTATTGTTGTTGTTACGCATACAATAAAAATACACGTATATGACGACCTCAGAGTAGGCGAGATTACCCGCTGAATTTAAGCATCTTACTAAGCGGAGGAAAAGAAACTAACAAGGATTTCCTTAGT
>JAOPTO010001858.1:35000-37953 GCA_033822845.1 Tetrapedia diversipes
TCTCTTCTCTTCGGCCGCCATTCAACGCTCAGCTCAGAACTGGCACGGACTAGGGGAATCCGACTGTCTAATTAAAACAAAGCATTGCGATGGCCCTTGCGGGTGTTGACGCAATGTGATTTCTGCCCAGTGCTCTGAATGTCAACGTGAAGAAATTCAAAAAAGCGCGGGTAAACGGCGGGAGTAACTATGACTCTCTTAAGCGCCCTCGTCCCACTCTCGGTGCCTTCCCTCCGGCTTAGCCGTTAGACTGTTTCCAGTCTAACGTTGCCCGGCCCCCACCTCGTGGAGGTGCGGAGGGATCGGGAGCCACATTACATCTTGTGGCACCGAGGGTGCGACGTTGGCGTTTTTGAGCGTCATAGTTACAGGGGCGGTGATGCGCAATACAGGCCTTTGGCCCTTCAGCCTCTCCCGTCCAAGTAGCAGCATGCCACCTTCTCGATGGTTCCCGCCGTGAGTACCTCCTTCGGGGGGGAAACCAAGTGCTGCTGCTACGAACAACGGTCTTGGGGGTTGCCAGCCCCCTCGACTGCAAACTTGTTGGCCCAAACGAAAAATTAGCCTCGGATAATACAAATACTTTTTCTACCGGAGGGCCCTCAGGCTCTACCGGACCAACAATTAATAATAACAACACTGATGAAGCTGAACATAATGAAGTCTTTTTCTGTCGTAAACCTGGCTGTGATAGATACTTCAAGACCTCCCGCGGTAGAGGAGTCCATGAGCAAAAGTCGCATAAGAGCTGGCATGACGAACGACTGATTGAGCAATTCCAGCACAAGAGGGCACCGTGGAGCTCAGAAGAGCTTGCCCTCCTGGCTAGACAGGAGGCGCATCTCACCCTTAATGGTGCTAAATTTATCAACCAAGCGCTTGCTCCCTTTTTCCCCAACAGAACTCTTGAGTCCCTAAAGGGGCAACGGAGATATAAAAGGCATAAAGATATGGTGCTGCAAATAATTCAGGAGATTACCGAAGAACCGAATGTGGCTGCCGATTGCCAAAATGACCAAACCATCCCTCGCTTATACGATGGAGGGATTGCGCAATCGACTGCAGAGTTATTTAGTCAACTCGATCCATTGACTGGCCCTGAATTCAGCGCGGCAGATCTAGGTCGGATTTGCGAGAACGTAACCACATGGTCGATCAATAAAATTTATGAAGAGCTGGAGATTTATCTCCTAAAGGTATTCCCAATTAGAGCAAGGAAGAAGCCCAAAGCCAGCAATAACACCATTAAACGCCAAATACCAAAACGTAAAGCAAGGCGTATAGAATACGCCAGAACCCAGAAAGCTTGGAACAGAAACCCCTGCAATTGTATAAGAGCAATAATTAAAAGTAAAACCTTAGCAAGGGTCCCATCTAAACAGGAAATGATAAGCTTCTGGCGTACAACAATGACGAAAGGTATTGAGGAATCCCCTGACGACGAACACGGGCGGCCAGTAATACCGGATATTTGGTGTCCTGTAGTTCCTGACGAAGTCGTTAAGTCCTTCCCGAAACTATCCACCTGTCCGGGACCTGATGGACTAACAGTGAGACAATTAAAAGCAGTTCCCACCCATATATTGTGTAGAATATTCAACCTTTTTATAATTTGTGGGAAACTGCCTAAGCATCTCCTCCTTGCACGAACATCCCTTATTCCCAAAAGGGATGGAGCAGAGATGCCTGAGGACTACAGGCCCATTACGGTCCAATCCATTATAACTAGGACCTTCCACAGAATAATGGCAAGGCGCCTAACTTCACTGGTCACGCTCGACAAGCGGCAGAAGGCTTTTATCCCGATCGACGGTTGTGCATCTAACATTTTTGACCTAGACATGATTTTGCGTTACCACCGGCAGAATTTCAAGCCGCTCTATATGGCATCCATTGACTTAGCGAAAGCTTTTGATTCGGTAACCCATAATACCATTCAAAGCACATTAAGTGTTATGGGTCTACCCAAACCTATGATCGATTACATCATGGATTCCTATAGACGTAGTTCGACTATTTTAACTTGTGACGGCTGGGAGTCAGACCCTATAACACCAACTTGTGGAGTTAAGCAGGGTGATCCTTTATCACCCATCATATTTAATATGATCATCGATAGACTCCTTCGGCGACTGACACCTGACATCGGCGTCAACATTGAAGGCATCGCCTATAATGCGCTGATTTTCGCCGATGACATGATCTTTATGGCATCAACACCTCAAGGCCTACAGATCACTATAGATAGGGTTTCTGACTTCCTGGCCAAGTGTGGGCTTCACTTTAATGTGTCCAAGTCGTTCACAGTGGCTTTGAAAAATGTTCCACATGTTAAGAAGTCGGTGGTGGACGCGAAGGCAAGATTTACATGCCAAGGTTACCAGTTGCCGTCATTGAAGAGGGACAGCGAATGGCGTTATCTCGGTATTCCCTTTACACCAGAAGGCATCACGGTGACCAAGCCCGAAGTACAGCTACAAGATGCGTTAAGTAGACTTACGATGGCACCATTAAAGCCCCAACAAAGGCTGTTTGCTCTGCGCGTCCTAGTCCTCCCGGGGCTTTACCATCTGCTAACCCTGGGCAATACAACATTGAGTAGGTTGAAGAAAATAGACATCATGACCAGAGCTGCGATAAGGAAGTGGCTAGCTTTGCCACATGACGCACCAAATGCCTACTTTCATTCCAATGTCAAGGACGGTGGCCTCTCGCTACCATCTATGAGATGGCTCATGCCCCTTCACAGAAGGCTAAGGTTGCAGAGACTCATTGATGGAGCTGGAACATCATCCTCTGTATACCTTAAGTCTGAACTGCAGAAGACAATTAGACGTCTCACTGACAACCGCCTTGACATGGATACCGCAGACAAACTTGCCGAGCGATGGGCTAAACAGCTTTATAGCTCAGTCGATGGTAGAGGTCTCAGAAACTCGCGAGACGTCCCGCA
>JAOPTO010001859.1:0-22428 GCA_033822845.1 Tetrapedia diversipes
GAATGATTTTATTGAGGACAGTGGGATCGATACGTATTATGTAATTTGTCTTCGGAGTAAATGTTAATTAGGTTTGAAAATTATTGGAAATCTAAGCTGCTAAAGTTATTGAATTGAAACTGTTAAAGCTGGTGGCGAAGTCAAATAATAATTTATTAAGAAAGTTGTTGACGACAGAAGTTAATAAAAATCAGCATATGCATTGGTAGAAGTTATTAATAAATAGATAGTAATGACATGGGTAAGCAGTAATTAAATGATTAAGTGTTGTGGTGTGCACTGTAAAATTTTTAGAATCTGAACATAGTGTTTTATTATTTATGTATTTTAATAGAGGTAAAGTATAGGAGTATGCAATATTTTTCAACACAACACAGCTCTTTCATCTCCTTTTAATAAAGCTTAATGCTAAGCCGGCTGTAGCTAAGTGGTTTACGTTGAAGAAAGATTATCCCACTAAAACTACGGGATGCTTTTAAAAACAAGTTACAAATTATAATTAAAAATATTGAATTATGCAGTTAGAATGCACATGGTTCCTAATTGTATTATCGGAATCAATGAGATTGTTCCGTCCTACGGAACAACAGCGGGAAGTTTTCCTTGGCATATTTACTACATGAGCGTGCCGGTAATGCTATTTTTGAGGACGAAGAAACCGTCGCGTATTTCTGCTTAATTTCAAACCCTCTTAATGTAAATAAGGAACTTTCAATAGACCTGGCGCCCAGCCGGTACCCACATGCGAGAGGTACATGGGCCCGGAGGAAATTTCCCCTTCGTTGCCAAAATTCGGAAAACCTTCCCGCTCCGAGTGGCTCACCCCACCCTCGTTCTCGAAACGCGTGCTAAGGGCACAAGAACGGGGGTTGGGGGCACTCAGGGCATACGCTGATTGGAGTCTTGACTTTTTGACTTTAACCAATTAGCGTATCGTCTTGAGGTATGGAGGAGTGACCAGTCGAACTCCTCCATATAAAACCGAGTCACTTCGGCGTCGCGAAGAATAGTAAGTAAAAAATACAGTCTACGTCGTCTTACGAAAGTACAAACCATCGAAATCGCAATCCATATCTACGAAATAAATCTTGTTCGTATACATCTACGCGTCAACATTCGGACGCTTTGTAGCACATCATTCGGTACATCAAAACAATTGCAACGGACACTTTCGGTGCAATTAACAGCCGCGACACACGTAACACCATCGAATTCAATCAGTCACCTAAAATTAATTTGGCCGGCGACAAGGCGCAATCGAGCTCACAATTCGCGCCAACAGAGATCATGGCGCATTATCGTTCATACATTCTGATCGTATTTTAAACGTGCGCGATATAGCTATTATTTGTGGTCACACGTAACATTCCTGTAACGCTGTATCTTTCTTTTAAATTATATCACACTTTTCTCTCAAAATACATTTTCTTTGATCGAAGATAAAATATCCTCCTGAACAAACGCAAGGATATCAAAACAGCAATTTACGTGTGTGTAATCGAATTGTGAGGGAAGAGTTCTAATTGAAATAGAGATCAACGATAAATCCGTGCCAGTTACAATGTCTGAACATTATTATGTTGTGAATTTTTATTTGGAATTCGTAGCTGATAAACAAAATAAAACGAGGATAAAGAAAACGCATAATTCGAAATTTTAAAACATGTAAATCTCAAACATTTAAATATTTCTAAATTTTTTTATTTATAGATTTGTGAATTTGAAAATTTATAGAGTTAAAGATACATACATTTAAATACTTGAAAATTTAGAAGTATGAAAACATAGGGATTTGAAGAATTGAGAATTCCAGGATTTTAAATTTAATAGCTTAAACAATTGATGTTTGAAGTATTTATAAAGTTAGCAACTTAATTGTAATAGTTGAAAATCTAATGAATTTCATCCTCATCAAATTATTATGCGTCTGATTATTAAAACATCTTGACATCTAAATAGTGGATGTTTAAAGATTAAAAATCGTGTAATTTTGACACTACGTGTGCCATTCTGATTTTCCCTGTCTTATACATCCTTACGTTTCCTATCCCCACGAGTTTACAGTATAGATATCTCTCCACAGAAAGAAATTTAATAGCACGCCCATTTTAATCTGTGTTCCTTACATGATCCGGCACCATTTAGGACTGATCGTTATCGGTTGAATATAAATTTCGAACATAAATGCTTTGAGAGACATTCTAAAAATTGAAAATTTCCGATTTACTAAAGCGCGAGATTTCCGTGATTAAGGGATGTTTTTGTAATATTCATATATTCACCGAATGCTGAATTCATTTTTTGAGTATTTGAAAATGGGATGGATCATGTACGATAAAAAATCAGAAATTTTGTTAAACGATCCGCAACCGATCGCAAGCAGTTCTATTTGCACGTTATGTGCACGTGCCACTGCTTTCAATTATCACGAGGATCGAAATATTTTACGCGACTGGTTGCCATTTATGTACAGGCGGATGCAGTGTTCGACATATTTCTGGTTTCGACTAATGCACGTAAACGTTATTCCCCTCTCTTTTTGTTTAACAGTTGGGCGAAATGGTTATTCAAATAATTCATCGTATTATTTTTATGCGAAGAAGAAATTAATTTTCAATATTATTTCGCGTGTATCTGGTACAAAGTGATTTTCTACAATACTTTATTTTGTACTTGATTAAATTTTGTATTTGATTGATTATAATATTATTTCCGTTATCACTAATATTACTTTAATAATATTAAGATCTTGACTGTCTTCAGTCTATGTGTGTTTACAAGAGAGGTATTAATTTAATTTATACTTAACCGTAAAATAATGGTGCTGTTTCCAATTTTATCGATATTCAATTAATACGTGAGTTCTTTGTTTCATAAAGTTGCTGTTATACATGCCATCGCACAATTATTCTGTCCTCGATTGTTATGGATGACAGACATTTGCTTTCTTTTGTATCCATACATCAATTCTCAGTCAACTGTTCTGTAGAAATTTAAATAAAAGACTATACCTTACGCCGTTTTAAAGTATCTTCGGATTGTTACAGACTCGATATTTCACAAATCTGAATTACCAGCATCCACCGTATAAAATGGAAATCTAATAGAAGTCCGCGCTCTCGAACATGTATGTATATAGAGCAGATTGAATAAAAATGGAAACCTTCACCGCATATGGGCAAGGGATTTGCCCATTAAAAACAAATTGCAGTTCGCAGAACACCAATCTCTACCAACGTATCGATGTGTTTTCCAATCAACTCGGTTAACCGCGATAATTAAAAGTTAACCGTGAAAAGTGAAATTGAGTTGCACATACACACGCTTCCCAAGCATGCGACCGCCTCGCGGCGAAACATCGCTGACTATTGCTTTCTAATTAAGCTGACAATGAGAGTAGAAAGGAGGCGCGTTTAATCAGATTAACAGATGCTTCGAAGAATTACGAGGAGATCTCGAGAAAAAAAATTTCATAAATCGAATCGCATATTCCGACAGTGGGTAGAGAGAGGCTCGAAATTAATCGCGTCAGACCTGACGTTGATTCTGATCTGGCAGCCAATAATGTCTATGGAGTTGTGGACACAAACGGAAGGTTTATCGAAGCACGTCTATCCAGCATGGAAAATCCAATAACTCTATAGATTCATTGCTATGCCTGCTGTCCCAAGTCTACGCGTCACAGACATTCAAACCGCTGACGAAGAACTGTCCATGACCTACCGTGTCTTCTAACTTCTACTACAATACGCTCAGCAGCCTTTAATCGAAGTATACGTATGCATTAAGCGTAATTTAAGTCAGGTAGCCGGTTTGGTATGCATTACATGGAGCAATATCCGTGGATTCGGGATAAGACGAGAATCCGGGCTCAAGTCTGCTTCTTCTGGTTGCTCGAAACGTATCAAGAAGGAGAGTAGGGGGTTAAAGTTCAAGGAAATCCAGAAATGGAGAACGTGTTGTTGGATTTGGACGAAAACAACGCTCGATCTGGAAGGCTGTGTGTAGTGGTGGGTATTATGGAATCTTTATGTAGGACATTGTATGGATCTGTAGCGACTAGACGTACAAATAAAACTAAATTTGGTGTTCACACGGCTAGCATGGTTTATGACTCGCGCAGCTGGAAAGCCATTTTTGAGGAAACCGTTTTAAGTTCATTCGACCATATGTTTCATCGTATAGTTTTTTAAATCCTACTTTAATAGCAAATTGCGCGGGTCCTAAAGGTTTCCTAAAGAAACTCGGTACAAAGTCGAGCGGCTCTCGTAGGAAACTCCACTGGATTGCCAAACCTACGCGTTATTGCGCTTTCCCACCTAATCATCTCGCCGTTACGAAAGAAACGTTCTTAGGACGCAAGGCAGATGAAGTGATTAAGTAAACGTACAGCCCTGGTTGGTAAATATCGTAAAGATGGAAGTGACCCATCGGAAACTTCAAAGCAAATAAATAAAAAATATTAAAATAGAAATCTTACGCTTGCAATTCTTGCACAGTTTTTCGTATGAACGCGCAAATTTCTCAATTTCGTCTCGTTGGACGAAGTGTAAGTCACTACGTAACAATTAGTATCCTAAAATTGAGTAGGTGTCGGATGTTGAGGGATGGGTCGCTTATGGTGTGCATGGAAAAATTTAGAGATGATAGATAGCCAGAATCTTCAAGATAAATAGAGATCTTATCCTTGCAATACTTGGACAATTATTTGTGTGAACATGCAAAATACAGACTTAATCCAACACTCATTTCAGATCTGCTGAGGGTGGATAGTTCGCGGTGGGGGAAAAGGCTTAGCAAACCTGTCGCCTGGTAGAGCGACAAGAGAAGCCAGCATGAAATCAGCCACATGCTAGGTGGCAGGCGCCCAGTTCGCTGCAGCATCCTTAATCCGTAACTTAATTAATGTTATCGGTGAAGGAACAGGTGGTGGTGGTGGTGGAACGAGATTTCGTAAGTTGCTTTTCACGGTGACGCTTCGCTGTAAACCGTTCTGGTAATCTTGCGGCTCAGCTCCGGAATTGCATAATAACTGGCTGCAGAGAGCTCATAATTCGCGAGTGGTTACCTCTGATAATGGTGGAATTAAGGGAAGGCAATAGAACTCGTAAACCAGAGGAATACGGTTTGGATTCGAGGGAATTTTAAGTCTGCTCATTTGACGGCTTGCTTTGGGAGTCATGGGTTCGCTTGGTTGGTTTACGTTTAATCTATGTAATCAAGCGGCTTGTTCTCGCTGCGTTGCTCTTCTTTTTGTTATTTTTTGCCTCCTTCGTTTTTTGTGTTTGATGCTGCCTTTTCCCGTTATCAGGAAGTTGTGGAAAAATTGTCATAGTTCGGTGCGAAATTTATGGGTAACGTTTTACACATTCTCTGTTTAATGAAAGTCTAATGACATTTTAATAACAATGAATGTTAATGAAGGACGCGATGTAACCGCTTTCCTTTACTAATTCTATCAAATTCATATTTCAGGATATTTCAGACCAATTCGAATGTTTTAATTCTTATTTCAAATTTTTGCACCTTATGTTTCCTATTAAGTAATATAAAAACATCAAAATAATGTAAAGTAATTAAACAAAGTTGTTTTCCCCAATGTTTAAAATTTATTTTTATTTACGATAAAATTTATGTATTCGTGGATCCACTAAATCGTCGTAAGGGAGCTTAATCATCGACGCTAAGACAATTCTGGTGCGCTTTTGGCAATTTAAGCACTTTTGTCTCGAACAACTTCATTAGATTGAATTTTTGCCCTTGGGGTAGTTATCATCTCTTCGATCTTCATTTCCGACCCGGATCAAGGTGTTAGGGAACGTTGTCATTGGCCATCAAACCGGTATCTGTCGCTGCGTATCCGCAATGGGACACTTCACAAAGATGGCACGTGTCAGCCAACTTGATGTGAATAGTAGGAAAACTAGCAATTTTACTGACAATTTTCGGCGAAGACACCCGAGAGATTTCGACATTTAGTCGCGTTCCATGTCGTTCATCCGTTTCGTCGATCCTCCGAGAGGGAGTAAAATTAAGGCGAAATTGCATGAAACGGAAAGAACTTAAAAGAGGTGCCTCACTTCTAACCGGAACTGGTTTCTATGAAATGCAACGCCTCAGTATCAATTACAAAATGGCTCGTGAAGATGAGACGTGAGAGGTCCTGCCGGAACAGAAGCTGCGTCTCAAAAAAGAGTTTTATTAACCCTTTCCCCTTAGTATTATTTTTACCAATTCATAAATTACATCTAAAAAATTTTACTTTCAGTGGGATCATAGAAACACGGGATTATTTATAGTTCTCTGTGATATGAAATAAAAATAAAGAAGCATGCTTTGTTGTTTAAACTTCATACCAAAGATCTATTTGGTGTAAGAGTGATTGCTAGTTTATTGACGTGTGTATGCTTGTTTGTGTGAAAGAGATTTTAGAATGAACGGTTAAGGAATTAGAGTAAGAAGGAATGTATGGAAAACAGGAAGGATGAAAATATGAGTGAATGGAGTAGAGAATGAAAAAAAATAGAATGAGGATCGTGAGCGTACATCTTTTATTAATTGATTGAATGGAAATGAGACGTGTGAATGATATTGGAGAACTATTATACAAAATAAACGTAATTATATACTTTTATCATTATCGGTTTCCTCAACACTTGTTTCTAGATTACGAGTTCTTTTCGATGAAACTAGAGAAACATTAGATTGAACGAAATTCAAAAATTGTATTATAGCTGTGATGTGTCAACAACGGTTTATTATTGTAAAAAAGAACATCATTTTTAAATAAATTCATCACTGTATTGCGCTTTAACCAATCTACGTGCAAAATGAGTATCATCGTTATTGCCGACTTTTCAAGAAACTCCTTAATTACTCGTTAGCGACAGATCCGAAATATCTTATTCGGTTTCTCAATAATCTTTCGTTCGAATTGAAATCTCGGTGCGAGATCTTAAAGCAACAAGAGGTGCGACCAGGTCTGACGAGAAATTTCAATTATCGTTTTATCGAAATTCATCTGGTGACGAAAGAGCAAGTGCTGTCTTCCTAGGCAAACTTAACGGATTCCGTGTCAGTCTTGTCCCGACGCGACATCTCAGTTGGAGCAACATTGCTTAATATTTAGAAAACAGCAGTCTAATTCGAGAACTCTTTCTCTCTCTCTCTCTCTCTCTCTCTCTCCCTGTATTCCGTTGGCTCCTCATTTCTTTTATCCTCTCTTTTAAATTCGCTTCTGTCGAGCTGATTCCAGCTGCACTCCCCTAGAATACATCCTAGACATAGAAAGCATCTTGTGAATACTTTACCCAGCAGCTACGGAAAGGTTGATCCTTTGCACTTTAAAAGAACCAATAGTTCAATGTGCGTAGTGATGGGATTAATTTTTATTGCGATTTGCTTCGTATCCAACTACAAATCTTGGAACACATCGTGAGTACCCTAAATAAGGAAAATACGTACTATTTGATAGATTTGAACATTAATTTGAACTCCTTGTTAGTGCTGTGATCAAAGTATAAATAATATTTAACCTGATCTGAGAAAGTCAAAGCTGTTACGGGTAGATATGGTAGAATTTATTTGTGGGTCAGGCTTATAGTAAGAGAATTAATTTATTAGAAGCTTGAATGTACTTATAATCGTTCCATCGTTAATTACAAAACCGGTAAATCGTGGAATCTCAAATTGTAGATAGTTAAATCATCGAATGTCGCTCAGTGGGCACGCACTTCCTTTTATATGCATTAGGATAGGTGGTGGTGGGGGTTTATCAACATCGAATATTCGAGAAGCCCTCCTTTTTACGCATTAGAATAAACCACCATCGAACATTCGAGAAGAACAAATGACCAACGTCATTCAGACACATCCCTATCCATTCTTTTACTCACGCATTCGGCACCTTTACATAAGAAATACTAAAATTTAAAAATATTATAATTAAAAATTTGGCACCTCTACAATACCTTAACTAAAAATTGAACGTATCATACTTTTATATAATTTTCTATTTCTTAACTGATAATGTTAGGTTTTATGGGGTGAAGAAAAAGCTGTTGGAATAAACCACTAGAATATATATATATTTGATTGTTGATTAATAATTAAATGCTCTTGATATGTGTAATAACTTTCTAACGTTCGTACGCGTCGCGAACTCTCTGCTGACTAACGTAGGCCACATATTTCTGGTAGAGAAAGCGAAAACAAAACAAAGACGCCTTACTAACTATCGATATCGATGGCTATGATCAATACTCTATCTGATAAAGTATTTGCTTATGAATAAACTCTTATACCATACACGCATCAGCTTCTAGCTTGTTCAATCCAAATACTTCAAGAGTATGTAAATTAATTTATTTCTTCTTCCTAGCAATTATCTCGATCATTTGAACTGACAGCTTTGTACTTTTATATTGAATTTGTATTGGGTTCGTAAGTACACGTTGAATTTCAGCCGATCATTAATTGTATGCATTATTAATTTATGATAATTGCTCATAAAATATATAGTACAGGAAAATATTCAGTTCAATATGTTTAATCGTGAACAAAGATAGAAACACCGAGACATTATGTGAAGTTGAACTTCATGTTCCGGTTGATCGCAGGTGAGACAAGATCTCGCTAAGCAAATTTACTCAACTCACACTACGCATACAGTACATATGATCACGGTAAATTGACCGCAATTATCTTTATTATTTAACACAATGGTGGTAAACTTTGCCTATATGAGAGTATTATATTAGGATTTAAAATATAATAATATATTTTAAACTGATGTCTATATCATAATGATAACATAATAGGTTTATGTAAAGTTCTCACGCTTTACACAATACGCAATAGTACTAGGACATAATCATTTTATTTTTAAAATTTTTATAGATCAAATATTTATAGAATATTCAAGTGCTGTTGTAAGCATGGTACATATTTTGGTAAGTATTAATTACAATACATAACATTCGTTAAAACGATCACTAAGAAGCTTTCTGTGGATCAAATAATTATATAAAAGCATCAAAACTTAGTTTCAGTTTTAAAATACACCAGGTGTGCTGAAGGGTGGGAAATTATTATCAATTGACACACTTCTAAGTATTTAAAATGAATGTTCACGAAGTAACTCTAGATTATAAAAGTTTCTAAAGTGTAAATTCAAGAAATTTTTGTTCATTGAATATTTATGTGTAACGGAATAAAGATTACAGTGATGCAATTAAAGCTAGTTAGTATGTAGTTGAAGGTTTAATAGATAATTCAACTGATACTCGTCCCAAATTTCTGACTGTATTTTAATAGATAGAAATTGCTTATTTACAATTCAGGAATTAACAAACCAAGTTATTAACTTCTTTGTAACAAATATCTAAATCTCTTTAGCTTCTAACCTAAAAATGTGATAATTATTCACTTTAAAGCAGATTCTACTGAAAAATACTTTAATCCCTGAGTAACCTCGAAAATCAATTTTAATGCTTCCTTGGTAATTTGGTAGTTGCTAATAGAAACTATATGGACCGTTTATTTTGAAAGTGGTGTAAGTCCATTTTTGAGAAAAATGAGATATCACGTAATTCATGCTTAATTTAATGTAAATTTTTTATATATAACTGGTCCGTGTTTAATTTCTCAAAAAAATCCCATGTTTTGTACAACTTAAAATCGGTCGGTAAATGAAATTGCATAATCATCGATTATGAAAGTGGTGTAAGTCCAATTGACAGAGGTAGGTGGCATAGCAGATGGTTGCCGATTAGTAATCTGTTATTTTTCATTTGTTTTATATTAAGTGTGATGTTACGTGTCAAGAGTTACTAATTTAGGTTAGTTATTCTATTTTTTTCTTAAAATGGATAACTTCATATTAACATCAGATAGTGATATAGGTAAGAACTAATGATAAACCAATATTATTTTATAACAATTGAAAATATTTATTTTATTTAATTATAAATAAATTCACACAGACATAAAGCCCATGAATATAAACAGAAGAATAATCTTAGATTCAGAGGATGAAAATAATTCCGCTAGGAACAACAAATTAACGAATCGTAAAAAGAGAAGAAGAATAATAGAGGTAGAATCTTCATCAGATGAGGATATTGTTATTGAGAACTTGGATTCTGCAGAACAAAATAAGAAAAAAATATTTGCAACAAATAAACAAAATTAAGCGAAATAATGGACAAAAGTACTATACAAAAAGAGGAAAATTCATTCCTGCAAAACAATTTGAATCCAAAAATTGTAATTGCTCGAAGAAATGTATAGAACGTATTAATGAAGCACAAAGTATAGAAATTTTTGATAAGTTCTGGAATATAGGTGATTTTAATAAGCAAAATGTATTTTTATATGGTAGTGTTCAACGAGAATCTGTCAATAAAAGACGGCCTATAAATAATTCGGGCACTAAAAGAGCATATGCTTATAAATTTTACCTGGTCACTTCTGGTGGAAACATTTTAGTATGTAAGAAATTTTTCATTAATATTTTCCAAATATCTACTGGACGAATTGATCATATCCTAAAATCGCATGAGAACATTCCGAAAGACATGCGTGGAAAAATCGATGGCTCTTGCAGAAGAACTAGTGAGCTACTGACGAATACAGTGATAGATTACATAAAAAGCTTTCCGACATTTGAAAGTCACTATACTCGATCACAAAATCCAGAACGAATATTTTTAAATTCGGAATTAAATATAAGAAAAATGTATAATTTATACTTGGAAAAATGCAAGGAAAACAACTTGAGCTCAGTTAATGAATGGACATACAGGAAAATCTTTAAACGAGATTTTAAGTTACGCTTCCATTTGCCACGTAAAGATACCTGTACGAAATGCGATTTCTTAAACATGAAAATTAAGACAATAACTGATGACGAAGAAAAAATGATTCTTGTAAAAAGACATGATGTTCACTTGCAAAATGCTGAATTATCAAGAAAAGCATTATAAGAAGATAAAATTTTAGTATCAGAAAATTCTGATAAATACTTTACCTTCACTTTTGATTTACAAAAAGCCTTACCTTGCCCGACATTATCTGTCTCAATCGCATATTACAAGCGAAATATGTTCGTCTTAAACGAGGGTTTTCACAATTTCCACGATAATAAAGTTAATATGTATGTGTGGGACGAAACCATTGCTTCTAGGGGATCACAAGAGGTGGCTTCTTGCTGTTTGAAGCATTTAGAAAACGTAACGACCCAAAGCCATGTTATTGCCTACAGTGACATGTGTACTGGGCAAAATCGAAATTTACAAATGGCATTGATGTGGTTGAAGGTTGTCCAGTCGGAAAATAACATTGAGATAATTGATCACAAATTTTTACTCTCGGGGCATTCATACCTTCCGAACGATGCAGATTTTGGCATCATAGAAATGGCATTGCGAAAAAAGAATTTTGTGTACACACCACAAGATTACTATAATGTAATAGCGAAATGTAGAAAGCATGATAAATTCATTTTACATGAAATGAAACGGGAGAATTTCATTTCAACAAAAAATCTCCAAAATGTGATTAAAAAACAGATAAAAAAAAATACTAATGGGGAACAGGTCAATTGGTTGCAAATATGTTGGTTGAGGTTTCTCAAAAGTGCATCATATACCATTTTTTATAAAACAACGATGAAGGACGCAGAATTAAAAATTATAAATTTATTACCTATACGTCCTGGAAGACCGCTAAAATTTGAAAAAATCGCCCTGGTGCCTTTGTACCAAAATGCCAGGCCTATTACTTACGAAAAATATAAAGACATGAAGCAGTTATTACCTTATATACCTCCGGTGCATCATGCATATTTTGAAACACTACCACATGCAGAGAATAAGTAAATACTATCAGTATCTTGTAATTTTGACAATGTAATTGGCGTCTAAAATAAAATTTTATGTATTGTTATGCGTATTTGTAAACAAAATTATATTAAAATGAAGTATATTTTAAGTGATATTTGATTTTTCAAAATTGAAATTAAACGATTTTTACAATTGTCTAATTTTGAAAGTGGTGTAAGTCCATTTACAGCCCATAAATATGTGTTATCGTAGTCTAATTCGCCTAAAACAAATCTATATAATCAAATTAAATATTGATAAAACAATAGAAACAATGCCAGACCTCATATAATTTGCCTATATTTTAAAATCAACAAATATATTAATCTTTAATTTTCTCGAAACAAGAGAAAATGGACTTACACCACTTTTAAAATAAACGGTCCATATCTTGAAGCTTCAGAAATTCTAACAACAAAACGTTTATACGAACACGTTTGTAACTAAGCCGTTTATTTTGAAAGTGGCATAAGTCATTTTGTTTTTAAGTCGATATATTTAAGGGTTTGCGTTTTAACACGTTTAACACGTTACGTGCCACGTGTATCACCGGTAGTACACGCAGTCATATTTATTTAATGCGCTGAAAACATATATTTTATTACAAATATAATTCTGTAAACTATATTTCTACCTAAAAAAATGAAGCATTATACAAGATGCAGTATAGAGCAAAACACATAAGTTTATTTAATTGTTATATATACAATAATTAATAATTACATTTAATGGTGCATTTAGTCAAAATATCAAATGGCTTGGCACGGAACGTGTTAAAAATATAGATGCTGACTTTCGAGAAGATTTACTTGTATCTGTTATCTCAAGATACTGATAATTTTCTCAATATAAATAATTTCGTATAAACATCAAAAAATTACCACCTTTTATTACGGTAAAGTGACTTAAGTCACTTTCAAAATAAATAATTTAGAAAAATGACTGACTTATATTAATTTTGTCCGACGTATTTTACTGAAGTGACGTTTTGAAAGGATAGTGATTTACTAAAATTGTTGAATAAATTTTCTTCATCTGATAAAATCACTCTCATAATATGTCTTTTTCTAGGGTTAACTCTTTTTTGTGTTACAGGAAATATTTCTATAAAAATTTTATAGAAAAAATTTTAAATTATTTAATAGTAATGCGCATTGTAAGCCTCCTAATTCCATAACTGAAATAAGTACGTTTTACCTAATTCACTCTCTGATAACATCATATAAAAGTAATATTAATAAAATAATGTCACTTATAAAAGTATGTTCACACAGCTTTTTAAAAAATGCTGCAAATAATTTAAAACAATACTTAACACTTGGAATTACGCACCCTGTGCACGCCATCAGAGAATTACGAAGACAGACATCTGCAGATCGTTGCCAATAATAATTATCCGCTAATTATTAGCGGAAAAGTACAACAAACCTAGTCATCGCCATGGTTACCAGATGAAGTTCTGAACGATTATCATCAGCTTTATTTTTTTGATAAAATGACTTATGCCACTTTCAAAATAAGCATTTTTGTTATACTGTTGATTAGTAAAATTTCTGTTGGATAATAACAGAAATCTAAGTTACCGACATATAGATAATCGGGACATCTCTGTGTGGTGTGATGTGTATGGTATGATATGTGTAGCGTATGAGTCGTCTACAGTTTGTATTCGACCACGTGTAAAGTCAATTCACAGATCTATTGTAAACGAAGTGTGCTCCGTTAAATCAAGAAATAAATTAAGTGTAAATTCGAACCAGCTCACTACATTAATTATAAAAGCCTACAATTTCTATCGAACAAAATTGCAGTAGTTTTTAGCATTTGATTGCAATTTTTTTCTAAAATAAAGAGATTCAGTTAAACTATAACCAGTGTTACCATTAACTTCATTTTTTTTTTTTAAGTGACTTATGCCATTTTCAAAATAAGCGGCTCAACTATGCACAGCTACATTTCGCTTAATTGAAGCTAAGCCGCGAGCCATCACCAACTATTTCTCATGAATGGAACATTACCACTGTATGATGACTCCACTTTGAATCCTGAAATAGCGACAAACAATACCACAGCCAGCTCGTTAAACTGGATCACGATCGGGAGGTATTAACATAAATCAAGGGAACTGGTCGCTCAGAGATGACACCTGTTCATTCTCAGTATTACTGCAATTGAGACATTAGCTGTAAGAAGGATGCGAGTGCAAAAACTCGGTTTCGAAAGTATAAAGTAGTTCCGATGCTACTTCGTTGGATGTGTTGTTGTCTTTCAACAACACTAATTCAAAGGAGTAAATGTCTAGAATCTTGTTGTAATAATTTAGTTTTCTTGCACTAATTTTAATAACTATGGTAAACATAACAGAGTGATCAGACTGGTTATCGTAAAATGAAAAAACTAAACTTCTTTGCTAGGTTGAATGCCTATTATATTGAGATTGGAGAGGATGTGGTCGGAGGTGTTTCGGAGGTGCGTTTTTTAAATCTGCAATGATTGGATAGTCGAGTGGAGGATGTTGGTTGCGAGTGGACCTTATGGATGAGTAGAAGGAGATGTGCGGGGATGGATGGGAGTGATGCGTGATAAATAAACTAGGCAATAAGCTGGAAAAATTGAAAGGACAAAAAAAGTCATACCGACATAATTTACAGGGAATTTATAGCGGTTGACCTTATGTATTTATTGCAACTAGGTACGTTCCTAGATCTAATCCTGTAAGCATAAAACTAATCGTGTATTTTATTTAATTTATAGCCGGGCTTCCTTTTCGGTACCACACAAACGTTTGAAGAATTAAAAGTAGTAATACTTAAATGCCCGCTTGTTATTATTGCTGTTAATAGAAAAAATTCATATTGTAATTTTTAGTTTCAATTGCAAAAGACGTTTGGAAAAAGGGCTCGAGATGACATCACGCCCTTATTACACCTATGTCCTCAATTGATGATAGTAGTATCCGCGTAAGCGGAAATCAATTCAGCAGTTGTAAAGTGCATTAGTCCCGGTTTTTAACAAGATTCTCGGTCCAGTTGGTTGGGGCTCGTTATTAAACCATTTGAAGGCGCACAGGGATCCTTCTTTGCGATAGAAATCGAGATCGTTTCCGCATGCAAACCGCACCGAAACGTGTTAGTCGCGGAAGATATACAAGAGAAGCAGTCACGCGAACGAATGAAAGTGTGATGAGTGTAAAAGAAATTATAAACAAAACTGAAAATGTGTATGTGAGTGATATGAATTGTAATGGTAAGAGAGAAAGAGAAGACTATAGCAATATCCATAGTGAATGGCTTTTAGATTCAGGTTCAACGAGCCACATGACATGTAAAATAGGTATTTTTGACAGCTTGAAATCCTACAATAGAGAAATAACCGTAGCGGATAAAGAAGGGCGAAAGATTATTTCCAAAGGGATAGGAGAGATAATATTAAATCAAACAGATATGAACAGTAGAATTAGGTTATCTAATGTATTATGTGTTCCAGATTTAAATTCTAACTTATTGTCTGCGGCAAAAATCGTGATTCACTAGCTACACTCATGTAGATTAAGTGGATTTTTTTTTCTTCTTTCCAAGTTCAAATTGACACCAGTTATGCTGTGTGCCGCAGAGCTCCTCAGCTTCAACATGCCTCGGGAGAATTGCTAGAGTGTCGCCATTTTGTAATATTTTCCTATGAAAATTTTTTGTAATATACTCAAATATATGCTCAACAGTTATCCCAAGTATTATTTCTCTGTCACCTTTTCTTCCGCCCCATAAAAATGGTCAAAAAAACGCTTTATTTTAGGTCGTTACAGTGGTGTTACCCCTTAAGTGCTCGCTGTGTATACAGGGTGTTAATCTACCTCTGGGCCGAAATGAAATGGGGGGTTCTAGACGGTAAAATAATACGAAAATCAAGAGTGACGAAATTTCGTTAAACGCTTCGTTAATTAATTATTAGCAGTTAAAGGTTGCCCAAATTAGCCAATCCTGGTGCAGCGCCGGCCGTTGGGCTCGCCGCGCACAGGCGAACCCAGGACCGTATCGACATGTATC
This sequence comes from Tetrapedia diversipes, assembly GCA_033822845.1. NCBI lineage: Eukaryota > Metazoa > Arthropoda > Insecta > Hymenoptera > Apidae > Tetrapedia > Tetrapedia diversipes. Next base: position 15,926 of record JAOPTO010001859.1, read on the forward strand.
ATAACGCTTACCTCGTGGAGCGCAGGAAAACTTGTTTGTCGCGGATAATTCGAAATCAAAACTTCAGTCACTTTCCAAAAAGTATGAAACGAATGTTGAATGACATTAAACCTGCTTACTCGCAAAATCCACAAGAGCATGTCAAATCTCGCCCATTGGGATTTTCGAGTAAAGAGGGTCAATGATCTCTTAAAGCAGATAGTACACTATCCAAAAGTGAAGCACCCACACGCATTTAAATCGCGATTGTCCCTTCCGCGAATATTTATTGAATAATACACTCGCACCGCGATTGTCCCGTCCGCAGAGTCCACAAAAAGGTACACAACACACGTGCACGAATCAGTCATAATTTACACCGCCATTAAAATATATTAGTTTTAGTAGATTTGTAACCATTGATAACTGGTTTAGTATTTATGCTGCTGCACTTTCATTTACCAGTTCATTTTACCTCACGCAAGGCGGAAAGAAACAAGTCGTAGGCGAATTTCCTTTGACTACGCTAAGGGTTTTCGTCTTCCGACCAATTTACTCCACAATTGCGTCAGGGAATAGGAGAAAGATCGCGACCAAATAGCCGTGCTCCATTCTTCCCCAATTTGCGCGGAATAATCGCGTTAGCTTATCTTCCAAATGTTTTATTTGTTTACATTCTGAACGAAGATTGGCAATTATTTGTCACAAATTCTTATCTTCAGTGCAGTACTTTTTCTGAGAAAGACAGAGAAATTGCTCGTTGTATCGTGTAAACTTTCCATCATGGCTGCGAGAATCCTGTTTTAATGACAGTCTTCTTACTTTGCTTGTAGAATCGGCGTCCACGGCCTTGTCTTGTGAATCGGAATGTTAATCAACGTATTCGCGAATCAGTTCCAATAATAATAACTGAAAACAGACAAATGACGAGGTAGTCATAATCCCCATAATAGTTTGCATGGTGCTTCTTCAGAATTTTTCTTTATGGTGACAAAGTATGACAAAAGAACTTGGAAACGTTGTGAAAAAAGAATTTTGGTAAATTACAATTTTTTTTTGAATGATCGAATTCGATCTAATAGTCATTGAAGAAGTTGTAATTTTGCAGTTATTTCTTTAAATAATCCCTAAATATTTTATGAATTAAATGTAGTAGTGATAAATATTGCTTTTTGTTCTTTAAAAGAGTAGACCTCAAAATCACGTTGAAAATGCTCATAGATAAGAAAACTAAGAATGCCTTTTAAATCCCCCTCAAAATTATGGTAAATGTGTCTCACCTTTCTTCTATTAATTAATTGTCAGCAAGATATCTGGTTGCATTATAATATACATATGTATACATATTAGATCTTAATGTACATTACCATACATGAGTTATCAAACATAAGTTGTGTACCTAAGATATAATCAAACTTATAGTGTAATCGTAAAGACAAAGGCATAATTTTGTGGTATTGGTGGATACTAATTGTTTGGGCGTACTGATACCCAACGCAATTTGTATCTTCTAATGACTGGGTTGAATAATTGACGACACTTTTTTTTATATTATTAAATTTAATTCAAACTAGTGCTGCGATCAAGGGCCTGCGGGCGAGTGCGGTCTGGTTGGATGCTTACAAGGATCTGTTCGTCTGGAGACGCCACGCGCGGGAGGCACGCTGAGTCGGAGTCGAGTGGCAACGATAGTTGTCGGAGCCGTCTGACTCTGGCCGGCTGTTGCCAGCGCCGTTCTGCCCGTCCTACGCTCATAGATGGGGTAGAACGGCGGTCGGTTTCGTTACTTCGCACTCTGAAGGAAACGTATATGTGTTAGTGCGGTCGTCACTTTTCTCCTACCACTCAGCGCCCATCGTTGTATACGTTATCGCTTTCAAGGGACTCTCAGCATAGGTTACGAGAGACCCAGGGACGTTAAGAAATAGTAAATAAGTGATTTGCCTCGGTCAAGGATGTCTTTTAAGTGTTTTGGGCCGTGGGATTGAACAATTAGAATATCAAATTGAATTACACATACACACAATTCCACTTACACCTACACATATGGAACCGTCGACAATATATAAACATACATTCACTTTGCTTAGTACATAATTTATACGGAAACTGTACTTCCAAAAAGTGTAGAAAAGTATCGGTTGTGAAGTACGTGAATGTATCTGTGATTTACTGCACACCAGTGTATCTTTTATTATTATCTCGCTTTAAATAACGCTCGTGGTCCAATACAAGATACAATAAGATAAACGAACAAGCAAGGAAAAATCAAGTTTCACGTAAAACAGGATGGTTAACATTAAAAAATTAAGAAGCATTTACAGCTTCACTGGACTAGTTTGCTAACATGTTTACAAGAGGTCGAAATTTTAATTAAGTAACACACACCAGTTCGTGAGTTTTATCAACTCCCTTTTGTTTGTGTCCAGTGAGAAGCATTCATTCTCTAAAACGTGCACTGTAATAGTTGAAACTTACGAAAGAGCTCGATAATTTCGTCTCTCTCTAATTACAATTTCCTTTACATGTGGTTGGGCTAATATTGTTTAAGACAATGCGGAAATTAAAAAAGGAACACTTCAGATTTGAGATAATTCAGTATAGTTACAAACACATTAGATGTAGCTTGAAGAATATTAAAAAATTGTACAATACTAAAATAGTATAGTGTTACTAAAAATTCTTAATATTTCTAAATATATTACATGAAATATGTTAAATAAAAACACGAAATACGAGCAGTGCTTACATAGGAAACGAGAAATACATTTATATTAAAATTTCTAAATACTTATAAATCAATTAGAAAATAGTAAAATATTCTCCTATGAAACCAAGAATAATCAAAAACTGTATCACTGGTTATCACAAAACCAAACAGAAGTATAGGAAACGATCGTAATTAATTAGCTTTCATCTAATTGTAAAACAATGTTGACAATCTGATGAAGGACAAAACTTTACAAAGTATCCAATAGAACGAACCTCCATGAATTAATTGAATGTTTAATAAATGACTGGAAATTATGATAGACCAGAATTGCAGCAGTCACAGTTAGTAAGAAACACAGTTCGATAATTACACCGTTTCTCCTTTTAGAAAGCTATTTACAGAAGAAAAAGGTTGTGGTGGCATTAGCCAGCCTTGATGCTGCCCTCCAAGTCTCTTAATTTGAGCAAAATCCGGGATTGGTCCACCAACTGAGAAAATTACGGTCAGCCTCATATATTAGTCAGTACACGACATAATCATTCTTCATGGCGAAGTTGTAGCAGTGCGGCAGAGTTTGTTGGTATAATTATCGTCCGTTACTGCATGTCGCCAATTAAAGTTTGGACAATCTGGCGAATTGTAGTAATCCTGACTGACGAAGAAAGGAAAAATTGTTACATCTAAAGATAGTTTAAATATGGAATGGATAGTTCTAATATTTACTGTAGTTTAAAAATATTTTTGTCTTTATTAACTTTTTATTTGCAATTTACAATTAATATTCATAGCATACCGAGAGATAGTGATTATATTTTCGTATTTGTTTCTCTGTGATACTCTAATCCTTCGCTTTACCATTTATTTTAGCGGTCTCAAGCATTATCACTATATTTATAACAATACAACCATCAATTTCATACACTAAAATTATAGCTTGGGTTAAAATTAATCTTTATCACGGACGCAGACTGTTTTTAGTGTATACTATAGCTTACGCAATGAGTATAACTCCTAGTTATAAAAGAAGTTGTTAAGGTAACTTGAATTGTATAATGTTTTTCATCGAGCTTCCTATATACTGTTTTCAAGTTAGAAAACTGAATTCCACTTATTAAATTTTTTATAGAGTTTAATATCCAATATTTACATTCACTATTCCAATTTTCGCTTCCGTTTACCATTCACAGAGGCCTGTGTACACGAACGGCAAAGACTAAAATTTATTTAACCTAAATTTCACACGGAATTTTTCCATTAACGCGGATCCATTTTATCACCATCACCGTTACTAATAATCGTTTCGCCATCAAGTTGTTTTCACGAGTTTACACCGCTTTGCTTCGCCGCTTTTGGTCCAATTCCATTAGAGCCATCAGTGAGAAAAATGCGATCCTGCGAACTGTTTTTAACTTTCACTTTACGGAACGCGAGGAACCTTATGATCCGTTGAACATCTGTTAAAGCCGCGATTATTTCCTTTCAGTGCGGTATGAATGTAGCTAGAGGAAAGAGCCGCTTCAGTATGGAATCCATTTTGTTAAAAAAAAGTGACTCGACATCGGATTTTCACTCCAATGTTCTTTACCGTTTTTAGCTATTTTTCATAAAACGGATTCTGGTTTGCCGTAGAAAAGCACCGGTGACGTCGTTTTAATGTATAGTATGTTTTGTTGTTTCGAATATCATCGAAAATTCTATCTTACGGCAACATTACCACAGTTATACAGAATTTTGGTGTTTGTGGTGGTGAATTATTGTTGAATTAGCATTGCATATCGAATCAGCTACTCAATCTTCTGTAAGGTTTTTCGATTTGGATTAATACATACGTATTAATAGGCAAATGAGTATTCTAGAACGTGAATAACTTCCTAAATGGTGAAGATAATGCTGAAAAGTTACACACAATTGATATGAACTTTGCCGTTCAATTTGTATTTCATTTTGTTTACTGTTAAGCCGTCTACCCCCTCGGCGCGCGTTATCACGAAAAATAAACTGCCGACAGTTAGTGATGGGTTTAACGAAATTTTCCAGCCAGTATTCGTTCTACCACCATTATCACGCCGTATGATACGGTTTGCTGATGGATTACCGGAAACAATTTATTGCTCGGTATCAGGCGAACGCAGGTATCGCGATCACAAATTACGCATGGTTTTCATTTATAATACATGTTTGTGACCGAGCTACCCCTATACGTAATTGAAAATTCAATATAGCACTGCAGACTAGGAAAATGAATTACCGTGGACCGCCACGTGGCGGACTCCTCAATACGATTTGCGAATGTTCAGTATTCAAATCCCAGAAATAATCCTCCAGCAAGGCCAAATGCAAAAAAGGATGGCGGTTGTTTCTACCGATTTGAGTATAGTTCATTGCCCCATGGAATGAATAAACCATATTTACTGGAACCATTGTTCCATATGTAGTATTGTAACTTTAAGGACCACAGAAGTGAAAGTATGTGTCTACTAAATGAAAGCCAGGCCCATCGGAAAAGACCGTTAAAAACAAACAATGAAAATGTGGCTGTGGGGTGGGAGAGGAGAAGGCTAAGGACGGTTTTCTCAAAGAAAGCGGTACCAATGTTGAATAAAAAACCGGGTCATAGAGTTGTATAAAGAGTTGAAAGTTGAACATAGAGCTGCGTGGCGAAGCTGGGTTAGGAGTAGTTATATCGTTGACATTTATAAGTTAGGAATTACTGTGTACTGTGTCTTTTTGTTATCAATCACATTAATAATAATAATCATCATAATAATAGTAGTAATAATCATAAGATACTTTCTATACATATAGAAGCTCGATTCAGATATTCGTTATGCATTCAATAAATTAAACGTCAAATAGACTGATGATATTTCGTAACTTAATCTTTAGCGATTTTAGTTTAAATATATATTTAATAATCTGCGAGGTTTCATTATTTACCCGAATACAGTTATAATTGCCCGATGAATAGTTGTCAACGTGAAATGTAAATTTTCTTGAAGGTGACAAAAATTGGTCCCAAGAAAACACTTCGATTACTGTAGAACGAAGTAATTAATCTTTAATAACCCTTTCGCTACGGCAGTGTCTTCCGTAGAAGCGTCACCGCTATACGGGCCCGCGTGCCGCCGAAGTAGCGCCACTGAACGGACCACTGCGCCGCAAAGTATGCATATTGTACTTAGGTAAAGTGGTGTTCGGACGCATATCTTTCTGTGCAGACTTACCATTCTCCGGATCGTACGATACTTTAAGTGTTACACAACAACATATTTTAAGGTTTTCCAATTATTATATCAATAAAAATATATTTAAGAATTCTCAATTACACTTTACAATATCAAATTAAAATTTTCAATAATTTAATTCAGTGTGATAAATCTCAAATGATCTGAGATATCTCGCTGTTATCCTTAGCTTACGTCACTATCGAATGTTTGGAGATATCTCGGTGATATCTCAAGCTTATAATACCACCATTGTCTCTATTATTATTAACTAAGGGCCGAACAAAATTACATGCTAATATTTCCCTTGTTTTAAACAAATACGAATCAACCAGAGAATGAGACAAATGCCATCGATGTGCATTATGCCTAAAGATAAAAACATCGCAGCGCTCATGATCAAGTGGTATCGAACTGACGTCGCCTATAGGCGACATCCGTACACACAGGTCGTCGCGCGGACGTCGCCTATAGGCGACATCCGTACACACAGGTCGTCGCGCGGACGTCGCCTATAGGCGACATCCGTACACACAGGACGTCGCGCGGATGTCGCCTATAGGCGACACTCGTAGCGAAAGGGTTAA
>JAOPTO010001860.1:0-17641 GCA_033822845.1 Tetrapedia diversipes
TATATATTTTGTATGCTCGACAAAATTAAGATTCCTGTCTATAATAATACCATGATACTTGGTGTGCTCAACATATTTGATATTTTTAGAGCCCAATTTTAAAATTGGTTGTCATTTATTGTTACCTTTTGCATTATTGCACAAGACTTTTCGAGTGATAGCCTCAGCTTGTGCAATGTGTACCATTCTTCAAGTACACTTAGCACTATCGTTCCGATGTTTCAGTAGATAGGGATATAACGTCTGTGAGATTTTACGCGCGACACCTGGTCTGGGACCTTATCCACACGGCCCCCATGGGCAAGGGGTTGAGATACGCTCAACCAGCGCGATCCCCGGAACACCTCCACTGGAGCTACGGTGTCATTCCGGGAGTGCAAGCTCTTCAGATCTCCCTCGGTGAGGGCGTGACCTTTCTAACTCACCTTCTTTCTCTGCAGGCCAGCGCCCGAGCTGGGATGACGCAGCTCACTTGCCAAGGCGATCCCGCACCTCTAGCCTGTCAAAGTCATACTGGTCATACTCGTCGTGGGATTTACCCACCACCTATTGAGATCCTTGCAAATCTCGACCTGGTTTGGACCAACTCGGTAGCGTGGTGGCGTTTCTCCCCAAGGAATGTGTCGTCCGATGACAACACTTCCCATCCGCGCCCCTCACGACACCCACCATTCACACTACATATACGCATTCACTCTCCTTCTTTTAAAAGCCCTCGTCGCAAACTTACAGAAACATTCATAATTCTAGTCCTTGCATTCTGACACACCACTCACGTTCACGCTGCCATCCACATTCACGATTACACCACATCCACCTAGATCGCGGTGGTCATCATACAAAAAGTATCCAGCCAACACATGCACCCAATCCTCTCGCTCCGCACAGCACGCACAATTCTCCGATTCACTCAATTCATGCTTACACAAAAACGCATTCATACTTCCATGGCCAGTTAACAAGAAACACGCATACACATTCTGCTCAAAACAGACATTCTTCTCCGCAAAGCTTACATTCTTAATATATTCATACGTTACTCTCGCTTTGACGCATGTTCTTTCACGCAAGTCGTCATCTGTCACCTGTTTATTCACACTTAACCTAACATCGTTTTTCAAACAACGTAGCATTCCTCTCCTTACACACCCAAGGTGGTACTCCCATCAGAATCTGCATACACTCAGTTAACACCATCTTACAAACATTCAAACATGCATACAGAACCACTCGTTGACACCTATTCATACTCTCTCGCATAAGCATATTCCATTACATTGTACCATATACTCAATTCATATATCCAACATGCTACAAACAACCCCTTATATATCATTCTTCCAGCTCTTTTGCGCATTCCCGATTCACACTTTAACGCAGTCCTCATTTGTCCAAAACATTTATTACTTTCTTTCTCAGGCACACAAGATGCACCCTAAAGTGCATCCTCTCACTCACCCATATACCCAGGTACTTCACATGCTCTACATACTTGATAAGCCTGCCATTCATTCTCACACACAGCTTCCCACTCACAACGATAGTTCCTTTCATCAACATCACCACAGTCTTGCGTTCGGACACACACACACATCTACAGATTCACACCAGTCACACACAATTCTCATCCACTCTGAACCCTTTTGCTCCACTACCATTCGGTTATGCCCGTCCACAAGCAACAGCAAATCATCAACGTACGCCACACACTCACACCCACAATCACTCAGCTCCCACAGGAGTCTGTCCATCATAAGGTTCCAACTAAATGGGCCACAGATTGACCCCTGCGGACAGCCGCGTACGACATTCCTCCACACAACATCATTCGCACCCATCATACACGCCGTTCTGTTCAGGAAATAGGTCCTCCACAGAGCCATTTCCTGACAGCCGACCTCATCCAACCTCTCCAACACGTACTTCCACTCAAGATTGTCTAAGGCTACCTTAAAGTCGACAAACACACCAAAGACATACTTCTTTTCACTCTGGTATACATATCCTTTCACGCGTAACCACGCACTCTCCGTCGATCGGTCCCCTCGAAATCCATGCTACGCGTCATTCATACTCGCATTCAGTCTAAGCTCAACTCTATTCACCATCATTCTTTCTAGCATTTTGTCCAGCACGGGCAGCAGACTTATGGGTCTATAGGACGAGGGATCCGATCGCGGACTGTCCGGGGACTTCGGCAGAATAACCACGCACGCTCTCTTCCATGCTACAGGGAAACACCCTGCCTGCAAACATGCATCATACAATCCCATCAGCCACCCAGCAATGGCCTTCCAGATTGCTCGCGTCATCTCAGTAGTCACACCGTCCAGGCCAGGTGCTTTACCCACTCTCGCCTTCTTTATAGCCTCATTCACTTTCTCCCATTCGAAACATCTACCCTCATTATCTCATTTACCCACATACTCTCATCACCGTTGTCAGTCATACTCGCAACTGGGAAGAACCGTTCCATCATTATTCTAGCACACTCACTCCACGTGGAATAAGTCACACCGTCGACATTCAACTCACACAATCGCTCTCTCCCAGTCTTACCACGACACAATCTATACACGGGACCCCATGGATCTAGGTTAGTAGACTTACTGACGAACTGTTTCCAGTTTGCCTCTTTCATTCTTCTCAACTCACTCTTATATTCACTCTGCAGTGTTTTATACTGTGCCAGTCTTAGTCTCGCATTCTTGCATCCGTTCTTTCTCGCACTCTGACTGATACGCCCCTCTACATTTACGCACCCTCTATTTCAACCGCTCCAATTCACTCGTCCACCACACAATCTTCCTATCACGCCAGCGGTTGCTCTCACTCATTCTCCTACCATTCACCTCCTGGATCCACTTCATCACCGTATCAACCATCCGTTCCACGTTGTTCTCATCCATCACATGCATGCCATACTGCATCGCACACTCCTTCAAGTCATTCACATATTCCTCCCAACATACGCCCTTGCTCACCAACCTGTTACACTCATTAGAGGCACTTTCATCACGCGCTCCCGTAATCAGACTTATAAGGTTCACATTATGATCACTTATACCCCACTCGTACTTAACCATCCATTCATATCGGCACCCAGCCGGCGCCTCATTCACCAGAGTGACATCTATGTCACTTTGTCCATTCATCTCAGGAAACGTATAGTGTTCACTCGGTTCGTTCAAAACGACCATTCCCTTCTGCAACATCCATTCCTCTGACACTCTTCCACGCATTTCATTCAAAGTACTGCGTCTACCACCCTTGCTAAACCACAAGGAGGAGGTCGCATTCGCATCCATACCAAATATCACATGCTTACCCCTTACAAACTCTGACACATTCTTTAAATACGCCAGGTACGGATCAATGTTTTTACCGTACTGGCAGTACATTGACACTACATACAATTCGCCGAAGTCCCCTTTCAGCCATACACACCCACCATATTCACTCGTGCATTCCCTCACACACATCGATTCCACACCTGTTCCTCGCATGACTATCGCAGCTCTGGCAGGTTCACTCTCACATACGTACACCCGCCATTCGCTCGGTAGGCCACACACTCGTTCATTCACAACACACAGTTCCTGCAACAGAGCTACAGCCACACAGTTCTCATTCATTACCACATCCATATCACATAACACGGCGTACGCTTTCTGACAGTTGCATTGAATCACACATAGTCATTGCTAATACGCGCTTTCTCTCTCTCTAGTAATCTGACGTACTCCGGACAATCGACGGACATAACCGAATGGTCTGCCTTTTTACCTGTCATTTTACAGTTTCTACATACACATTCACTCTTGCACTTCTCTCACAAGTGCACAGACTCATCACACTTCTCACACAATCTCTCCTTCGTTATACAGGGTGTTAATCTACCTATGGACTTAAATGAAATGGGGGGTTCTAGACGATGAAATAAGACGATAATCAAGAGTGACGAAATTTCGTTAAACGCTTCATTAATTAGTTATTAGCAGTTAAGGATTGCCAATCCGGTTGCAGCGCCGGCCGTTGGGCTCGCCGCGCACAGGCGAACCCAGGACCGTATCGACATGTATCATAACGCTTACCTCGTGGGGCGCAGGAAAACTTGTTTGTCGCGGATAATTGAAAATCAAAACTTCAGTCACTTTTCAAAATGTTGAATGACATTAAACCTGCTTACTCGCAAAATCCACAAGAGCATGTCAAATCTCGGCCATTGGGATTTTCGAGTAAAGAGGGTCAATGATCTCTTAAAGCAGATAGTACACTGCCCAAAAGTGAAGCACCCACACGCATTCAAATCGCGATTGTCCCGTCCATTTTGTCGCGATTTTGATTTTGAATTATCCACGACAAACAAGTTTTCCTGCGCCTCACAAGGTAAGCGTTATGATACATGTCGATACAGTCCTGGGTTCGCCTGTGTGCGGCGAGCCCAACGGACGGCGCTGCAGCGGATTGGCTGATTCGGGGCAATCTTTAACTGCTAATAATTAATTAACGAAGCGTTTAACGAAATTTCGTCATTCTTGATTTTCGTCTTATTTTACCGCCTAGAACCCCCCATTTCATTTAAGTCCATAGGTAGATTAACACCCTGTACATTCCCGCATCATGTGCCCGAACGCGAAGCACTTATATCATCTCAACACATTCACATAATCCTTCGCTTTGCAACATCTCCACTTTACACACGCACGTCCCTCATTCAATAAGACATCATGCATTCTCCTCATACATTCCACAATCACATTCCCTACATCCATACCTTTCCTATTTGCACGGCCCACCACACGCACACGCTGTTTATATTCATTTTCGTTTACACCAGCTACTTTCAAATTCTTAATATACAGTCCGCTCATAAATTCCTCATTCGTCATAACATTTGGAACATCACAAATGACCACCTATGGGCCCTATCTTCTTCGGAGGTTCGACCATCAGTTCAACCTCCTCAAACCTCTTGCTCTCTTGCAACATTCGCGTTTCTCTCTCACTCGCCGCCTTGATGGTAAGATCACTAATCCCGGTCTTTATTACAGCTTTCACTCACATCCTTCATTACATTGCGCTTCACATTCTCACTACTCATTTTCGCGCTATCATCCTTCGGCTTGACGACCACCGCATACGACCTCAGTAGTTAATGCAGGGGGATTCTAACTCTGGTCCTCTGAGGGTGGTGAGGTGCAGGGTGGGGTCTACCGCGCGGGGGAATGACGTCACGTGGGGAGAGGGGCCCGGCGCGAACGATGGCCTCGCCGACCGCGGGGTGGGCGGTCCGACGCGGACGATGTATGAGGTGGCTACGGGGGCAGGGGTTTCCGCTCGTTGGACCAACGACGGCCCGCGGGGAAGGGGGGATTTTATCTTAATTTGTTAACTGGCGTGGGAAAAAATGGCGTGCAGTGGGAAGAAAGGTAAATGAAGATATTTTTTTAAATAATATTTTTCAATAATGATGATATAATTTTTATTTTTCAATACCATTATTCAATGTAGTACATACAAAAGTCATTGAATTAAAATATTTAATTGAATCTGAATAAAAAGAGGTACAAATTACAACAATTCATATAGGTAACCTCATTATATAATTTTTTCTCATCGAAATATATGTTATCTTTTTCTCGACTGACTCTTATTCCGAGAATTGATTTCACTTCTCCCAAATGTTTAATGTTATATTCTGAAGCTGTCTTCTTATTTGTTCTACATGGATATCTCGACTACGATGAGACGACTCCCGCGTAATTTGATACTCGTCCTATCAAGCGCTGACAATGCGGCGGCTGCCTGCTACCTATTTTCCGCGATTTGCGACGAGATCATGTGGATGATAATAAGTTTTTAACGAGGGTGTGAACATTATGATTTAAGCGTTATGGGGAAAAAAGGTAATTTTAAGGTAAATGAAAATATTTTTCAATATTGAAATAAGTTTTTTATTTTTTTATTTCCATAATTCAATACAACATTATGAATCTTATTTGTAGCGCAAATTAAGTGAAAACAATCTTTCATTCTTCTTTATTAAAGTTAGTAATAATTAGTAGTTAATCAAAGATTGAAACCTAGGTTAGTAATATGGAAAAAATAAAAGAGTTTTTAATACTATTAATCTGTTATCAGTTTTATTCAGATGATCTGTTGGATTAAGAAAAGAATAAACTTCTGGTGATCTTAGATTAGTGAAGCGAGCGTTTCGTAAGATTAGTTTCATTTCAAATTACCTTAATGTTTACTATGAAGTTATATAATTTATTTAATATCAAAGAAGCTTAAATAAAAAAAGTTTAATCTTACTATTTTATAAGTGTTTGCTCTCTTATGTATTACGTCAGGTTATTAACGAATAAAATGTTTTTATTATAAAGTAATTGCTTATGAAGTATGTACATGGTATTAAAATTTATTAAACAACTACTTGTTATATTGCAAAATATTTATTGTGTTTTATTTACAAATGTTAGTTGTCATTTTTTTATGTTAAAACGATTAGCAAAATAATTAACAGTATTCGATCACTTTTACATTGTTTCGCGAATTGGTGTTTACAACCAATTCTTTGATAAGAACGGTCTCACGAGTTTGCAATGCGAAGAGAACACAATCGGATACGTCTTTTGGTTTCAAAGCCAAACGAGGGTTTTCTTTCAACCACTGTGAAGTCATTTTCGGTTTCCACTAGACCAGGCGAAATGGACTGTAATGGAAAAATAAAAGTTCAAGATAAAAAATAAAATTTCAAACAGTTAATGATCGTGGAACTGAAAGTAAAAACTTACAATGATTTTGATGTTTGATTCAAGTTGTGACAATTCAGATCTGAGACATTCTGTCATGGCAGTCAAAGCAAATTTACTGGCAATATAAGCTGGGGACACTGGACGATCACAAGTGACGGGCACCTTAAATCCATAGATATTATTGATGTTCACAATGATGCCATCGTTGGTTCCTGGAAGAAGAAATAGTAAAGCAAATATTCAATTTCACTGATGAAATATGTTCTTACAATTTTTTTGACAAATAGAAGATACTTGCTCTTTCTCTTCATTAGCTTCCGAACTTCTTTGGTCATACAAGTTAGTCCAAGGAAATTCATCTCTAAGATCTCCTTCCAGCACTTTGATTTAATACAAAAGACCAAAAAAAAAAAGAATTTGAGAATCTTAATCCGACTTTGGGGATATTTGCATAGTTCTTAGCTTGATATTGTTTTTCATAGAGTATGCAATCTTTGAAAAGCGATATCAATTACCAGATCTCACCACGTGGAGGTGACTACGCTTACAAGGGAACACCGCGAACTGTCATCCACGGATTTGAATGAAACTTTGTGGGATTATAGAGTGATCCAAGACAAGAATAACGGTATGCTTCATTTCGGCACAATCGCTCTTTAAGGGTGTGAAAACTAACCTCAAAGTGAAATCGACACTTCTACTTTTTCGGGTATATCTGTTAAAGTATAAGCGACAGAGAAAAATGTTTTAGATAAAAGTTTAATGGTATAATGAGCGCTATAATTTCACTTTAAGAAAATTTTTTGATATGTCTTCCTCGTTAAAAAAAAATTTTTTCTTGCGTTATTTTAAACAATTTTTACATTTTCATAATCACTAAAAATATTACGTATTTTATTCTGAATTCAACCATGTATATTATTTTTACTATGCAACACCAACTTATCTAAATATACGACGTAACGTACACCGCGCGCACGATTTCGGCCTAACAACTCACAGTAAATTACATACTCGGATTTCTTTTCTCGTTAAAGGTCATAATATATGACGATTACGAATGTGATAACATAAAAACAGCAAAATATAAAATATTATATGAAGATTGATGGCATATCACATACATTGCGCTATGTTTCATATATACATGTATAAACATTGATTTCATACTTATTTAACATTTTATTCTACTTTGAATGCAAGTATACATGTATTTCACCCGACATAGATTTCACAAAGGTGATGTTCGTCAAAAAAATGTTCTGAAGGTAGATACTTTTTACATCAAGCACATCTTATAATAGCAGGCTTATTACATAGATTGCAACGTAGCAGAGTACGTACTATTTCAGTAAATTTGTAACAGAAATCTACTGAATTTTCAAATTGCTCCGAACTTCATGCAAGGTATTCAGTTTTGTACCAAGCGTAATTTCCGGAATCTCGGAGAAGACAACTGATTGTATGTAAGAAACTGCAGTTTGATAATGTTATTTCAAAAACGTATATTTACGTTAAAATCATATAATAAAACCCAATCCGGAAAAGTTCTCACAAAATTTTTCCATACTCGAAAACCGAAAACATCCAGCCATTGTATCAAACGTGCTTTTCTTTTCTATTACAAATTTACTGAAATAGTACGTACTCTGCTACGTTGCGATCTATGTAATAAGCCTGCTATTATAAGATGTGCTTGATATAAAAAGTATCTACCTTCAGAACATTTTTTTGACGAACATCACCTTTGTGAAATCTATGTCGGGTGAAATATATGTATACTTGCATTCAAAGCAGAATAAAATGTTAAATAAGTATGAAATCAATATTTATACATGTATATATGAAACATAGCGCAATGTATGTGATATGCCATCAATCTTCATATAATATTTTATATTTTGCTGTTTTTATGTTATCACATTCGTAATCGTCATATATTATGACCTTTAACGAGAAAAGAAATCCGAGTATGTAATTTACTGTGAGTTGTTAGGCCGAAATCGTGCGCGCGGTGTACGTTACGTCGTATACTTAGATAAGTTGGTGTTGCATAGTAAAAATAATATACATGGTTGAATTCAGAATAAAATACGTAATATTTTTAGTTATGTAGTTTATGTATTAGTAGTTATGTATTTTAGTTTATGTACAAGTAGATAAATGAAAATACAAGTAATGATCCGGTAGATACTCGATATTACTGGATAGGGGAGTATGGATTGCTCAAAAGGCTTGTTTTGCTGGTGAAATTATGGGTTATATTCGGGTAGATATATGTAATTATAGGTTAGGTTCTGTTAGATGTCAGAAATCCTAGGTTCGGTGTTGGTCAGCACTTGAAACTACAGGTTAGGTTCAGGAAGGCACTTGAATTTACTGGCTATGAACAGGTAGATTAACGAAAATACAGGTTATTTTCCGGTAGATACCCGATACTACTGGCTAGGAGTGCATGGAAGGCTCGAAAAGCATGTTTTGCTTGTAAAATTACGGGTTATATTCGGGTAGATATATGTAATTATCGGATAGGTTATGATAGATGTATGAAATTCTATGTTCGGTGATTGTCAGCGCTTGAAACTACACGTTAGGTTCAGGAAGACACTTGAATTTACTGGTTATGTACAGGCAGATAAATGAAAATACAGGTTACGTTCCGGTAGATACTCGATATTACTGGCCAGCAGTGCATGGATGGCTCAAACGGCATGTTTTGCTTGCGAAATTACGAGTTATATTCGGATAGATATATGTAATTATAGGTTAGGTTCTGTTAGATGTATGAAATTCTAGGTTCGGTGCTGGTCAGCACTTGAATCTGCAGGTTAGGTTCGGTAAGACACTTGAATTTACTGCTTATGTACAGGTAGGTAAATGAAAATACAATAATGTTCCGGTAGATACTCGATATTACTGGCTAGGAGAGTATGGAAGGCACAAAAGGCTTGTTTTGTTTGTGAAATTATGGGTTATATTCGGGTAGATATTTGTAATTATAGGTTAGGTTCCGTTTTATGTAAGAAATTCTAGGTTCGGTGATTGCCAGCACTTGAGACTACACGTTAGGTTCAGGAAGACACTTGAATTTACTGATTGTGTACACGTAGATAAATGAAAATACTAGTAATGTTCCGGTAGATACTCGATATTACTGGCTAGGAGAGTATGGTAGGCTCAAAAGGCTTGTTTTTCTTATTAAATTATGGGTTATATTCGGGTAGATATATGAAATTATAGGTTAGGTTCTGATAGATGTATGAAATTCTAGGTTCGGTGCTGGTCAGCACCTGAAACTACAGGTTTGGTTCAGGAAGACACTTTAATTTAGTGGTTATGTACAGGAAAATAAATGAAAATACAAGTAATGTTCCGGTAGATACTCGATATTACTGGCTAGGAGAGTATGGACGGCTCAAAAGGCTTGTTTTTCTTGTTAAATTATGGGTTATATTCGGGTAGATATATGTAATTATAGGTTAGGTTCCGTTAGATGTAAGAAATTTTAGGTTCGGTGATTGTTAGCACTTGAAACTACACGTTAGGTTCAGGAAGACACTTGAATTTACTGGTTATGTACAGGCAGATAAATGAAAATACTGGTTAGGTTCCGGTAGATTCTCGATATTACTGGCCAGCTGTGCATGGATGGCTCAAAAGTCATGTTTTGTCTGCGAAATTACGAGTTATATGCGGATAGATATATGTAGTTATAGGTTAGGTTCTGTTAGATTTATGAAATTCTAGGTTCGGTGATTGTCAGCACCTGAAGCTACAGGTTAGGTTCAGGAAGACACTTGAATTTACTGGTTATGTACAGGCAGATAAATGTAAATACATGTTATGTTCCGGTAGATACTGGATATTACTGGCCAGCAGTGCATGGACGGCTCAAAAGGCATGTTTTGCTTGCGAAACTGTGGATTATATTCGGGAAGATATATGTAATTACAGGTTAGGTTCTGTTAGATTTATGAAATTCTAGGTTCGGTGTTGGTCAGCACTTGAAACTACAGGTTAGGTTCAGGATGGTACTTGAATTTACTGGTTATGTTCAGGTAGCTAAATGAAAATACAGGTAATGTTCCGGTAGATACTCGATATTACTGGCTAGGAGAGTATGGAAGGCCCAAAAGGCTTGTTTTGCTTGTGAAATTATGGGTTATATTCGGGAAGATATATGTAATTATAGGTTAGGTTCTGTTAGATTTATGAAATTCTATGTTCGGTGTTGGTCAGCACTTGAAACTAGAGGTTAGGTTCAGGAAGGCACTTGAATTTACTGGTTTATGTTCAGGTAGATAAACGCAAATACAGGATATGTTCCTGTAGATACCCGATATTACTGGCTAGGAGTGTATGGAAGGCTCAAAGGGCTTGTTTTGCTTGCGAAATAATGGGTTATATTCGGGCAGATATATGTAATTATCGGTTAGGTTCTGTCAGATGTATGAAATTCTAGGTTCGCTGCTGGTCAGCATTTGAAACTACACGTTAGGTTCAGGAAGACACTTGAATTTACTGGTTATGTACAGGCAGATAAATGAAAGTACAGGTATGTTCCGATAGATACCCGATACTACCGGCTAGGAGTGCATGGAAGCCTCGAAAGGCATGTTTTGCTTGCGAAATTGTGGATTATATTCGGGAAGACATATGTAATTATAGGTCAGGTTCTGTTAGATGTATGAAATTCTAGGTTCGGTGCAGGTCAGCACTTGAAGCTACAGATTAGGTTCAGGAAGACACTTGTAATTACTGGTTATGTTCAGGTAGGTAAATGAAAATACAGGTAATGTTCCGGTAGATACTCGATATTACTGGCTAGGAGAGTATGGAAGGCTCAAAAGGCTTGCTTTCTTGTTAAATTCTGGGTTATATTCGTGTAGATATATGTAATTATAGGTTAGGTTCCGTTAGATGTAATAAATTCTGGGATCGGTGATTGTTAGCACTTGAAACTACAGGTTACGTTCAGGAAGACACTAGAATTTACTGGTGATGTACAGGCAGATAAATGAAAATACAGGTTATGTCCCGGTAGATACCCTATACTACTGGCTAAGAGTGTATGGAAGGCTCGAAAGGCATGTTTTGCTTGCTAAATTGTGGATTATATTCGGGAAGATATATGTAATTATTGGTTAGGTTCTGTTAGATTTATGAAATCCTAGGTTCGGTGTTGGTCAGCACTTGAAACTACAGGTTAGGTTCAGGAAGGCACTTGAATTTACTGGTTATGTTCAGGTAGGTAAATCAAAATTCAGGTAATGTTCTGGTAGATACTCGATATTACTGGCTAGGAGAGTATGGAAGGCTCAAAAGGCTTGCGTTTCTTGTTAAATTATTGGTTGTTTTCGGGTAGATATATGTAATTATATGTTAGGTTCCGTTAGATGTGAAAAATTCACGGTTCGGTGATTGTTAGCACTTGAAGCTACACGTTAGGTTAAGGAAGACACTTGAATTTACTGATTGTGTACAGGTAGATAAATGAAAACACAAGTTATGTTCCGGTAGAGTCTCGATATCAATGGCCAGCAGTGGATGGATGGATCAAAAGGCATGTTTTGCTTGCGAAATTACGAGTTATATTCGGGCAGACATATGTAATTACAGGTTAGGTTCTGTTAGATTTATGAAATTCTAGGTACGGTTTTGGTCAGCACTTGAAACTACAGGTTTGGTTCAGGAAGGCACTTGCATTTACTGGATATGTACAGGTAGATAAGCGAAAGTACAGGATATGTTCCGGTAGATACCCGATATTTCTGGCTAGGAGTGTATGGAAGGCTGGAAAGGCATGTTTTGCTTGCTAAATTATGGGTTATATTCGGCTAGATATTTGTAATTATAGGTTACGTTCTGTTAGATGTCAGAAATTCTAGGTTCGGTGTTAGTCAGCACTTGAAACTACACGTTAGGTTCAGGAAGACACTAGAATTTACTGGTTATGTACAGGCAGATAAATGAAAATATAGGTTATGTTCTGGTAGATACCCTATATTACTGGCCAGCAGTGCATGGATGTCTCAAAAGGCATGTTTTGCTTGCGAAATTACGAGTTATATTCGGATAGATATATGTAATTATAGGTTACGTTCTGTTAGATGTCAGAAATTCTAGGTTCGGTGTTAGTCAGCACTTGAAACTACACGATAGGTTCAGGAAGACACTTGAATTTACTGGTTATGTACAGGCAGATAAACGAAAATACAGGATATGTTCCGGTACATACCCAATATTACTGGCTAGGGGAGTATGGAATGCTCAAAAGGCTTGTTTTGCGTGTGAAATTATGGGTTATATTCGGGTAGATATATGTGATTATAGGTTAGGTTCAGTTAGATGTCAGAAATTCTATGATCGGTGATTGTCAGCACTTGAAACTACACGTTAGGTTCAGAAAGACACTTGAATTTACTGGTTATGTACAGGCAGATAAATGAAAATACAAGTAATGATCCGGTAGATACTCGATATTACTGGCTAGGAGTGTATGGAAGGCTCAAAGGGCTTGTTTTCCTTGCAAAATAATGGGTTATATTCGGGTAGATATATGTAATTATAGGTTTGGTTCTGTTAGACTTCTGAAATTCTAGGTTCGGTGCTGGTCAGCACATGAAACTACAGGTTAGGTTCAGGAAGGCACTTGAATTTACTGGTTATGTACAGGTAGGTAAATGAAAATAGAAGTAATGTTCCGGTAGAGTCTCGTCATCACTGGCGAGTAGTGTAGAAATGGCTCATAAGGCATGCTTTGCTTGCGAAATTACGGGTTATATTCGGGTAGATATATGTAATTATAGGTTAGGTTCTGTTAGATTTCTGAAATTCTAGGTTCGGTGCTGGTCAGCACATGAAGCTACACGATAGCTTCAGGAAGACACTTGAATTTACTGGTTATGTACAGGTAGGTAAATGAAAATACAAGTAATGTTCCGGTAGAGTCTCGTCATCACTGGCGAGTAGTGTAAAAATGGCTCATAAGGCATGCTTTACTTGCGAAATTACGGGTTATATTCGGGTAGATATATGTAATTATAGGTTTGGTTCTGTTAGATTTCTGAAATTCTAGGTTCGGTGATGGTCAGCACTTGAAACTACAGGTTTGGTTCAGGTAGGCACTTGAATTTACTGGTTATGTACAGGCAGATAAACGAAAATATAGGTTATGTTCCGGTAGATACACGATATTACTGGCTAGGAGTGTAAAAATGGCTCAAAACGCATGCTTTGCTTGCGAAATTACGGGTTATTTTCTGATAGATATATGTAATTATAGATTAGGTTCTGTTAGATTTACGAAATTCTAGGTTCGGTGATTGTCAGCACCTGAAGCTACAGGTTAGGTTCAGGAAGACACTTGAATTTACTGGTTATGTACAGGCAGATAAATGTAAATACATGTTATGTTCCGGTAGATACTGGATATTACTGGCCGGCAGTGCATGGATGGCTCAAAAGGCATGTTTTGCTTGCGAAATTGTGGATTATATTCGGGATGATATATGTAATTATCGGTTAGATTCTGATAGGTGTATGAAATTCTAGGTTCGGTGATTGTCAGCACTTGAAACTACACGTTAGGTTCAGAAAGACACTTGAATTTACTGGTTATGTACAGGCAGATAAATGAAAATACAGGTTATGTTCCCATAGATACCCGATACTACTGGCTAGGAGTGTATGGAAGACTCGAATGGCATGTTTTGCTTGCTAAATTGTGGATTATATTCGGGAAGATATATGTAATTACAGGTTAGGTTCTGCTAGATATATGAAATTCTATGTTCGGTGATGGTCAGCACTTGAAACTACAGGTTTGGTTCAGGAAGGCACTTGAATTTACTGGTTATGTACAGGCAGATAAACGAAAATATAGGTTATGTTCCGGTAGATACTCGATATTACTGGCTAGGAGTGTAAAAATGGCTCAAAACGCATGCTTTGCTTGCGAAATTGCGGGTTATATTCGGCTAGATATATGTAATTATAGGTTAGGTTCTGATAGATGTATGAAATTCTAGGATCGGTGCTGGTCAGCACCTGAAGCTACAGGTTTGGTTCAGGAAGACACTTGAATTTCCTGGTTATGTTCAGGTAGGTAAATGAAAATACAAGTAATGTTCCGGTAGGTACTCGATATTACTGGCTATGAGAGTATGAAAGGCTCAAAAGAGTTGTTTTTCTTGTTAAATTATGGGTTATCTTCGGGTAGATATATGTAATTATAGGTTAGGTTCCGTTAGATGTCAGAAATTCTAGGTTCGGTGATTGTCAGCACTTGAAACTACACGTTACGTTCAGGAAGACACTAGAATTTACTGGTTTTGTAAAGGCAGATAAATGAAAATACAGGTTATATTCCGATAGATACCCGATACTACTGGCTGAGAATGTATGGAAGGCTCGAAAGGCATGTTTTGCTTGCTAAATTGTGGATTATGTTGGGGTAGATATCTGTAAATATAGTTTATGTTCTGATAGAAGTATGAAATTCTAGGTTCTGTGATGTTCAGCACCTGAAACTACAGATTAGGTTCAGAAAGGCACTTGAATTTACTGGTTATGTACAGGTAGGTAAATAAAAATATAAGTAATGTTCCGATAGATACTCGATATTACTGGCTAGGAGTGCATGGATTGCTCAAAAGGCATGTTTTACTTGCGAAATTTCGAGTTATATTCGGGTAGATATATGTAATTATAGGTTAGGTTCTGTCAGATGTATGAAATTCTAGGTTCGGTGCTGGTCAGCACTTGAAACTACTGGTTAGGTTAGGGAAGAAACTTGAACTTACTGGCTATGTTCAGGTAGATAACTGAAAATACAAGTTATGTTCCGGTAGATACTCGATATTACTGGCTAGGAGTGTAAAAATTGCTCAAAATTCATGTTTTGCTTGCGAAATTACGGGTTATATTCGGATAGATATATGTAATTATAGGTTAGGTTCTGTTAGATTTATGAAATTCTAGGTTCGGTGATGGTCAACACCTGAAGCTACAGGATAGGTTCAGGAAGGCACTTGACTAAACTGGTTATGTACAGTTAGGTAAATGAAAATACAAGTAATGTTCCGGTAGATACTCGATATTACTGGCAAAGAGAGTATGGAAGGCTCGAAAGGCTTGTTTTTCTTGTTAAATTATGGGTTACATTCGGGTAGATGTATGTAACTATAGGTTAGGTTCCGTTAGATGTAAGAAATTCTAGGTCCGGTGATTGTCAGCGCTTGAAACCACACGTTAGGTTCAGGAAGACACTTGAATTTACTGATTGTGTACAGGTAAATAAATGAAAATACAAGTTATGTTCCGGTAGATACCCGATATTACTGGCTAGGAGAGTATGGAAGGCTCAGAAGGCTTGTTTTTCTTATTAAATTATGGGTTATATTCGGGTAGATATATGTAATTATAGGTTAGTTTCCGTTAGATGTAAGAAATTCTAGGTTCCGTGATTGTCAGCACTTGAAACTACACGTTAGGTTCAGGAAGACACTTTAATTTACTGGTTATGTTCAGGTAGGTAAATGAAAATACAAGTAATGTTCCGGTAGATACTCGAGATTACTGGCTAGGAGAGTATGGAATGCTCAAAAGGCTTGTGTTTCTTGTTAAAATATGGCTTATATTCGGGTATATATATGTAATTATAGGTTAGGTTCTGTTAGATTTATGAAATTCTAGGTTCGGTGGTTGTCAGCACTTGATACTACACGTTAGGTTCAGGAAGACACTTTAATTTAGTGGTTATGTACAGGTAGGTAAATGAAAATACAAGTAATGTTCCGGTAGATACTCGATATTACTGGCTAGGAGAGTATGGAAGGCTCAAAAGGCTTGTTTTTCTTGTTAAATTATGGGTTATCTTCGGGTAGATATATGTAATTATAGGTTGGGTTCCGTTAGATGTAAGAAATTCTAGGTTCGGTGATTGTCAGCACTTGAAACTACACGTTAGGTTCAGGAAGACACTTAAATTTACTGGTTATGTTCAGGTAGGTAAATGAAAATACAAGTAATGTTCCGGTAGATACTCGATATTACTGGCTAGGAGAGTATGGAAGGCTCAGAAGGCTTGTTTTTCTTGTTAAATTATGGGATATATTAGGGTAGATATATGTAATTATAGGTTAGGTTCTGTTAGATGTATGAAATTCTAGGTTCGATGCTGGTCAGCACCTGAAACTACAGATTAGGTTCAGGAAGACACTTGAATTTACTGGTTATGTTCAGGTAGATAAATAAAAATACAAGTAATGTTCCGGTAGATACTCGATATTACTGGCTAGGAGAGTATGGAAGGCTCAAAAGCCTTGTATTTCTTGTTAAATTATGGGTTATATTCGGGTAGACATATGTAATTATAGGATAGGTTCCGTTAGATGTAAGAAATTTTAGGTTCGGTGATTGTCAGCACTTGAAACTACACGTTAGGTTCAGGAAGACACTTGAATTTACTGATTATGTACAGGTAGATAAATGAAAATACTGGTAATGTTCCGGTAGATACTCGATATTTCTGGCCAGCAGTGCATGGAAGGCTCAAAAGGCTTGTTATGCTTGCGAAATTATGGGTTATATTGGGGTAGATATATGTAATTATTTGTTACGTTCTGTTAGATGTCAGGAATTCTAGGTACGGTGCCAGTCAGCACTTGAAACTACACGATAGGTTCAGGAAGACACTTGAATTTACTGGTTGTGTACAGGTAGATAAATGAAAATACATGTAATGATCCGGCAGATACTCGATATTGCTGGCTAGGGGACTATGGAATGCTCAAAGTGCTTGTTCTGCTTTTGAAATTATGGGTTATATTCGGGTGGAGATATGTAATTATAGGTTAGGTTCTGTTAGATGTAAGAAA
>JAOPTO010001862.1:0-5000 GCA_033822845.1 Tetrapedia diversipes
TATATATAATATGTGGTCGCTGTTATTCTCATATACGCCCTAACCAAGGATGTGTGACATTCATTTATATTATGGACGTGGACGTGGACGTGGACGTGGACGTCGTACGATAATACACATTTATTTATGTTATTTGGATGCCGATTCGTTATTTCATATTCTGTGTATATCGTTAATATCATATTATATAAAGTGAAAAGTAAGGCGGCGGGTCTTTTGTTACGACCTCACGCAAGCGCCCCTTTTCTTCTTTTAATTATGTGTGACTTTCGTTTGATTTGTACTTTTGCTCATGAATAGACAGCAGACGCATCATATATATATTATCGTGTGTTTTTCAGTTATTTCGACAACACACCCACAGCCAACAATTATATATATATATATATATATAATTCCAAAGAGCGGCGGGTCCTTTTGTTTACGACCTCACGCAAGCGCTCTTTCATTTCTGTCACGCAAGCGCTCTTTCATTTCTGTACTCTCCCCTTCGATGCATCATCGCCTTATGCCGTTTTACATCCCGAAATCGAGAGAGACAGAGGACAAACGACCACCGAGAGCCCAGTGGGTGCCTCTCTTTTCCGACAGGTTATTTTATAGTCACTTGCCTGGATGACTTTCATTCTATCAACTGAGTGAACGGACGGGAGGGCGAGCCTCCTACACGTAAGCCGTCTTTCTCGTCGATATTTTGGCGTTCGAATAATTTAGTTTTGGTATCTGTTTTTAGTTTTGGTATCTGTTTTTATCGATCCATTCGTAGTCATAGTTACGCTTAATTTTATTTATAATGTGTTTTTTATTGTTACACATTTTTATTCGTTAATGATCCTTCCGCAGGTTCACCTACGGAAACCTTGTTACGACTTTTACTTCCTCTAAATAATCAAGTTTGGTCATCTTCCCGGCAACATCGGCAATGCCGAGACATTGGCCGCGCACCAGTCTGAAGACCTCACTAAATCATTCAATCGGTAGTAGCGACGGGCGGTGTGCACAAAGGGCAGGGACGTAATCAACGCGAGCTTATGACTCGCGCTTACTAGGAATTCCTCGTTCATGGGGAATAATTGCAAGCCCCAATCCCTAGCACGAAGGAGGTTCAGCGGGTTACCCGGGCCTTTCGGTCAGGGAAAACACGCTGATTCCTTCAGTGTAGCGCGCGTGCGGCCCAGAACATCTAAGGGCATCACAGACCTGTTATTGCTCAATCTCGTGCGGCTAGAAGCCGCCTGTCCCTCTAAGAAGATTTGTTTGTACGTTGGTAGTAAAAACCCACCGACCGAAGCCGGGGGCCTTCGAGATACCATAAGGTACGTCTATTTAGCAGGCTAGAGTCTCGTTCGTTATCGGAATTAACCAGACAAATCGCTCCACCAACTAAGAACGGCCATGCACCACCACCCACCGAATCAAGAAAGAGCTATCAATCTGTCAATCCTTCCGGTGTCTGGGCCTGGTGAGGTTTCCCGTGTTGAGTCAAATTAAGCCGCAGGCTCCACTCCTGGTGGTGCCCTTCCGTCAATTCCTTTAAGTTTCAGCTTTGCAACCATACTTCCCCCGGAACCCAAAAGCTTTGGTTTCCCGGAAGCTGCCCGCCGAGTCATCGGAGGAACATCGGCGGATCGCTAGCTGGCATCGTTTATGGTTAGAACTAGGGCGGTATCTGATCGCCTTCGAACCTCTAACTTTCGTTCTTGATTAATGAAAACATTTTTGGCAAATGCTTTCGCTTTAGTCCGTCTTGCGACGATCCAAGAATTTCACCTCTAACGCCGCAATACGAATGCCCCCATCTGTCCCTATTAATCATTACCTCGGGGTTCCGAAAACCAACAAAATAGAACCGAGGTCCTATTCCATTATTCCATGCACACAGTATTCAGGCGAAGGTAGCCTGCTTTGAGCACTTTAATTTGTTCAAAGTAAACGTACCGGCCCACCTCGACACTCAGTGAAGAGCACCGCGATGGGTAATCAATTGGACCGCCCGCGAGGAGCTAAGCCCACCGGTAGGACGTACCACATAATGCCAGTTAAACACCGCGAGCGGTGAACCGACACTGTGACACACAGATTCAACTACGAGCTTTTTAACCGCAACAACTTTAATATACGCTATTGGAGCTGGAATTACCGCGGCTGCTGGCACCAGACTTGCCCTCCAATTGGTCCTCGTTAAAGGATTTAAAGTGTACTCATTCCGATTACGGGGCCTCGGATGAGTCCCGTATCGTTATTTTTCGTCACTACCTCCCCGTGCCGGGAGTGGGTAATTTGCGCGCCTGCTGCCTTCCTTGGATGTGGTAGCTGTTTCTCAGGCTCCCTCTCCGGAATCGAACCCTGATTCCCCGTTACCCGTTATAACCATGGTAGGCGCAGAACCTACCATCGACAGTTGATAAGTCAGACATTTGAAAGATTCGTCGCCGGTTCTAAATGACCATGCGATCAGCACAAAGTTATTCAGAGTCACCAAAGCAAACGATGAACGAACGGACGAACCGTCCGCCACCGATTGGTTTTGATCTAATAAAAGCATTCCTTCCATCTCTGGTCGGAATTCTAGTTTGCATGTATTAGCTCTAGAATTACCACAGTTATCCAAGTAAATGTGGGTACAATCTAAGAAACCGTAACTGATTTAATGAGCCATTCGCGGTTTCACCTTAATTCGGTATGTACTTAGACATGCATGGCTTAATCTTTGAGACAAGCATATGACTACTGGCAGGATCAACCAGGGAGTTGCGTGAAGGAGAAAAGTTTTTTGCCACACTCTCTCTCTCTCTTCTCTCTCTCTTTACCTGTCGTCGTCGATTCTCTCGGAGGATCGATCGACGAGTCGAGCCTTTCGTATTTATATTATATATATAGTATGCATAATGTTACGTGTGTTTGGTCAAATACATTATTTATCGCAAGAGGAGGAGCGGGCACTCGTATAATACTGCCCCAGATTAATTTCCTTCATCGCACCACAAAGTGTATTTAGTTACTTCCATAGAATGTCTCCGTTTCGAGGAAGCGCGTATTATATTCACTTCCACGCTGAAACAGTTTCTCGTTAAAATAAAGCACGTATCCAGCATGCTGAACAATATTTTAACGAGCCAAGCGCGTATTCGAAGTGCACGCTGAACGTATCTAAATAAACGGGACAAACTCTTTGTGAAAGTTTCGTATCGCCCTCCTTCTAGTCGCACAAACGCGCCTCAAGAAGAATACAGTGCAACTTTAGCAAAGTATAAATCTATCGTACACAATTTGTACGCCCAACGTGTATCAAAATATATAACGTTATAAAACGTTTGTAAAATCGTCCGATCGCTCGGTTCGAAGAGTTGATGCTCAGTTAGTACAAGTACACACGCCGAAACGTGCATACAGGTAGCCAACATCCCAAAGGGACGCTTTTCCCACATATGGGCCATTCGGTCATAGACACCGACCCGTGGCAATGCTGTGCAGAGAATAATACGGATACGTAAGCGCGGCGCGAAAGCAGTCGAGTTGTTATACTCGAGGAGCGATGGACTTCCTCTCGACCGAGGTCGTAGATAAGCCCACGCGCCCGACTCTGCTCCGCCCGGCTCGCCCGAACAGTCGTCTCTCTTATAGGTACGGAACGGCCCGCCGGGGCGTCTGCGCCAGCCCGGCTAACGCACGGGCGCTTATGGGGCGAAACCGCCGCAACGGGAGACCGTCCGGGAAGACTGTTGGAACTTTGACGCGAAACGACAAAATATCAAGCCGTAATATTACGATCGAATTAGAACGTAATGATCACGTACACATTAAAAACAAGCCGAAAATAGAATTTTATAAAAAAATATCGAAAAATAAGGATTTCGAAAATCAAGTTATTTAAAATAAAATTAACGATCAACAAATCGAACGAAAGAGGGTTATAATTAATTAAAGGGATGCAAAACGATAATATTGCATCAATAAAATATATAGGTTGATAAATAAATAATAAAGAAAAAAAGGAAAATGCTCCAGTCATATCGGTTCGGGCGCTCGCTCCAGTCATATCGGCTCGGGCGCTCGCTCCAGTCATATCGGTTCGGGCGCCAGCTGCAGTCATATCGGTTCGGGCGCGTGCTCCAGTCATATCGGTTCGGGTGCTTACTCCAATAATATCGGTTTTGGCGTGCGCTCCGGTAATATCGGATCGGGCGATACCTTCAGCCATTCATTTCGTTTCGTGCGCTTTCCCCGGTCATATCGATTCGGGCGCTTACTCCAATCATATCGGTTCGGGCGCGTGCTCCAGTCACATCGGTTCGGGTGCTTACTCCAATAATATCGGTTTTGGCGTGCGCTCCGGTAATATCGGATCGGGCGATACCTTCAGCCATTCATTTCGTTTCGTGCGCTTTCCCCGGTCATATCGATTCGGGCGCTTACTCCAATCATATCGGTTCGGGCGCGTGCTCCAGTCACATCGGTTCGGGTGCTTACTCCAATCATATCGGTTCGGGCGCGTGCTTCAGTCATATCGGTTCGGGTGCTTACTCCAATCATATCGGTTCGGGCGCGTGCTTCAGTCATATCGGTTCGGGTGCTTACTCCAATCATATCGGTTTTGGCGCGCGCTCCGGTAATATTGGATCGGGCGATACCTTCAGCCATTCATTTCGTTTCGTGCGCTTTCCCCGGTCATATCGATTCGGGCGCGTGCTCCAGTCACATCGGTTCGGGTGCTTACTCCAATCATATCGGTTCGGGCGCGTGCTCCAATCATATCGGTTCGGACGCTTACTCCAGTCATATCGGTTTTGGCGCGCGCTCCAGTAATATCGGTTCGGGCGATACCTTCAGCCATTCATTTCGTTTCGTGCGCTTTCCCCGGTCATATCGATTCGGGCGCTTACTCCAATCGTATCGGTTCGGGCGCGTGCTCCAGTCACATCGGTTCGGGCGCTTACTCCAATCATATCGGTTCGGGCGCGTGCTCCAATCATATCGGCTCGGACGCTTACCCCAGTCAT
>JAOPTO010001862.1:10000-12500 GCA_033822845.1 Tetrapedia diversipes
GGTTTTTAATTTCCTTATGTACCTCAGTAGATGAGATCGGGAATGACATGTCTATTTTTGTTTCTGTGTGTGCTATTGCCTTCCACTTCATATCTTTGTGTGCAAAAATTTTCTTGTAATAGTCTGTAGTTCTATGTATGTCCGGGTAGATATTTGTATTCAGTGGTGATTCTGTCAATATATGTTCGGCCAGTTGCGTTGGATTTGATTTATATAGCTTTTGTATCTGTGCATATTTGGTGGCTCGGACTATTGCTCTATTACTTTTAAGCTTTTTATTTCTATTGTATGGTGTTCTTAATCTATTCTTTGCTTTAGCTGGATTGTGTCTGTATGTTGAACTATTACTTGCAATGTTTTTAATAAAAGTTTCAAGAAGGCTCATTATATGGTCCGCTGGTTTGTTATTTTCAATCTCATTAATTATGTTACTCATTGCAGGTGAAGTCTCATCTTTCAGATTCTTGATCACGGTAAGTATTTCTTGTGAATGTATAAACTTATGTGTGTTTGTAGTTTCTTTTGGTCTATTTATTATGTTTCTCTCTGTCTTTTGGTGGCTTTTTCCAGGTATGCATGTCTTTTGTAAAATTACTTTGGGTGTTAACGGACAGATATTTCGATAGTCTTGTTTCTTTAATTTATCTATTTCATTGTCCAGAAGAGTTTTATATACCGGTTTAGATCTTAGTTTTTTAATCCCTTCTTCAGGGCGACCAGTTTTTTCTGATAGTATCTTACATATTTGCTTACTTTGCATGGATAATCTTCTGGGAATATTTGCTTCCATCTGTGCTATAGCTTGCGTCTCACCCTCAGTGTATTGCTGCCTGGATGTTTTCGATCTTGATTCTACCAACTTTACGTCAGCATCATTATACTCACTGGGGTGGACTCTGCGTTGATGTTGGCGAAGACCAGCATACGTCTCGTATTTATTCTGGCAATAACAACAGGCATAGCCATCCAATTTCCTGGCAGGAGTATTGCATCGGCGAATATGCTGTGCAGCGCTTGCATGTGACTTTCCAGTTAGGACGATTTGGCACGAGGGACATCTTTCTGAAATTTCCTTCTTTTTAGCTGATTTTATGAATTTAGTTTTTTCCGGGGAATCGTGATCCTCCCGGATGGTGGAATCCACCGTTGTTGCCGCCACTATTTGGGATCGGCAACTTCCGAGGCTTGTATTTATTGTTTCCGTTGCGATATTTTGCCCGAAGGCATGAACCCGCGGGGTGCAAACCCGGGGGCTCATTTGGCTTTCGCCAGTATTTCGCCCACCTCGTTGGCTCGGACCAGGCATTGTGATTGGTCCGTTTCCCGGCGCCACGCGACCTTGCCTAAGGGTCGGACGTGAGGTTGGACTTGGGGTGGGTTTCCAGACGGCACAGTGGCAAGGTGGTGTTACGTCCACTGTGCCCTGACCCCTACACCCCCCTTCGGCGGTAGCACGCAGGATATCGGAGGTGTTATCCTCCACACCCACTGCCATTGAGCTCCTATGATCTCTCTTATCCATAATTGATGTATCTGATTCGATCCTTCAATTTTCTAATTAAAATAGGGCATTTTTGAGAGTCATATGCAGTGTGTCCAATATCAGCTACGCCGGCCATCTTGCAGTTTATACACTTGACATCACTTGTCCCCCGTTTGTCGCATTTCCGGGTTTCATGTTCTCCTGCGCACAGACCACATGCATCCTTTTTGGCCTGACACGCAGACGACAAATGCCCAAAGCCCAGACATTTATAACACTGTAAAACTCTGATGTGATCGGTTATCCTGCACATGTTCCACCCGATGTGAACCTTTGCCATACATATTAAACGTGCCCTTATCTCTGGTGTCGTTTCGATAATACAACTAGTCTCATGCCTTTCTTTTTTTGGAAATCTATACACTATTTTTATTATACCTTCTTTTTCTTTTTCATTTTCCAGGTTTTGGTGGCGCAAGGCTTCAACCACCGCTTCATCCTTCATTTCACAAGGCACGTCACGGATCATCAGTCTCGGTAGGTATTTTTTCCCTTGTCTCGCGGTTAGACCTGCTTCTTTTAAGATAGGGTCAGCTGCTAGCTTTTCAATATTCCCTTCTTTAGCTACTATTTTAACTGCCCCCTTCCTTGTCGTGAGTATACGGGACACCTTCATTCCGAATTGCTTGGGGTCAATCGCTTCCATCATCTTCTTTCTTATATCATCAGGGGTGCTAAATTTGCCTTTTGCCTCTTCCGTTGGTTCAATCATGAATCTCACTTCATCTTCTACCTCAACTGTAGGGCCCCTAGAGATTTTAACTGGTTCAATCCTCTTTTTCCTCCCTCTTACCTCCTGCCACTTCCCCTCGAGAGCTTCCGAATAAGACATCCGACTAATCTCTCTCGTTTCCGTCTCTCTTCGCTCTTCATTTCGACCTATATCTTTGATAACCTCGACAATTTCCTCTTTTAAATCTTCCACTCTGTTTGCAACTTCATTTCGTTCTGACAAAA
>JAOPTO010001862.1:17500-20865 GCA_033822845.1 Tetrapedia diversipes
CGAGCGAGTGGCGGATGCCGTGGGGGTTACTGTTTGTATTTAACACGGGTAAAAAAAACAACAATAGAAACCTGACAAGTACGGACGAAGCGGTGCTTTAACAATGGGCGGTCGTCAAAGTAAGATCTTTAGAACAAAAATCGAACCGACGACTCACGACGCCATTTCAGCACTCTCGCAGGTTCGCCCGAAAGGTTTCCCTCCGTGAATAAATACATCCCACACACTCGGCGCCGCACGCGCACGCGCGTACGATCCGGGGGTCAAAGTCTTTTAAGGAGGCACACACCTCCGCGACGAACGCCGACGAACGTTCAACGATCGCTCGTACGTATACGCATGCATCTCCTCCGATTATATCGAGATAATCTCGATCTCTCTAACGAGAACATCCCTCCCGACTCGGAAACGAGTCCCCCCATTCGACAAGGGGACCGACCGACGACGGGGTATTATCGTATCGTTCTCGCAGAGGTGAAACATGAAGGAGAAAGCAAAACGCAACGCAAGCAGTATATAGGTTACGTAAACGACCCTCAGCCAGGCGTGGTCCAGGAATTGTATCCGTGGACCGCAATGTGCGTTCGAAATGTCGATGTTCATGTGTTCTGCAGTTCACACGTTGACGCGCAATTAGCTGCGTTCTTCATCGACCCACGAGCCAAGTGATCCACCGTTCAGGGTAATCGTATAATATTGTATTTCGTTCATTGGTCTAAATACTCGGTTCAAAAGAAGCCGAGATCCCGACGCAACTCCATGAAGGAGAGGCGGGCTAGTCGCCGCGTCGCAACGGATTTTTTACGTCCGTTATATGCGACGATCGATCGACGACACAATATTGTGTCCCGGATGTTTGTTCGTCGGATCGTGGGTGGGTCACGTAAACGTGGAACACCAGCACACGTTGATCCGACGATCGGGCGCAAAGCACGTTTAATGAAAAATCAACAACCTCGAGGAGATCGTCGCAACACGAAGAAAACGACGGGGATTGCCCCGATAACTGGATTCATCGTGTTTAATTTAACGACCTCCCAGGAACCAAATTGCAAAACGCTTGCAAGCATGTCCGTCTCCCAACCGTCATCAGTTTCTCCCATTCATTTCACCTCTCTCACGCTCGTTGTTCCCGGGGTGGTTCGTTCAGGTGAGAATCGATAGTAACCGACGATCCCGTGTTAATAAACCTCGGCACAACCTTCCAGAAGCGGTCTTTCGTCCCATCGATTCGTTGCCAGTAAAATTGTTCGATCTCGCAACGACGTGGGTGTCCGACTCACGACGACTAGGAGGAGTGCTTAACGGCAACCGGGCGAAGGTTACTCTCTGAACGAAATTAACACCCGCTTGTTTCAACGGCGGTGGGCTACCAATTTAGGGAGTAACAGGGTCGAGGCTCGAGTCCTGTGTAGCCCGTTAACCCGTTTTTTTTCGTTTTCGTTATATTTATATATTTTTCGTTCAGGTGAATGTCAAAAAGTCGATAGGGACCGCAGCAAGCGTGACGATCGGACGCAACAACAGGGGCACATACCTCGCGAAGCGGTCCATTTCATCCCATCGATTCGTTGAGAGTAAAATTGTTCGATCTCGCAACGACGTGGGTGTCAAGACTCACGACAACGGAGGGTGGTGCCCCTTAACGGCAACCGACGAAACACAGTGAGCGTGGTCCCTCTCTGAACGAAATAAATAAACAAACACTACTTAGAAACGGATCGGCACTACTCTACTCGAGATGACCCATCGTTTCCTCGTTCGGGTGGCATTACGAAGTAATGTTGTCGATAGGATCGAAAACAATTGGCATAGGGGCCCGACAAACGCGCCTCGAAGCGGTCCATTTCATCCCATCGATTCGTTGCGAGTAAAATTGTTCGATCTCGTAACGACGTGGGCGTCAAGACTCTCGACAACGAGGGTAACGCTGCTGGCGTACCAAAAAATTCGTCCTCTCCGAACGAGTACTACACGGTCAGGGTGGAATGTAAACACTCTACTCGAGATTACCCACCGTTTCCCCGCTCGGGTAGCATTACATAGTAATGTTGTCGATAGGATCGAAAACAATTGGCGTAGGGGCCCGACAAACGCGCCTCGAAGCGGTCCATTTCATCCCATCGATTCGTTGAGAGTAAAATTGTTCGATCTCGCAACGACGTGGGCGTCAAGACTCTCGACAACGAGGGTAACGCTGCTGGCGTACCAAAAGATTCGTCCTCTCCGAACGAGTACTACACGGTCAGGGTGGAATGTAAACACTCTACTCGAGATGACCCACCGTTTCCCCGCTCGGGTAGCATTACATAGTAATGTTGTCGATAGGATCGAAAACAATTGGCTTAGGGGCCCGACAAACGCGCCTCGAAGCGGTCCATTTCATCCCATCGATTCGTTGCGAGTAAAATTGTTCGATCTCGCAACGACGTGGGCGTCAAGACTCTCGACAACGAGGGTAACGCTGCTGGCGTACCAAAAGATTCGTCCTCTCCGAACGAGTACTACACGGTCAGGGTGGAATGTAAACACTCTACTCGAGATGACCCACCGTTTCCCCGCTCGGGTAGCATTACATAGTAATGTTGTCGATAGGATCGAAAACAATTGGCGTAGGGGCCCGACAAACGTGCCTCGAAGCGGTCCATTTCATCCCATCGATTCGTTGAGAGTAAAATTGTTCGATCTCGCAACGACGTGGGTGTCAAGACTCTCGACAACGAGGGTAACGCTGCTGGCGTACCAAAAGATTCGTCCTCTCCGAACGAGTACTACACGGTCAGGGTGGAATGTAAACACTCTACTCGAGATGACCCACCGTTTCCCCGCTCGGGTAGCATTACATAGTAATGTGTCGATAGGATCGAAAACAATTGGCGTAGGAGCCCGACAAACGCGCCTCGAAGCGGTCCATTTCATCCCATCGATTCGTTGAGAGTAAAATTGTTCGATCTCGCAACGACGTGGGCGTCAAGACTCTCGACAACGAGGTAACGCTGCTGGCGTACCAAAAGATTCGTCCTCTCCGAACGAGTACTACACGGTCAGGGTGGAATGTAAACACTCTACTCGAGATGACCCACCGTTTCCCCGCTCGGGTAGCATTACATAGTTATGTTGTCGATAGGATCGAAAACAATTGGCTTAGGGGCCCGACAAACGCGCCTCGAAGCGGTCCATTTCATCCCATCGATTCGTTGCGAGTAAAATTGTTCGATCTCGCAACGACGTGGGCGTCAAGACTCTCGACAACGAGGGGAACGCTGCTGGCGTACCAAAAGATTCGTCCTCTCCGAACGAGTACTACACGGTCAGGGTGGAATGTAAACACTCTACTCGAGATGACCCACCGTTTCCCCGCTCGG